>JBAMHZ010000017.1:761609-789111 GCA_037177395.1 Alpinia galanga | reverse complement strand
TTGAGGATTACTTTTAATGAGGAAAGTAGCTCGATGAATGTAATTAGTCTTGGATCTAGGGTGCAATGAGATTTTGTATCTTATGATACAATGATGGTTACTTAATCATCTTAACAAATGCATTTAACAGTTTTTGTTTGTAGGTGTACTCGCAAGTCACACGACGTTCAACTTTATATGGAAACCCAATAGGGTGATGTGATGGATCACGTAAGATGTGTTCTAGTGATGATGATGAAATATCCTCCTGTGCAAGTAGGAGATATTAGTTCCCTATCCACATTGGGGCATGAGATACCTTCTTCTCTCCTTCCTTATATATACTTCTTGTGAATAAGTATGAGGGTTGATGCATGATGCATTTTGTGTGTAGGTAAACAGTGTACGCAGAGAATCTTTTCTTTTATTGAGAAAAACAAGAGATCACCATCATACATCACTGAATTGAGGGTTAAGACATTATGATATTATGATAATAATTTGATCTCTATAATTATTATCCCAACTGTGAACGAATTCGTGATTTAAATTTGCAGCAGTTCACAATTGAAGTGCAATTTATAATTCCATAATAAATATTTCAATTTTATAGAGTCTAACCAAACCTATGCTCTGAGGTCTCAGGGCAAATGCACATGGAATCAAGGAACCATAAATTCCTTTGATATCATTAGATTAGATGGAATTAGAGATCATATTAAAAATTAAGGTCATCTGAAACACTGAATATACTTCATTATAGTTTAGTCGTCGCTGGGAGCTCAACATCGATCCGACAGAATCCAGGAAGTGACCCTACAAAAGATTTGATTTCCCGGAGGAAAATATTTTAACGCATTAGAATTATTTCTTTCTTCATTACTTTTAGTTATTTGTGCCCATTTCACAGATTTCCTTGTCTGCCAATTAACGAGACTAATTCTGAACGGATGAGTATGAACAAGTTCAATCTGAATGGAGAATTGAAACCCGTAACCTGCTTACATGCGTAAGACTTCCAGCGTGAAGCTAACCAATGGTGAAAGAAAAATATACGTAAAATGTAAAAAATGAGCGACTTAAATCAAGAAATTTGTGACGTTGGCGCCAACAACGTCACACGTTGATTGCATCGCCACGTTTTGTCGTCTGGCATGCGTCTTACGTCGATTGCTCCTTTTCGAGCGTGATGATTCAGCATCTGTCCGCACCCTCTTTTTAGGCAGACGAAACGAATCCTAATCCCACCAATTCCCAATATACGATCTCGAAGGAATAAGGTGAACTCTAATCAATCAATGGCGAGTGTGAAATCTAATGGTACTGAGCAAGTAATGAGGTCGTCGTCGTCCTCGTCCTCGTCACTGTCGCCTCCTTGGCAGAGGAACCTGCAGCAAGCGGTAATGGAGGAGCTGAAACAAGGCGAGAAGCAGGCGGCGCGGCTGCTGCTTCTTCTTAAGGGCGTTCTGTCGTCGCAGGAGAGCCGCCCTGCTGCGGAGCTGCTGGTGGACGTCCGCGCCGCCTTCACCAAAGCCATGTCATTCTTGGAACTAAACAAGGAAGGATCTGAATCCGATGCGCCACCAATTAACTCTGATGGGATGAGTAGCAGCCATGAACAGATCAAGAGGAAGTTCCAAACTCCGAGAAGAAGCAGCTGCAGAAGAAGGTAAATTAATGTAAAATTCTTAGGATAATTAAAGAAATATGTTCTATAAACATGTGCATACGCTCATAAGTTCAAATTTGCAGAGCACATCCATACTCATGCACAACGATATTCTCCTCTAAGATTGAAGATGGCTATGGATGGCGCAAATATGGCCAGAAGGGAATCTATGGATCCAAGCATCCGAGGTCAATCTTCATGTCTATATACATTTTTCCACAAATTCTATTTGATCAGTGTTATTCGTTTATATAACTGCAGGAGCTACTACAGGTGTATCCACAAGCATGACAGAGGTTGCCCAGTCACAAGACAAGTGCAGAGGACTGAAGAGGACGACTCCATCTTCGCAATCACCTACGTGGGACTCCACACCTGCATGGAGAACGACCATACTGCAGTGGCCAATCAGTCGCTCGCTCTCGATTCGAAAATGAAGAACAATAACGATAATGCTTCAGATGATGATCGAAAGGAATTAGCAGCTCCTCCATCACTGATGAAGCAAGATTGCGAGGAAGAGATGATAAGCAATGAGTCGACTTCAAGGAGTTGTTCTTCCTCGGAGATCAGTTCCATGTTCTCGGGCTTGGCTCCATTGAGTCCTGAAGATGGCAGCTCTGCTAATTCAGGCTTTGGTACGGGGATTGAAGAGTTAATTGCGTGGATGTATGCTAACTGAAGGAACTATCTTGCTGGAAAATAAGAGTGCGCGAAAAAGAAAAGAAAAAAAAAAGTAGTAGTAGTAGTACTGCATGTGTAGTGTTTTCAGAAACGGTCTAATTTATCCGTTCAACTGAAAACAACCCAAAATATTGGTGGTCGATTGATAGAGTTTGTTGTTGTGGATGAAATCATCTATATGTATGTAATGGTTTGTGGATTTTTTAGGTAGCATTTTAAGTTGTAAAATCCAGTTTCATTATTTCTGACATCTTTAATTTGTGTGTGTTGGCTTTGGGATTCGTTTCGCATTTTATTTTAACTGGACTGATATCTTCTTAATCTGTTTGATATCATAGATCAAAAAGTCCATGATTATCGTGGACCAAATCTTGTTATGGGCAACCTACGGGGTAAGAATTCAAGCTTCTCATGCTTAATTAATTATGTTCTTTGCTTGCTATGCAGTTGAGCTTTGCTTTCCTAGAGGTCAGGCAACTGAGATGGTTTTAATTTTTGCTGTTACTTCTGAATTCTCTCTTAATTTGTACTTGTCGTATTATTAATTATACTGCTGACATAGTTAAGCAGCATAAAATGAGATCATAATAATAGTTAATGCTGCTTACAGAGGCGCCATAAGAATACACCGAACCTCAGTAAACTCTCAAATTAAAGCAACACAGATCAAAAGTTGCACAGCTAGAACTCGAGCTAATTACAGAGCTCAAAAAAAGCATTTCATCCAATTTTATCATATACTATTTTCTCCATGCTAACTTCACTTGATTCTTTAAAAATAAATATATATTAGTCCTGCATTCTTCATATTTCTTTTAATCATGAATACACATAATGAAGTTAATCAATTATACTTGCCGAGAGCAGCCGGTGCATGGATGGGCTTGGATACGGCACGGGGACGCCGCACTTGCCCAGTATGTCGAGATAAGTCCGGGCTGGATGCCCTGGACGCCGGTGGCCGAGCGCTTGAGGCAGCTACAGTTCGTCTGCCATGCAGCCTGCTTTGCGCGGCTGCGTCCAGCTACGGCACGCCGCCGCTGCAGCATCCGCCGTCAAACAGGAAACATGTAGGACACTACCAGGCTGCATGTTGAAAATTAATGTAAATTTAAATATTTTAATTTTTCTACATATAAATACGAATGCATATCCTAAATTCATCTCAACTACACTCCTCACTCGAAGAATATATTAATTTGCATCGGGAGTTTAAGAAATTAAAATTTTAATTTATCAAAATGGCATGAACGATGAACCTTAAGAGATAGCAACAATGGAGCTATTTCTTTCGTCTCACAGAGTAGAATTAGGTCGAATGGTATCTAACGATCAAATCTTACTCGACTCTTAAAATGTTTGGAAGGTTTTAGAGAAATGATACGAGAAGTCTCAAAATGAAGATGATTTATCTCAAATAGAGAACGGAACTTGTCAAAAAACAAAAACAAAAAACAAAAAAAAAAAAGGAATAAAAAAATGCCTACTACTTCGAAGGAAAGAATGAGAAATCTGGCAAAAGGCAGGCTCTTCGAAGTATGGACTTCTAAATGTGATTATACTGTGTGTCAACAAAGAAATGAAAGATTTAAACTCATTAATCATTAAAGCATTCAAAGTGCAGACGAAAAAACCTGGCCAATGTAACGATGAATTGTTGAAGAAATTAAGACAATAAATAAAGATTAAGAAGAGTGCATGCATCAATTGGAGGGTAGCTAGAGAGTTCATTTGCCCATCGATTTAATGGGCTGGGTGGGTGCACGATCGATCGAGAGTGAGCTTAATTTGAAGAGGAAGAGATTGAAAGGATCCAAAATGAAAGGGAAATTAATTAAGGTGCAGTGATTCCTTCTGACAGGTAGAAAACATGTTTATCGTTATTAATAAAAATGACTAAATTTCAAGCCACTGACACGTAGAAAGTTGTGTCTTAGAAAAAAAAAAATAAACGATTTGGAGAATTAAAAACAGAAGAAAGCTATTCTATTTATTTTTGTAAATATAATAAGTACAATGAATCATTGTCTCTGATAGTGGGAGATCCACATACAGTATTATAACGGAATTGACGAGTCAAAGAATACTAATATAATTTCATTTATAAACAATAATACAAATATTGAACAAAGATTTCACATGATCGGTCTAATTTATTATAATATGATTTTGACTAGTCAAGTCAATCCACTCTTATATTTAATTTTATAAAAAAAATATTATAAGATAATGATTTTAGCTTTATATAACTCATCCAATTAGTCATGTCTTTTATCCTTGCACAACTTATCCACCGCTAGAGTTGATCATCTAATAATGACAAATATCAATTTGCACACAAATATCAAAATCAAACTCAAAAAATCATCTCATCGCGAGGCAACATCTGGCCAATAATTAATTAATTAAATCATCAGTTGAAATAGCTGACTCTAATCCTGATGAATAATCGAACAAGGAAACATTAATATAATTGACTCAATACCAAACACTGCGCGCCATGCACCGCCGGAAAACCTCATCTCCGGCCGCCGTCTGTCTCATAATTCCCCCCTTTACTGACTGCAATGGAATGATAAAATATTGAAAACCACAATTTTCATTTTCACATGCAAATTCCGATATCCCACCTTTTTTTAATTTCTTATATCCACATTTGACGTGCGATAATTTTCTTCCATTTAATTTTTATATAAAAAATAAGAAGAAGAAGAAGAAGAAAATTTAGGATTAATTAAATTAATCGACCACATTTATTTCCTTGACTAATCTCTAGCCACAATATATATTCCATAAATTTCCAAAAAATAAATAAATTCTCAAAGTATGTGCGCGTAGACGGAACAGAACAGAGGATATATACGCGACGTTGGCCAACAAAAGCCGCCACTTGTACCACCACCACAAACAGTGCGACCACCAGATCGAGCACTGAGAAAAATTCTGAGACACAATCAAAGCGGCGAAGAAAACGAGAATCTCGATTCCTTCCCCTCCTCCACTGATATAGGATGATGATTGTTTCTTGTCCATAAATTCACAATCCCTTCTTATTGATCTTCCTATGAGAGTCGCTTGCCGCCGGAACCCAACGACACTCCACCGCCGTCCTCGTCCTTCTCCCGGTGGCGGAACAACTGTCTGATATATATACAAAGACATACATATCTGATCAGCTGGTTCCGGCGTCGCCATGTTGGAGGCACGCCGCTGGGAGAGGGAGCGCAGTAACGCCGAGAGGAGCCTCACCGGCGGTAATGGTTACGTGGAGGTCGATCCCTCCGGCCGCTATGGACGCGTAAGCTTTCTCATGCTGATTTCTAAAAATATTAAATCCCTTCTGCTTCTTTACTTCTCTGTTTAATTAATCATATAAAGTTCCGTCTCTCTTGTTATTATTTTATAAGAAACAATTCTTCTGTTGCTGTTTGTTCTCGATTATTCCAGCGAATTAAAGAAGTAGAGCTCTTCATAAATTGGGCAAAAACTAGCTAAACATGTCATTAGCAATTTTGAGGCATCCTGTTACAATGATGAATCCCTTGAGTTGACGTAGACTCAAACTAAATTATTGTAGGCGAAATTATTTTCTTTATCGCCTTCATTTCCATGGAATTGGATATTGGTCGTGATGCCTTTACTGAAAAGAAAGCATATTTTTCTCCACGGAAAGTTACACGGCGTTTTCCATGGAGAAAACGACGTGGAGCATCTAATACTGAATGAGAATTCCGAGTTGCCAACCATCTCTCCAATTTTCTAAAGCATCAACGTCATATTTTTTGACATATACGAGACGATTTGCTGCGTGAGTCTGTCGCGGTGAGAGATTTGTTTACAGTATATCCCAACTATTAATTAATTCTTGGAATTATGACTTGATTGTCATATCTTATTTTGTTTCTCTTAATTGTAAAGAATATAATTCAATTTGCAGAGTTAATCTCTAAATAAACTCGTTTTGATAATCTTTCTTGTGTATTACGTACGTACGTTATGAAAGAACTGAGATCGATCTATATATGCAGACTTCTCATGATCTCTGTTTTTGTGTGATCTAATAACAGTTTGATGAAGTTCTCGGGAAAGGAGCCACCAAGACTGTGTATCCTCCTCCAAAAAAATAATAATAATTTCAGTCTTTTTAGCGAGAAAATAAATATAATTTTGTTTTGAGATGAGATTTCTTAACGGATAAGTTCAGATACAAGGCATTTGATGAGTTGAATGGCACGGAGGTGGCCTGGAACCAGGCCAAGCTCTGCAACGTACTGCAGTCGCCGGAGGCGCTGCAGAGGATGTACTCGGAGGTGCACCTGCTCAGCTCCCTCCGTCATGAATCCATCATCCGATTCCACGCCTCGTGGATCGACATCGAGCACCGGACTCTCAACTTCATCACCGAGATGTTCACCTCCGGTACCCTCCGAGAGTACGTCGATTCTCCAACTTCATGCAATAATTAATTTCTAATCATCAAATGTCATGCTGCTTGCTTTAAATTTAATCAAACGAGCTCGACGGTGTCCAGGTACCGGCAGACGTATCCACGAGTCGACATCAGAGCCATCAAGAGATGGGTGCGCCAAATCCTGCACGGTCTCGTCTACTTGCACGGCCACGATCCCCCGGTGATCCACAGGGACATCAAGTGCGACAACATCTTCGTCAACGGCCATCTCGGGCAGGTCAAGATCGGCGATCTCGGCCTCGCTGCCGTCCTCCGGCGCCACCAGTCCGCGCACAGCGTCATAGGTACTCCCGAGTTCATGGCGCCTGAGCTTTATGAGGAGGAGTACAACGAGCTTGTCGATATCTATTCCTTCGGCATGTGCATGCTTGAGATGCTCACTGCTGAATACCCTTACAGCGAGTGCTGCAATCCTGCTCAGATCTACAAGAAAGTTACTTCGGTGAGAGAACTAATTAATTACCTGTGGATTTTGAGTTGAATATTTAAGACTGAAACTAAGTTTGAATGTTGCCGTCTTTTGCTAGGGAAAGCTACCAGAAGCATTCTATCGCATACAAGATCCAGAGGCGAAGCGATTCATTAGTAGGTGTTTAGAAAACGTCGCGAACAGATCATCGGCGAAGGAGCTACTTTTTGATCCTTTTCTTGCACTGGATGATCATCATGGTCCGCCCCCGACACTGAAGAACATTTGTTCTCCCGTGGCTGAGGACTCCATTTTGCATGATCACAAGAACTTGAAATTGTCTGAGGTTGACGACATTGTTGATTGCACGATCAAGAGAACTGATATGAGTATCACCGGGAAGATGAACCCCGAGGGCGATACGATCTTTCTCAAAGTTCAAATTGCTGACAAAGAAGGTAAATCTTGGGAGCTTGCGCTGCGAGATCTGAAAGTTCTTTTGTAAAACTGATGTGCTCATGATCACTCTCACTAGGCCATGTGAGGAACATCTACTTCCCCTTCGATGTCGTGAGCGATACACCGATGAATGTGGCGAATGAAATGGTGAAGGAGCTCGAGATTACGGATCGAGAGCCTTTGGAGATTGCAGAGATGATAGCTCAGGAGATATCGATTCTGGTGCCGGATTGGCAGGAAAGTACTAGTGGAGGCAAGGACCTTCACCATGCCTACAACTATGTAGATGATGCTGAGGATGGTTGCAATCACCCATTTTACAATATCGCATCGCCGACTTCCTCCCAAGGCTCTGTGTTTGGAACGGGCCAAAGAGAAGGGTGGTTTCAAGGTGCAAACAATAATTATAGATCCTTACTTAGGATTTTGAAGCAATTAATTACTCTCGTCTGAATTGCCCTCTCTGAATCCTTACGCAGCTAGTTTCTTCTCTGATGACGACGACATGAGCTCCACTCACTCATGCAAATATTCTTGCATGAATTACACCTCGTGCAATGAGCAAGAAAGCGAAATGAGCTTCCACCAGAACAATCACGAGGTGAAAGAAGATGCCGCATTGACGAGGGAGCTCGAGAAGAAATGCAGCGTGCAGGTACTACCAGAGTCCTCCTCAAGGACCGCTTGTGCTCCAAAGGGAAATGCAGCAGATAGCCGGAGGTTGACGCGGAACCGCTCGATGGTCGACATGCGAAGTCAGCTACTTCATCGGAATCTCGTGGAGCATTTGAAGAAGAGGCTGTTTAAGACCGTCGGCGCGGTGGAGCAGATTGGGTTTCAGAACCCATTGAGTGGCTCGCGCAAGGCAACTTCGTCCTCTAAGGGAGGAGGAGAGTACAGGAAGCAAAAGAAAGGGTTTGCATAGGCAAGAAGAAGTTGATTTTCTTCGGAGCAGTAGTTCTTGATGTCAATCTGCAACTTTGCTGAGAAAAGGGAAAAACAAATGTGTAGAGTGCTTGTAATCTATCTCTATTCTTGAGAGCATCTCAATTTGGGTGCTTGGAGTTGGTCAACTACTCCTGTGGGTCATGAATGAAAAAAAAGTCAAAGTCAACTTTTGACTCTGTCTTATCGCATCCCCAATTTCCTCGTAATAGATTCGCACCGCATCCATGTAATGTTCATCAAACAATATAATTATCATATATGATGAAATTAGAACGAAACCTCATCTCATCGCAGGTGATTCAGAATCCCCTCCGTCCGCTACATGAAATTAAACAACATAAAATTATCTTTTATATTAATCACGCTGCAAGACGTTTACATATTGCTTTGCCAGTGCTTCAACACCACAAAAATGAAGAAGTACAAGATCCAAAGAAGCTTAAAAATTTTCTCTAATAGGAAAAAAATAAACAAATAAATTCTGTATGCATATTGTTCTTCTCCTCCATCCTCTGCTAGTTATTGTTGCCGTTGATTCCCGGGTCCGGCCCAGCGGGCGGCGTTGTCCCCCTCGGAAGAATGTTGAGAAGCAGCGGCTTGTAGTTGTCCACCAGAATCTGGCCGCTTCTTCTCAACGGCGGTGGCGGGACCGCCGCTTCTCCCTCTCTCGGCAAAGCTATGTTTAAGCTCGGCTCGCCGGACAGGAACACTCCGTTCAGAGGCCGACAGGCAGTCAGCTGTGGAGGGACAAGGAGGAGGAGGAGAAGGAACCCAAAGAGTGAATTTTGCGCCATGATTAGTTGATCAGGAGCAGAGATAGAAGGATTCTGATTATCTGATACGAAAGAGTGGAGGAAAACAGAGGAGAGGAGGAACAATTTATAAGCATAGAGGCAGGAACTGAAGCAGAGCAAAGTTGACTTTGCATCATCTCGTTCTTCCGTTGGCGGCTTCTTGACTCCGACTCTTCAGCAATCTTGCAGGACACGAAATCTAACGCTAGGGAATTCGATGGGGAAGTTGCACAGAACGTCGCCTTTCACAAGTAGAAGAAAATTGCACAGGTTCATGCAGTGAAGTCAAAAACCGAGGTGAGGAGGTTAGTGGTGATTGAATACATTTGAACGAGGTCAACGCCGTGCTGTGCTGCAACGTGAACAGATGGAGAATTTGTAGAAATTTATCGCCCAAAGTCTAAGGCAGTTCGTCAATGTGCATTAGTTGACACTTTACGACCTCTACCATGGCACCGTCTGCCTTGTCATTGGAATTCAGCTAGAATTTTAAGAAGATTTATGTTTTTCTTTCTATAAAACAGAAAACAAAAAGATTATGTAATTGGCACAATATCTTATACTTTCCATCCAAAAGAATAAATGTGAATAAGGCTTAAAGTCGTATAACTTGATCAAAAGAATAAATAAATTTGGTTGTGTTAGATGAATCTTTGGAGCACGACGATACTGTTGTCATTGCCATCAATATAAAGCTACGTTAAAGGGAGACGCGCTAGTGGTCTTCTCCAAGCCCTTTGACCCATGTGCAGTACTAAGACTTACTTATACGTCAAGTCAAACTCAGATTTGCTAAAGGGAAGAAACAGTCAAAGTCTTCACACAAAAATTATTTTGCTTAAATTTGACTTTTGCTTAAACATTATTTTGTCTTCATATAATTTATATACTTCTATTTCATCCTTAATAATTTTAAAATATAATTTATAAAGTAAAAATAATATTTCGTCTTCTCTATTCATTATTCAGCCATACACATACGGACTATATGGTAAGATTAAAATTATAGTTTCAATTAAATTATTTAATACACTTCGTAAAGTTTTTACTCTTATTAAATTACTTTAGACCTTATGATTCATATCTGCAAGATTTTGTTTAGTTCCTTTTCTTCTTCTTTTTTTCTGTTATTGTCACAAAATTTAATTATATGCTTTTTTTGTTGCACGTTTTTAATTATTTCAACAAAAAAAAAATCCATTATGAATGCAAGATACTAAATGAAAAGAATGAATCTCTATATAATAAAATCTTAATCTCTTATTAAATAAAAAGAGTAAATCTCTAGAGAAATTTACTAAACAGAAGCCAAATGATTCATACAGCCTTTTGATTGATAAGCTTACATAATATCGTCTTGGCACACGAGTATAGGATCTTGCAGTCGATAATACAAATAGTTCACAACGAAAGTTCATCAAGCAACAATCATAGCAATGTAGATGGGCAAGCCTCCGAACTTTACATAAGTTGTATAATGCAAGTTATACAACTTTCAATTATTTTTGCTGCTTGGTCATGCTACATTGAGACGACTAGAGATTGCTCTTCTGAAACAGCATCGTTGACGAGATCAGCTTTGTCAGCCTTGCATGCACGAATGGCAACACAAATATCTGTGTCCTCTAGAAACTTTTCGCCATTGACGAGGATCATAGGACCATACTGGAGCACCAGCCTCTTGCACTGCTCAGAGAGAAGAAAAGAAACATAAGATCTGAAACAAGCAAGATATTTGATCCATAAGATGTTCTGCAACAGATGCAAGTGCCTTTTCAACACGCAATTTATCTGAAACCTGAATGGTTATACAGTAACATGCTTGATTTCTGTTAAAAGTAATTTTCAACTCTTGACAAAAATACTGGAAAAGTTTACCTGTTGGACATATTGCTCAACCTGGTTGCATTCCTTTAGAAGCATCTTGATTACCTCAAACTGCCAATTTCGTTAAGGGCATATTATGTCAGCATTTGCAAATAACAGTCAACCATATTTTGTTTAGTAAGACTCCAGCAAACAAACGATGACAAACCAAGAAACATTTATTTGCAGTGGAAAAAGGAGAGATAACTTGCAATTGGTGACAAGATGAAAAAATAGAAAATAAACAAAGGGTTAACTACAAGGACAACAAAGAAAATGATTACAAGATAACATGTTGAAGTAGGAAATAAAATGATGGGTGAAATCCAACTGTTGATAATAAAAAAATATTATTAATAAAATTGACGCTGCATGATGAAAACAAACAAACGTAGCTCTAATATAACACACGGGAAATATTGAAATAAAGAGTGAAGATGGAAAAGCAAAAAAGGGGAAAGAAAACAATGCTTACCTGTGTGTCAGGATCTGTCAGCTTAACTTGCACTTTGTCGATGATATCATGACAAACGGAGCAAGAATTTTCATTTTTTAGTAGACTAACAGAAACCATCTGCTCACAAAGTGTGAACTTCCTGCAAAACTCCCCTGGATGTATCTTAGAGATCTCAGCAAAGAAAAGTGCTGAGTAGTAGTCCACTAGCAGAAGACACTGCAAGAAAAGTTCATGAAAACAGGAAGAAACATGAAAGTTAGATACAGAATCCTTATATGTTTAACCACTGAGAAACTTCTGAATGGAAGGGAATTTATAAAGGGCAGTCCGGTGCATGAAGCTTCCACCATGCGGGGTTCTGGTAAAAGAACTATTGTACGCAGTCTTACCCTTTTTTTTTTTTTTTCAAAAGGCTGTTTTCAGGATTTAAACTCATGACCTCTAGGTCACAAATCAGCAACTTTACCGTTGCGCCAAAGCTCCCCTTTCCAATGGAAGGGAATTATAACAAAAATAAAAATGTGGTTCTATTGGTGTAAAGAATTACCTGCTCCTCAAAAGGCTTCCACTCAGAACACGCTTGACGAAGGATCTCAATTATCTCAGTTTGAGTTTCGTTTTTGCTGAGATACTCAGTAGCCTGTGCAGTAAAGTTCTCGCACAGTGTGCACAATTGTCCATTTCTCTTGACTTCTTTAAATGCTCTGATTGGGTTTTCAGGTAACTCAAGGTCAATTTCTGTTACTGGAATGATAAAGATAGGTGTTACAAGGTATAATTAATTTGACTAATAAAATTTTAGTATACGGGAGTAGGTAAAAAAAAAGCAGAAATATTCTTTAGGAACCCAATGTCACGGTTGCAAAATAAAGGGGCAGCCCTGATGCACAAAGCCCCTGCCATGCGAGGTCCCAGGGAGAGATCTATTGCAATCAATGTCACGGTTGCAAGATAATGAATGAAAATGCTGGGACTTCAAAAGATACATTTAGACTCTGTTATCAGTCTTTTCCCATTTTTTTTATTAACAACAATGAGATAGATCAAACTCCATTTGTAGCAGCACTTACCAGTCTGATACATTGAATGGAGTTCTTGATATCTGTACATATACGTAACAAGTGACATTAATACTCACTTTTGTGGAGTTCAATAATGCAAAAAAGACAGTGACAAGTACAACTTGATAAGCAAGAAAAAAAAAGGTCCAATAAATCTGCTGCTATCACTACAGCTACAGTTTATCTACAATAATAACAACAACAAGGCTTTATTCTATTAAGTGGAGTCAGCTATATGGATTCTCTTATGTCATTGGACTCGACTCTTTACTATACAAAGTTGTTGCTTTGTGACCTAGAGGTCACGGGTTCAAATTATGGAAACAGTCTTTTGCAAAAAAAAAAGCAGGGTAAGATTGCGTACAATGAATCCTTCCCCGGGACCCCACATGGTGGGAGCTTCGTGCACCAGGTTGCCCCTTTGATATTCCAAATTTATCTCCACAATCAAAGTTTATGATTATTCTAACACAACAACAATTGACTAAACAAAGTGATCTACAAATAAGACAAAATTGAAGTTCATCCTGACTAAATGATATGGCCTTAAGTCAAAACAAAACAATAGTAGAAAAATAAAAACAAAGGAGTAACATCCTGTCCTTGCAGTAATTGCTTGGTGCTAAATAGATTATCCTACCCTTAGCATGTCACTCCGATCATGTAACTACTGGGCTTCTTTTCAGAAACATAAACCATGAACAAGCCTTTTCCAGGTTAACAGAAATTTGTGCAATACAACATTATTTCCCTTTTAATAATTCAACTATTTGTTCGACAAACAGATAGCTTATCTGGTCTACTTAATCTATATGAAATCAAAGGGTTTGCATAATGCCCCACCATGATTTAATCTTCAGCGGAACATTTTTGCAAAATATTTATCCTGGCACATTTTTGAAAAACCTTTCAACACTCCTGTCTTTCTTAAAGATTTACCAGAAAAGTTTCTGCTCCCATTATTTAGAAATCTGTTACCACTCTGCATCAAGAGAACAAATTGACGATATATACTGCCCTCCATAATAGATTGAAGCGGTGTAACAGTAAGTAGATACAACAGCTATTCTAATTAATTTGTCTTATAAACAAATTTATGCAAACCAAAATGTAATTGAAGAACAATAGCCATATGGAAGAAAGGAGAAACAAGAATTATCGTTACATACTGAAAACATCAATTTCTGCAAAACTTCTAGAATCAGCATTTGCCCAGCCAACAACAAAAATAAGAACAAGGAAGAACCACTCTCTTGAAGCCATTGACCCTTGCAAGTAAAATAGTCACACGTTAGAACAGACTCAACAGTTATATAAAGAAATGTTCTCAAAAAGGAAGAATCTTCTGTATACAACTGCATCATGAGTCTAATTGGACTATTGACTTATAATCAGCCTTGAAACAGCAAGATGAGGGTGAACATTTACCTCACAATAAAATTGTTTAATTGTAACTTAAGGACTACACTACATATTACAAATTTAATTTATTTTTATTTATGTTAAAAAGGATAATCCAGAAGTGGCAAGAAACTGATGGACTTGATGCTTATTACTAGTTATTGACTCTAGCAACATGTCAATTCATAATATCACCCAAAAGGAAAAACACTGATACAGATTTGTGATATGGCGTCAAGTTGATGCTTCATTTGAAATTTAAGAAACTCCTGGCATCATCACTTAGATAGTTGGTTTACAAACAGAGTCTATCTTACAAAATGAAGCAATCATCTGTTTGCAATCCATGTAAACAATGGAAAGAGTTCAAAATGCTGAACCTAGAATCTTATTAGTAATGACATGTTGAAACACCACAAAAAGATGACTTCCTTCCCTTCATGCCCTAATATTTGTTTATAATGACAATGACATACGATTGCCTTTCTATCTCCTCATAGCTCCGCCTATTCTCATTCATATATATTATCTTAGCACGTCTATGTATGGTTATCAATCATCATAACTTCTTTCTACCATCCTCCCTTATTTGTTCATTTGTTCCTACCTTCTCATTAACACTACTCCATATAGCAAAAGAAATAAGCAAAAGAGGATATTTAAATATTTTTGTTCCAGTTGTGAAAGTACATTAAATGAAAAATGCCAAAAGGGCACTAAGCCATAGCCAACCAAAAGCAAGGGAACAAGAAAGAATATTGTTCACATTGACCCAGTTGCTTGAGCAAGCAAGGTTGTTAATATTGTTTACAGCATAAAAAAAAAAAGCATAATCCAGCCTTGAAGACCAATATCATCATCACGGAAATAACTACTTGTAATGTAAAGTAAGACTACAAAAAATAGACCCTTTCTTGGACCTTGCATTGGCTGGATCTTCACACACCAGGCTGCCCTTATTTATCTCAATTATTTGGTGTCAACTACATGTAATTTACCCTCCATGCAAGCATATATAGTCATTCATATACAGATCATTTAAATGATTTTTTAATTACATTAACTAAAATCTTGATGGGTTCTCTATACCCCAAACAACGCTAAACAATATCAAGCTCATACTGGATACTCAAAATCAGCTAATAAGGTAGCTCAAAATCATACTTTCTTATGGTGGGTACATATTGGTTTTCATCGATTGGATGAACTAAACCGACAGTTTTATATATATAAAAAAAACAATTTTATACGCATCGATTGGTAGGTATAAATTATGTAATAATTAATTAGAAATAAACAACAATTTTATCAACAAAAAAAAAAACGGCAGTTCCTTTAAATCATTTTAAGCTAATTTGATAATCTAAAATTTCGAATGTACGGCAATTGTCGAAACCTAAACCTAAATTTACTCCTAGTCCATTTCAACCAATTTCACTAGCTAAAAGATTCCAAAAGCACGATACCAAAATTGACTTCCCGCATATCCAAATCATCATTCTAGAAAATTTATATAAAAAAAAACACACTTTTGAGAAGAGAAAAAAAAGAGAGGAAATACTGCACATAAAAAAAAATTGAACTAGAACTTAAGCTCGCAATACAGATTAAAAAAAGGGACCCAATCGAAGAGAAAATCCCTAAGAGGAAATTGGTAAGGGAGAAGATTTGCATACAACCTCAGAGCTCCTCCTCTGCGATCCTTCCTCTTCGATTCGGATTTTTGATGAGGGGGCGGGTAAGAATCAAGGAGAGGATGATTGTGAGCAAGGAGACAAAACAATTTTCGACAAGTTATTTATTGCATGATAGCCAAGGCCAAATGGTTTTTGTCGGGTGTCTTATCCCTGTCGCTAATCAGCAAAAATTCGTAGCATGATCTCGCTACCGATTTACCTGCCTTGTTATTCGTCAGATTTTATATGCCAATGTTGGGTAATTTTTCAAGTACAAAATTGTTAAATATAGCTAGAATCCTAATGAAAAAAGCGTAAGCTGTTTGGGAATCGACAAAAAAAAAAAACTATTTTTTGTTATTTATTATATATATATAAATTAAAATGTGTTTAGTATGCTCTTTACAAAATAAACAATTTAAAAAATTTATTCAAAAAATAAATTTTGATTTATATATTTATATTTTAATGGAATATAAAATGTGTTTAATTTAAATTTTTTTTAAAGAAAAATAGCATCAGTAATTAAAAATCTTGAAACATCGCTACAAAATATAATAAATTAGAATAATACTAAAGTTATAGATGGATTACCAACGCAATAAATATTTTTTATTTATTCATTAATCTTTATTATCATTAATAAATACTATTAACATAATGACTAAAATGAGCGGTATGAAAATTTTAAAATGAAATTAAATACAAAACAAAATAAAGAAGTGTATTATAATTTTATGTTATGTATGGAAAATAGTAAGAAAAATATTGAATGTAGAGCAGAGCTACTTTGATACAAACATCCACCGGAGGGGATAAATTGAGACTCCGTTCAGGCTGCCCTTTGAATGAGCGTCATTGGCTGCATTGTTAATTTCATGAACAATGACATAAAAATATATATATGATCAGGCAGGTTTACGAGGGCATTTTTCTTTCTTTCTTTGCCATTGCCTGGACTTATAAATATATTATTCAGCAAACTACAGAAACCATCATCCAATAATGAAACTCTGTTGGAAAAACAAATTTAAAAAGAGAAAAAATCATCTCTCTGCTAACTGAACAAGTTAATTTGAGATATTAATCGCCATTTGAATCCATCTGAGTTTTCGTTATTCTGTATGTAAAGAAATTAATGACATTCCTACCTCGAGTTTGCCATGAATGCGTCGACGGAACTCGGTGTTCATCTAGTACATCTCCATGTGCATGGCATAACTGATGTATGCCTGTCATCCACACTTCGACCTCTTCCATCGGTCGCCTTTAAGTTCTAATTAAAGGCCTAGCATTCATGATTAAACGGCCACTTAGATACGAGCATCAGCATGATATCACACAAACATCACTCAGATTTAAAGCCGCAATCGATAATATTCAACTAATTACAATCGGAGGAATTTCGTCGAGCACCTTTTGGGCGACGTCTCTTTTACTATCCTTCAGAATCCCTCCTGCTTTTAGCTTTTCATTTGGAGTCGATGTCATTCGCACAGCACTCCAGTGCTTCCATAGTTCCATTTCGACTCCGATCATGTCCCACCGAATCTCCAATCGCAAGCGGAGATTGCCAGTCCAAAATTTGGGGCTTCTCTGGGGCAAAACAACAAGCAGGTTCTGTGCATGAAGTTCTTATCGCGTGATGCTCAGCTACATGCCGTGCGACACCTGTGCTTTTTTATTAGTGCGACGAATCCGGTTCAGTAGCTCTTAAAGGAGGAGTTCAAAAGGTCATCAAAGGCGGCGTTAAATGAGTGAGACGTCAGCATTGGGGCATGCTAACGTCATCTGTTCGATTATACAGTTCGAAATAACATTCTTTACTATTATATTCACTATCTCACTAAAAATATAGAAATCCCTTAGCAAAAAGCTAGACATCAATATTTTTAAAAATACCAATATATTTTAGTATTTAGAAGTGTGAGTTTAAAAAGACTTACAGAAATATATGGTAGTAACATCATTTTTATAATTATGTATATTAAGACTAACTGTTCAATCATTATTAGCGATTATTTTTATAAATGATAAATGTAAACAGTATTTGCTAACAAGCAGTAATTATGCGAGCTAAGCTAGGGGATTTACAGTGCTGAGAGCAAGGAGTTCAAAGAGCTTAAAGTGCATTAGAGAGAAGAGTTTAGAATAGAGAACTTAGGGAACTCAAAATAAAAAATAAAAAAAAGTTAGTCTATAAATGCAAAAATGGACAAGAGATGAGCCTATAGATGTTGATATATTGATTAGCACAAGAACTTGATCTTAATTAATCATGAGATCTTGAAAGAGCCTATGTATTAATCTCGGATGAACTTAATATATTTAAAGTGTGTAATGTAATTTTGATCTTCGGTATTATCCACATATAGAATATAATTGAAGGAGTTTTTACCATAAATTGGTAAAAGTAAATTGCATCAATTTAATTTTGTTAAATTTGATAATTAAAAAAAATTGAAATTATTTTATTTAGTTAACTTTATATTCAATTGCGGAACAAATCTAAACCGGTATATATATACTAATGCCATTTAAAATATTTTAATAATTCTTAAATTATTATATATATATATATATTTTTTTTTTTTTGTAATTTTATGAAAATGGAATAATATGGAGGAGCCTTATATTTTATGATGTGCAAGGGAGAAATGGTTTCGATAATGGCTCCGCGAAGGAAAGCGATATTTTTCATCAAATATTTAAATTTTATTGATTATTGCCTCGGCATGATGCCATGCTAACTTCGTATTTTCGATTGCTGCTAATATATATTAATTGTCATGTAAATAAATAAATATATATAGAGAGTGAGAAAAAAACAAAAGAATGAGTTTTAATACCGTGAGTAATTTATTTGTGAGCATTCATGCCAATTTTTATTATACATCATTTGATTATTTGCGCACTATAACTTAATTCTTGAACTTCAAAGGATCAGATGATGGATAATAAATGTACGAACAAGTACTCATAGATAAATTGTTCACCATATATATATCCCTGGGCGAAACAAAAAAAGGGGTCTTTTATTAATGAATTTTTATTTTTATTTTTATTTTTTTTAAAAAAAGCTCTTTTATATGTATTTTTTTTACATTAAAATTTGGGCCTTAGGCGAGGGCCCCACAGCCCTTCCCCAGGACCGGCTCTGGATAAAAAAAAAATACTTATGGATGAATTGTATAGGGTATCATTCGTAGTTACAAACTCATCCGTGAGCATGTAAGCAACTTTGTTATTTATCGTCCGATTTTTTTGGATTTAAGAATTGAATTATAGTACACATCTGATCGGACGATAGATAACAAAAATATTCATAGATAAATTCTATAAGATAATATTTATCATATATAGAAATAAATCACCTCTCACCTCCCACACGTGGTCGAAATGATAGGGATTAGTTTATATTCACAAATTACAATGGCGTGAAATTATAATATACTTGGAGTCATTGAAACGCAATGGACGAGATGATTCATGTCTTTTATGATATTGGTTTAGAAAATAATGGAACTAGTTACGTAAGTAATCATAGCTTCTCGTACATTCTCTATCCATTGCCTAGTCATATTTAGTGACATATCAATATTAGTTTCCCTCCCTCAAACAATGCATTATAATGAACACTAAATGCACCAACCTAGCTAGAACATCTATGGTAGAAGATGATCATGGATCCAGAGACAACCATTTCATAATTCATTGATGATCTGATGTGCACAAATCAACAGGACAATTCCGATACTGAATAATCATAACTTCCATAACTCAAACTTTGTTCTATGTCAATTCATCTCTTACATAACTCGAGATTCATCGCAAGATCAATGCATTAAAGTTGCAATAATAGTATGTGGGATCTGTGAGCAGGAGTTGTTAAAATTATGTATAGCGTGTAGCTTTATATTAGTTTTCAGCGAACTTTATTTTCTGGTTCTCATGTACAAAATTGTGCAGAGAAGTGATCCCAAGGAGCAAGTGGCGCCCCAAATGAGGAAGGTTTTACCATAGCAAGCATCGCCTCTGCAACTATTGTTCCCTTCGGCTCCTCTTTTATAAAGAAGGGCTGCGAGGTAACCGAACACGAAGGAGCCCAGAGGAATGTTGGCGACGACGATGTTGTGGTTGATGCTGAAGTGTTTGGTCCCGAATAGCTCGGTGGTGGCTGAGACCGCAATCGAAGTTATTGCGCCGGTGAACGCTCCGATGGCTGCCGTGCTCATGTACAATGACAGCCTAGTCGGGTTGGCGAGGACGAAGAAGGCCACTGCCATTGGCGCCATGAGAGTCGCCATCGATGCTTGCCTGGAAATCATGCAGCTCCTTCTGAAACATGAGTAAGAAGAGATGATAATATTCAGTATCGGTCGATCGAAAAAGGAACGCGGGAATTGAATCCTTGAAGATTTTGAAGTGGAAGAGCTCACTTTGAGGAGTAGTAGTCGATCAGAAATGGAAAGAGACGGCCGAAGAATCCAAAGGCGGAGGACAAGGAGACCAAGGTGGAGGTCTCCTCTCGTGGAAGTCCACGGGACTCGGCGATCTGTCCGAGGTTGTTTAGGAAGACCAAGCCAAGAGTTGCGCTGAACAAATAGCTGAAAAAGTACAACCAAAAGTCCATCTTTCTTAGAATTTGAAAACCACCAACTCCGTCTGATTCTTCCACTTCGGCTCCCTCGTCGACCGCGTCGTCGTCCTCTTCTTTCACCTGCAGCTCCTCAGTTCTCACCCCGGTTTCAGCGTCGTCGAGATCATGGATTCTCTTCTCCTTCTTGTTCCTCAAGGTCTCTTCCATGGCATGCTTCAACTTCACGGCAAGCGGCACTACCAAAAGCGAGGCTAATAGAATACCAAGGCTTAGAGGGTACACTGTAGTGAAGAAGCCTTGGGAAGTCGATCCGATGGTGCCGATTATTGCGGAAACTCCAGCCGCAAATGTGATCGTGAACATTGCTATGAATCCGAGGCTCAAATTCGATACACTTTTGCATGGAAGAATGAACCTCATGAAGGGTGCAACGATGAGAGAAACTAAAACAGGGACAATAGAATTGAGGAAGAGGTAGTGTTTGGCCTTGCGGTTCAAGTTTCCGTGGAATATTGCACCAGCCATGATCGTGAACACCTTGGCGCTCAGGCCCACGTAGCTCGTGGAGAGTCCTACGGCGACGCGGCGGCTATTGGCGGCGAAGTTCTTGATACAGACGAGGTAGCATGCGGTGTTGATCCAGCAAACGCCGTTGCCGGCCACCGCGGTGAGCGCGAAGATGTGGGCGTAGGAAAACTTGGGGTGGTCGAGGAAGAGGAATTGCAGGCCGTAGCCCAGTAGCCCGAGGGTGGCCCCGGTGGCAGCGACCAACCACGGGGGAAGGTAGATGGCTGCAAGGCCCGAAAACCAGCCGAAGAGCTTCCCAGCGTCGAAGGCAAAGGCGAGGAAGTTGATACCGACTTGGGAGATGGACTTGAGCTCCTTAAGCTCCGACGAATACACCGGGAAGTCGGTGTTTGGTCCATTGAAGATTTGGAGCCAGATGGTGGCGACCAAACTCAGCCATTGAAGCGAAGAAGAAGAAGACGACATGATTGAGGAATGAATGTGGAGGTGGTGGAATTGGGTGGGTGCTGAATTTATGGGGGTGAGAAGGTGATGGGGGCAAGATGAATGGAGTCGAATCTTGATATGTGGTTTCTTTCTGGCCATTATGAAGATTTGTAGTTGAGATTGTCTTAAAATTATCGTAATCGTGGCAGCGATTAACAGAAGCTAGATTATACATACTACTGTGTGTTCATGCTGTATGAATTCCAGCAAGTCCATTTCTCCCATTTGCGTGCACTAATTTTGCACTTCATAAACTTGACCAGGCACATCAACTGTCATTCTGCCTCTCCTTTTCATGAGGTGATGAAAAAGAAAAAGGAAAAAACAAGAACAATTTCTGGCACTCTGAGAGAGAATTAAACCACCAATAGATTGGCTAACTTAACAAATCTGTAACTGCTTGTCAATTAAAAATGGGTAAGTTCTCAGGGTGTTGAGGATCTCCTCCAGTCTTTTCACGCGTCAGTTTTTCAGAAATGTATTAAGGATCAGAAGAATGCAAGTTTCATTCAGCTAAGTCATTGGAATTCGATGGCCCAGTAGTAGGTGTGACAATTTAAAACCTAAGGGTGATCACGATTCAATTTGAACCATAAAATTGATGATTTAAAAATCGAATTGGAATTTCTTTTTCAATTCCCATGGATGATGAATTTAAATTGTGATTCTGAAACTGAAATTAAATCATGAGAAATCGGAATTGAAACCGTTCATTGAATGATGAATTGAAATCGATCAGTTCTAAAATGATTTTGGAACAGTGATCACCCCTATTAAAACCATGTGTGTTCATATATTAATCTCTAACAGTTATCAATGTCGTTGGACTTTTTGGCGTACAAATCATTTGTAGTGTGTTCATCAAATACAGGCAGGATTTCTTGTATCTCTACAGGCGAAAGTGTCGAACTTATATTACAAATCATTTTTGCAGATTTGAACGTTCTTTATGGAGTACCACGAACACAACACCGGAAACAATCAGTCTCAGACAGAGAAGAAGCTAGATTTCACAGAGAACAAATTTCATTAAAAAAAAAAGAAAAATATTATAAATCAAAGAATAACTTGTCGTACAGGGATCCAAATCCATTTAAAAATCAAACGATAAATTTCCAACTGCATCTGCCATCAGGGTCTCACTCATCGATTGAGATTGGTCAGATGTTACCCTGATGGCAGATGGAATTCGCTAGTGCTTCATTCAATTTGTAAACATGGAGGTTTAATTTGTTCTGCTCGCTACTCAGATAATATAAGTCCTGGAGAAAATGAGAAATGCTGGATTTAAAGACATAAGCAGGCCAAATAGAAACAAAGATTAGCTAGGAGTTAAAGATGAGAGAAGCATGATCATCTTAAAATAACCAGCTTACCAATGTGAAGCCCTTGGTCTAGCTATCTATCCGTTTCAAATATCAATGACCACTTTTCTCTTCGCTTAATTTGCAGGAGAGCTAGGCATGATGGAGAAGATGAGCACGTGAAGAACTATCCATGTATGATCAAGATTTTGCAATCGACTCATACCAAAAAGAAAAATGGTGAATGGTATAAAGTAATGCAAGTGCCCTGCTTCTCCATCCTGCACAACTCACCTTCATCCAATGCAAGAATCAGTCATCATCCCTCCCTTCAATTTATACTGCTTCTTCAATTTGGAATTTGAGCCTTCTTTATTGATCAATTTTAATTATTGGTTCCCTTTTGTTTTTTACTTCTCTGCATTTTGTACCTGTAAAAGATGCATACTGATGCTGCCTGGCCAAGATAGAACGTCGTCAGGTCCCAGCCCAGAAAAGTTTGTCAAATAATTGATTTCTATATCCACCTTTTTTTCCCTAAAAAAAAATATAAAGCTAAAATGATTGATGACCAGTCTTACTTTCACATTGAATAGCTAGACAACGTGTATCGGATACATGAAAACAATATGATATCGGAGTGCTTGCTTTGTCAGTGCTGTACATATATACATACACACTGCGATGTGCGAAAAGCTGTTTACTCAGAAGTTTAAAGATGTTACATTATGAACAGGGCTTTTCCTTGAAAACACCATGAGCTAACAGGACTTATATTTTCACTATGCTTTCCTTTTCTCTTTGCTCTTTTTCATCATCGAATAATGTAGATCTGCTCAGCTAGGCGAAGTAGATGGATGAGCTGTGGTGTGTCTAATTTATTTAGGTGAAGCAGAAAGGAGTGGATTTGATGTTAAGGAAAATGATAGGGACCAGGCAGCGAAATGCTCAGGCAAAGCCATGAATGGGCATCGATAGTAGGATGAAGGCATAATACAAGCTGGTAAAGAACCAAACTATTTGATGAAATACAACGAATACATGATAATAATAATTGTAAAGAATCAAGTTATTCAGTGAAGACAAATTCGTCTAAAGAAGCAAACAGGACCTGATTCGATCATTTTAAAATATAAAAATTTAATTTGGATATCTTCTAATATGATATCAAGGGCTTTATGTATATAATTGCATTAGTTAAAAAAAATAATGTAGAATCGTCATATTAGTGGGCCTCCATTATTGTCCCTATGTGTGGAAGGGGATAAATCAGAAACTCAAGACAGCTAACATAGAAATACAGACTCATCAATAGTCTATGTGTGAAGGAAATAAATAAGGAACCAGAACTCTATTTATATAATTGATTTGATGGAGGTACAATTAAACTAGAAATCTATATAGGCTATTTTGAAACATAAGAATAATTATTTAATATTTATTTTTATGAGTAAATTTTCAAAAAAAAGTACTTAATTTTCATATTTCTTAGGAAATACAAAATATTAACTTTTTTTTCTCCACGAAGATAACTCCCAAAAAATTATCAATTTATTTAAGTCAACTTTGGGTTTTATGTATATATGCCGTATACAGCCTTTTAATATTTAGAAAACACATGGTCCATTGACATGGCGGCAGTGTCGCACAACAGCAGGAAGCAAATAACGTGTACTCCGAGGATGGCGTTTTAGACATTTCAGTTATCCTGAACAAGTCTAAGACAGGGACACAAATGTTAGGTTTATTTGAAGAGAGACCCAACGATTACTCTTCGCCCACGAATCACTCTGCGGGACGACCACCAATACCTGGCTGGGTAAAACGAAGGTGACGACTTCGGAGAGGAGAGCCAGACTTTACGAGGATATGACTTAGCCTCGGTCAAAGTAAGACCACGAGATTTGACTAGTCAACGGTCAAATTTTCCCACCTTCAGTGCTCAATCTTCGAAGAAGCAGCAGCAGCAGCCTCGCTTCCCTTGGGTTTATATTACGCAGCCCTTCTCAGCTCTTCTTGATCCTCTCCATGCACAAGCAAACCTCACCACCGGCATAAATCGCCCTCCTTCTTCGCTTCAACTCGCGCATGGCATCTTCCACAGCGAGCATAGAGACGTCGGCCAGCTCCCGGCCCACCGAAGCCTTCTCCTTCTCAGCTGGAGACGCTGCCGGGGAGGACTACTCCTTCCGGGAATTCTCGGACAGGTACGGGAACGGGGATCCTCGGGGAACTACTAATCTTCTATCGCTTCCGCTCTCTCCTACGCCGCTCTCCCCTTCGTCCTACTTCGCCATCCCCCATGGCCTCAGCCCCACCGGGTTCTTGGACTCCCCTGTTCTCCTCTCATCTCATGTAGGTGCACCAATCTAGTTACGTCATTCGTTTGTGTTCTTGCGAGTGATGGTTCTAATTCCTTTGGATTGTAGGTGTTGCCGTCTCCTACAACTGGATCGCTGTTTTCTTCACAAGCTTTAAATTGGAAAGGCGCTGGTTCTAACTATCAGCAAGGCGTTAAGGATGAGGACAAGCCATTCCATGAGTTCTCTTTCCAAATTCAAACCAGTAATGGAAATAATCAAGTATCATCCTTCCAAAAGGTGCGAATTGATATCACTTTTTAAGTTCTTTCTAATTCAAATGTCTTATCCTTAGTTTAATTTGTTCATATTCTTGTAGGAGGAAGCCATTAGAGGAGGAGGACAACATCAACATCAGCAGCAGCAATCATGGATCCAGCAGCAGCCATTCAGGAACACCAACATGGAAGCTGAATCTATGGCTTCAATCCAATCAAAATTTGATGAAAGCAAGGGATTGAACCAGTATCCAGCTGTTCAGACCTTGCAGAGGAGGTCAGATGACGGGTACAACTGGAGGAAATATGGGCAGAAGCAGGTCAAGGGAAGCGAAAATCCACGAAGCTACTACAAGTGCACCTACCCGAATTGCCCCACCAAGAAGAAGGTGGAGAGGTCTTTGGATGGTCAAATCACAGAGATTGTGTACAAAGGCACTCACAACCATCCGAAGCCTCAGTCGAAGAAGAACGCCGCCTTCTCTCAAGTTTCTCGGCCTTCTGGACTCAATGAAACTGTCAATGATCATTCGGCAATCGAATCAGCCATGACACCTGAAAACTCTTCAAACTCCTTCGGCGATGATGATGTGGATGTGGGCACCCATGGTAGATCAGAAGTCGACGAATTCGATGAGGATGAGGCCGACGCTAAGAGATGGTAAGGTTCTAGTGCAGCTTAGGCCCTGGTATCATATAACACAATTTCTGTAACTGAGAATGAGATGGTCTAATGTTTTAGTTTGTCTTCAGGAAGCATGAAGAAGAAGGTGATATATCAGGTTCAGCTAATAGAACAGTCAAGGAGCCAAGGGTGGTGGTTCAGACCATGAGTGACATCGATATCCTGGATGATGGATACAAGTGGAGAAAATATGGGCAGAAGGTTGTCAAGGGTAACCCTAATGCAAGGTGAGCATTGTTCTAATCACCCATAGCGTTTCTTCATGATATTCCCAATTATATCTGAGATTACGCTTCACATCTGACATAATTTTATCATGTTTGGTGAATTGTAGGAGCTACTACAAATGCACCACCAATGGTTGCCCAGTGAGGAAGCATGTGGAGAGAGCTTCTCATGATCAAAGGGCAGTGATCACTACCTACGAGGGCAAGCACAACCATGATGTCCCTGCTGCTCGCGGAAGCGGAGCACAACTGGTTAATAGGCCGAATTCAATTAACTATAACAATAACAACAATAACTTTTCAGTGGCCATACGACCATCGGTGACCACGAACAGTCATAATCAGCACTTCGCAAACTCTTTCTTTAGCACCAAATCTGAAGCGTCGCATAGCCAATCACCCTTTGGTAGTCTTGACATGATTCAGAGCTCAGAAAACTATGGGCTCTCTGATTATGATACCTGAATTTGCAGCGGCAGTAACAAAGATAACTAGCAAGTGTGTTCTCCAAACCGAAGGAAGGACAGAGAGACAAGTCAATTTTCAAGTCTTTCTTGATAGTGCTGTGCTGTTGAGGTTAAGCAGAATGACGCAGCAGTAGATTTGTTCAATTCATTTAATTACTCGAGGCCCTTTCACTATAGTCTCGCCTCTGTTTATGTTTGCACTAATTACACCAGTTAGAAATTAGAATAGTGTCTAGAGAAGACAAAGAATGATTTGTATTTTCAATTGTTTTTTGCTTTTTATTACAGAACCAAAAACACAAACTTGCATGGTTCCACTGTCGTCTGCTTATTTTCCCAGAGTCTGAGGAGGAGGTTTTTTATTTGTCCAATTTTTATCGATTAGAGATATGTGCCTTCGGAGAATTTGAAACTGAGTGTTAATGGAGGATTTGAAACGTTTTAAAGTTTAAAAGAGTTGAAATGGTCAAAGATTATGGTCAACGATTCCAAAGTCTCTAGTCAACTGTTTCACATAATGGAACATATAGTTTACTGTTAAGATTGACCACAATGGAAGATTCTTCTCGCCCTTTCTGTGGTCAGACATGCTCCAAGAGCTGGTCAAAGAATTCTTCAGTGCTGATCTTTTCCCTTTTCCTTAAGCTTGCAAACATGACGAGTGATCTTGCTCCGTGAACCTGGTAGCGAATGACTTGCCGGTGTGCGGACTTGATCTTGACTTGGCAGGAGAAGATGAAGGTGGCGGGGAAG
>JBAMHZ010000017.1:728814-744512 GCA_037177395.1 Alpinia galanga | reverse complement strand
TCACTGTCTAATCAGGTAAGTACTATAGTTTGATCCTTGAACCCTAGGGGATTGGACGGTGAATAATGGAGGTGCTCACAGATGCTCATAAATAAATTGTGTAGAATACTATATATATATACACACACGCACACACACGAGATTCTTATCCTGCGTGTGGCCTCCTGCACAACCCATGCGCGACAACCCGACCCCGACGCTGTCTCCTCCTCGGCACTGTCGACACTGGCCGCAATCCGGCCGGTGAATGGCGGGACGGCGTGTCCAGCTATTCCCCGGCCGGATTTTGTTCTGCCAGCACCGCGGGTCAGTGGCGCTGGTGGAGCCAATTTTGGCCGGCGCCAATCGGAATCGTGGCGCCAGTAGCCGCGCCAATGGTGGCCGTGATTTCAGTCGTTTCCGATCGAATTTCGATCGGAATTCAGTTAGGATTCCTCCGGCGTCGACCCCCTAGGGTTCACCGATCTTATTGGGTTATAATTTGACTTCGACGATGACAAATTTCGGCAACAACGACAGCGGCAGCGCACACACAACAAGCAGAGAAAGGCTATATATATATATATACCAATTCATACTTCATCCCAAAAAAAATCATCAAAAATCAATACCAATTCATACACCAATTACATATTATTCTTCCCAACATGATATACCATATATACTTCTATAAAGTACCAAAACAATAGTGGAGTCTAAAGAAGGCTAAGAAAGTTGGTGATTTGTTCTTGTTGGAGCTAATTCTTCCTTTATGAGCTTTCTCTTGTTCTTCTCTACAACTCCTCTCACTACAACTCCTCTCACTGTCACTTCTCTCTTCCTCAGGTCCACCACATAATCCAGCAAACCTGCTAAAATAATTAATGACAGTTAAGTTTAAGCACTTATCCCAAAGAGACTTGATTAATTTACAATTGATCAGTTGTTTCACAAGTTAATATTCTCACTGTTGATTTGGGAGACAAGCTTAGAGACCCTCTCTCTGCAATGACAGCAGCCCATATTAGCACTCATCACAACCACTTGCACCTAAACGTAGAAATTAATCAAATTCACTCAAGTATAGAAAGCAAAACTGAGATCACAATCTAGTTCTTCAACTAAACTTAACAGGAGAAGAAAGGCCGAAGGGGAAGATGATCATGATGATACCTGAGGAAGACTCAAGTTTTCTGCAGACCTCAAGGAGCTCTGTGTTCTATCTTCTCCCTCCATGGCTCTACCCTGCTCTCATCTCCACCAACCTCCTTCCAGATCCCTTTTTCTTCCTCAAAGATGCAGTAGACTTCCTGTTTTCTCCTTCTCTGCTCTTAAATTCTACAGCAGCTCGAAACAAGCATATGAGGTTAAAGTTAAGAGTGTCCTCCCAAGTCGCAACACTAAGCTGACAAGCCACCGAGCAAAGTCATCGCACCTACACGCCGTATGGCCAACCCTACTGGAATACAAAAAATAAGTAAATTACCGCAAACCTTTTCTCTTGCCTAATGGCTAACTAGCACAATTCTTATTAACTGGAAACTAAATAATTTTCAATTGCCTCTCGTATTGTAAAGAACTAAACCTTCATTCTTTTTACTAAGAAAATGTTGTGAATTCAATCTACGCAGAAGATTAATTATTTTCAAAGGATTTATAATTGCAGAGGATTTGTACTTTTCATGAACATCTCACATGACACTCGTTTGAAATAAGGAAGATGAAGAAGGCATTACGCAGGATAAGAATTCCTAAGGTCCACGAGGATGACACCCTGCTGAACTTGTACACATGGCCAACTTAATTTTTGCTGTTTACTTATGATGTTGACCAAAGAATAATGGATTAATTTAATCGAAAAAATAAAATAAAATAAAATTTGGGAGAAAGAATAACTGCACAAAAAAACTATCTTTTAAATAGAATAAAATTGTTGATGTTCATGTGAAGAATTGCTAAGTAAACTTTTGTAGAAATTCATATTCTTAATGGATATCACAGGAGATATACTGTTTGGAAAAATACACAGCAGCAATATTCACCAAACTCACATGCCAAAGCTTTTGGCAAGTGAAGATGTTGCAATCAAGAGCAACAAGAAGCTCTGTTGAAAGAGAAAAGACTATACATTGGTACGTAACGTCACCAGTTTCAACCCAAAAAGTGGGACTTAGCTTGAAAGCTAGACGAGTAGATCTAGTAGCTACTGTCGGTGATTCTGTTCATACTGCATCATGGATGCTCCACCGAGGAGGGAGCGCATCAGGTTCAAGGTGCCATGAGTCTTGTGGGATCGCGTTGTTCTTAATATTGACTACACTGTATGCAGGGATTCTGTGAGAAAAGCTGAGTAATTCTAACCTGTTAAGTAGCTTTGTCAATTGGAAACCATCATGTAACTGCTTGGTGAAAAAGGTCATATATCCATCCACCTCGACTAAGCTACGTATGCTAATTCCACTCTCAGAGAAATCTGACAGTATCTCCACCACTCGACATTTGCAATGGAGAAAATCTGAGCTTCTCCAACTCTTGTTCCAGTTTCTATACAGAGCCCAGATCTCACCTTTCCTGGGAAAAATTCTATAGAATGACTTCTTTTTGCTTATATCACAATTAACACGATGAGAAAACCTGGAAATGTCCAAATTAGCCTCACTACCAACTCGAAAAATCCCACATGCACAGGGTAAATTTTCTTCCACCCATTGAATTTCTTCATCAAGCATTGGATTGGGTTCTAAGAATGCCACAGACACCGTGAATGGTGAAACGATATTTGTTACCTTGACATATGACCGAGGCATAGCATCCCTTTCATCATACACAGCCCAAACTTGGTCTACTTCGAAATTATTAGCAGACAACTTGAACTTGCAGTGTAGGATACCAGCATTTGACCCACCCGAATCTGTAGTGTTAGCAGGACTTGAGAACTGAGAAACACTGTATTTTTCCTGGACGGAGATTGCTTCATGGATGCAAGCCTTCTTTTGTTGCTGACTAGCATTGTCTTCTGAAGATTCTTGAGTGGTCATTTTACTTTTGGAAGAACCACCAAACACTAAATTACTTTCAGTAATCTTATTCCTTGTCTCTGACTGTGGTTGAGAAGATTCATTTTCTTCTGGCAATTTCAAAGATAAACCATCACTGAAATTGGAATTCTCTTGGAATTTAACAGAGTCTAAATCATGCATCAAAATTTTCTTTTGTTGGTAATCAGTGTCATCTTCTGAAGTATCATGAGTTACTCTTTTGTAAGTAGAAGAACCATTTTTGCTCAATGTACATTCTGAAACCTTGCTTTCAATGACCACTGGATGACCAGCATCCATAAAGTAACTGGCCTTATACTGAGAGTTCGATCTGCATGAAGCAGCACGAGAACCACTTCGTTTGGAATCAAATGCTGCCCGTTTAACAGGATTTGAAAGCACAGAAAATGCTTCCCTCACAAAATTTAGTGCCAACTCTGTAGCTGGCAAATCATTCTTGACGCGATTCAGTTGTGATACGAGTATTGAATGCCTGGCATGTATAAGGATCGGGAGAAGGACCAAGTTGTAAAATCAGGTACCAATCAATGCCATAATGTCGGAGGTAGCCCTCTGTCTCAGCATGGAAAAGAATATCACAGACCGCAAGCATTTCTGAGGCATGATCAAGCAATAAGGATGACTTCAAGGCTTCAAGAATAAGGGCCCTAGCACCACTATAATCTTTCTGATGGATTTTGTGGAAGATTGCACTTTTAGCATGACTAATCTCTGCATTATCACCAACCATTCTGCTTTCTAGAAACAGAATAAAGTTATGAATGTTATCCAACATGAAATTACATATGCATGAATGAATTTGGAAACACTTAAAATCTGCAAGCACAATATTTTTTTTATAAAAAAAAACTCTTATGTTGTTTTTTATCAGTTAGCCTGTCACATATGGAAGCCATAAAACAGTGTATTCAAACTAACTGGTCATGCTTTTTTCCTTTACAAGCAAAATAAAACAATATTTAGCATTCACCACAACATTAGTTTTTTTTTTTTTTTTTGTAAAGAAGATTCAGAACACTATAAGATTAGTAGTGGAGGATCCAAATACTGCTCAAGTTTCAATAGCGTGGCCTGCTGCTGTACCAAACAGTGGCTCTGTGATGTAGAATGTACAATACCGACCAATTCAGTCAAGATCAGTAAAGCTTGTTTATTAGTCTCAAACTTGTTTACTACTGCTCTATAAATATCCAGGTCAATGATGAATAAAACAAAATAAACCGCAATACTAGACCTAAAGCTTATGATTGGATGATGCAAGCATAACAAAAAAGAGAAAAAAATTGAAAGTAAAATAATTTGGACAACCAGGCATACTAACACCTTTCATTAAGAAGGATGATGTGATGGTTTATTGCTTTGCAATTTGAGATCAATTGTTATAGTCCATATGAGCAATATGCATACAACAATTCACATTAATGTATTTTCAATTTCTGATGAAATAACTAAATAGGCCAAAATCTTGGTTATCAATCCAAATATGCTGTAACACCCAAATAAAAGCTTTTAACTCCTATTGATAACTTAGCATATAACATAGGTGGAAATATTTGTAATAGAATTTTAAGGATAAGAAGAAATGTTCATATTCAACATAATCAAACAAGCATGAAATTTTCTTGATTATAATTTACACCATCGGGGAAAAAATAGCACAAGCACATATTTAACACACTAATTAAGAATATGCCACAAGTCCTACTTAGCAAATTGTAACACGGTAATGTTTGCCTCACTCCTAGCACTTGTCACATTGTCAAGATCTGTTTTGGCATTGCAATGGCAAAAGTAAGAGGTTAACATTGGTTACAAGGGATACCAGCACAGCTATGCATGACAAACAATAAAAATTAACCAGCAAACTAATTTAATCAGAATTCAGCTACCAGTCTTCTAAATGTCAAAATATGAAATCTATTAGACAACTACACTTGCTTGCTAGATGCAATTCTTTGCATAGTTGACTCTTGGTGTCTCATCTCCAATCAATAATGGTATGAACCAAAATGGTCCTATCCCTTGTGAAATATAACTGAAGAGCAAGATAATTGTGTACCTTTTTCCTGCATGGCTAAGGATCAAAGTGATCTCAACCACAGTATCGGGGAAAGGTATATTTTTTCCACACATTTCACATTTGTGAGCTTGCCTAAATCAAAGAAGACCAATAACTCAAACTATTGAAATATTTTAGTCTAATTGTTTGAGTCGCATGGCCACGAATGCAATAAGTTTAAGGTAAAGGAACTAAGCAAGTACAAGCTGCGCTCCTGCGAACCATTCGGGAAATGAAACATGTAGAAGGTGAATCAATAAAACTAGAAGGGAAAAATGAATAGATTTTCTAAACACCCCTTTCCATAGACATTCTAACCACGCATCAAATTCATTCCGAACTTGTGAACTATGCAAGGAAACCGATCAGGAGTAGGCTCAGACAGCTCAAATCGCATCGAACTTCAAACAAAATCCGTCATTTGGAAAAAGAATCTGAAATTTGGAAAGCCAAAGTCACTGAGAAAAAAAACATCACATTGTGATGCAGACTTCAACCAGGTGATACCACAGCGACTTTTCCCAACATGCGGCAGCAGAAAATGGAGAAGAGTGGAGGGGAAAAGTTGTGACCTTCGATCAACAGAAAGCTCAAAGGAGATGACGCCGAGGCCTGAGGCGGAGGGAAGGGTGGGTGACGAAGGGATTAGGGGACGGAAAATGTGCTCTTGTAATTCAGTCATTCAGTACGCGTGAATATAAAAATCTCAAGTATTAACTATTAAAAGAACAATAAATGAGCTAATTTTATTTAATATTATTTATTAAAATTTTTATGAGATATGAATTTCAACTAATACTATTAATATTATTGTTATCCTTATAATTAAGTAAAAGGTTATTTTGTAATTATAAAATTCTACAAATTTTTATATATTTAAATAAAAAAATAAATGATAATTTTATACATGTTAATAATTTTTAAATATAATTTAGTGGAAGAATATAACTTCTCAATGAAAGAGAAATTTTTTAAAGTAATTTAGAGATAACTAAACAATATGTTAATTAATAATTTTGTTTTTATGAAATTAAGTAATTTACAAATCTTTTCTGTATCCTGAAATATGGTGAAAATATTATAATTTTTTTAATTTTGCACCTGACTTTTCTCACGTATCCACGTATATTATTTTTGTTGATGAGATATCCATTGTGAGACTATTTCCTAGGAGTTTATCGCTCAGGATTTTCTTTAGATTTTTCATTTTGTGCTGAATTGTTGAGTCTAGATGAATCCTTTTCCTCGATAAGGGTAGCTAAGAGGAAATGTTAATAAGATGATTCTATATTTTTTTCAGACTGTTTGGTAGGTTAAATTGCAACTGTAGAGAATAAATTAACATAGAACATTTTTACATTTCAATAACAATTTGGAAGAAAAAAACAACAAATTTATTTAGGTGCCTGCAATGTCTCCATTCTACCGAAAGATCGATGAAACGAAACGGTTGAGCTCTCGCGCGATCAACGGATTCGATTTAATGTCTTCATCCTCCATCATGGCTTCCACCACCTCCTTCGATACCACGCAACGCCCTTCCGCCGTCAGCTTCTCTTGCACCGGCGTTGATCCGATGAGAACCTGAACATTTTGCTCCACCTTTCTCGGAGCATTCCATTCCTGCAGCATTTAATTCTCTATTTGTTTTCACAATCTAATTCGAAAGATTACTCACTAAAAATTCATCAGAATATATACGCACCATGAGCCCCAGCAGTCCGACCTGCGCCTGCAGGAACTCGATGTACTTGTACGCCGCCTGAAGCATCTCCGCCGTGCTCATCCTGCTCCCGCCAGGGACCAGATTTTCCAGCCCCCGCGTCTTCTCCCTTATCCTCTTACACCGCGCCCGCGCCGATATGCTCTGCGGCGACATTAAGACATCACCTGCCTTCCTCTCCCCGTAAGGCGACGCCGGTAGCGGCGGCGGAAGTGGTGGATCCTTGAGATCCTGCAATGCCCCCTGTGCATGAAGTACCGGAAGGATGCAGGAGTCGTGGAACCGGTCAGGGCCGAGATGGAACTCGGCGGCGCCGTCGGTGGTCGGAAGAGCGGGCTCGATTCTGTCCGCCACAGGATCGAGGAGGCTGGGAAGGAGATAGTCGTCGCCGTCGGAGAAGAAAGCGAGGATGGTGGCGTCCAATTCGGAGTGGCTGTTAACGGCGTCGAGATCGAAATACTGATCCACAGTCTCCATGATGTGATAGAACAGGAACAAAGAAAACAGGGTAATATAATATATGTAGGGCAAAATTCTCAAAATATTCTTTTCATAAAAAAAAATAAAAAATAAGAAAATTTTTTGCCACGCGACTGACCGCCCTGTGACGTGACCGGGCGATCCAACTTAACCCCGCCGTGGACCGATCGAGTGATCCAATTGCTTAGTTTAGCTGTGCCGTGACTTTAACTAGGTAACCTAATTTTCTAGCTTAGCCACGTCATGACCTTGGCCACGTGATGGCTCTGGCCGCTCGAGCAGCATCAATGTGTGGTTGAGCCAGAGCCAGCCCTAGGAGGACTGTTGGGTTCTTAGATTTAAAATTTAATGTTTAAAAAAAAATACATAGAAAGGAGTTTAATATTTTTCAAAAATAAAAATTTCACCATGGACTCTTTTTTTTGTTTCACCTAGGGTTTCCAAACTTCTATAACTGACTCTGGCTGAGCCAAGCAGCAAGAGTAATTTTAATGTGATCGTCATCAATTTGATTACTTGGTCAGCGGTGCTGCACAATTAAGTTGAGCGATTAAGTCACCTATCAAGCCCGGTTATATGATCGGATCATGCAAAGACGATCCAACTTGACCCCGCCGCGGATTGATCGAGTGACCTAATTGCCTAATTTAGCCATGCCATAGCTTTTGACCAGGTGACCCAACCGTCTAGCCTAGCCGCATCATGACCCTAGCCACGTGACGACTCTGGCCGCTTGGCCAACATAGTTGTGTGGCTGAGCTAAGCGGCAAGTGCAACTTCAATATGATCGTCATCGATTGGGTCATCTAGTCAGCGGCGCTACACGATCAGGTTGAGCATTTAGGTCGATTGGGTCATCTAGTCGGTTATATGATCGAATCATGTGAAATATTTTTTTTTAAAAAAAGGTATTTTTTTGAGAAAAAAAGTATGGTGGGCTTTCAATAAATATCGAAACGTGAATTTGCCGTATATAATATCCAATCAAATTTCAACCGGTAGTTTTAAATTTTTTAATTCCTCTGTTTATTTAGCCCAGATGATGGACTCACGTTCTCGGAAAAATCGGTCAACGATTTGCAAGCCGGATAGTAAAACGGTTCAGGTCACAATCCAGTTCACTATCCGAATCGGTTCGAGTTTGATTGTGGTTCACTCTCCGAATCTAGTGCCGCCATTGACCACGAAAGAGTGAAAGCAGATCGGGGAGCAAGTACGCCTCCTTCGCCGAGCAGGCGGCCGGTGTCGCCATCGCTTACAGGTTTGACTTTCACATAGTCACTAAAGTAGACAGATGAACACCTCTTGCATTATGAGCAGGCTTACGCCAACACGCGCCGCTTCAGTTATTCTCCATGGAGAATGTATAGATTCTCCTGCTCCACTACTGCACAATGCCCACATCTGATCTTGGTCTCGCATCGTAAATTTAAGAATATCTACAACTGTTTCAGGGAATTTAATCTCTGATGAAGTCCTGTAGCAACATTTTGGCCTTTTCTCTTTTCAACATAGCCGTCTACCTTGGGACCAAAGATTATATAGTATTATGTTGTATCTATATCCAATCCCATAGCACTGAGCTAAAACGATCACTGTATATATGTACAACATTGAAGGCATTCCATATATCTACAACTGCATCATTCAGGGAGGAAGAATGTACAACAAAGCCAACTATCCTGCATTTGAATCGATCCAATGATCAAACTCCGAGACTGTGAAACGAACACACCTTGAAGAAAGCCCTAAGAAGAAGACTGGTGGCACTGGCCTCTTCTTCACTAGGCTTCGCAGATAAATTAGGGGTTTGCTTCACTCTCAGAATTGTCTGCCCTATCTGTCTCCTTATGCACTCTATGGTCTTGGCATCCACATAATTGCTTGCCGTCTCGGAAACATAGAAAGTGTCGAACGCCTTGCCACCATCCGTTGCTATTGCTGCTCTTCGGATGCACAGGCCATACTCGCGAAACACGCGAGTGATATCCGATAAAAGCCCGATCCTGTCATCAGCGTGCAGCTCCAGTTCTAGTCCCTTCAACACGGGATTCAAGTTCAACCGAGTTCAGAGAAGCTAATCATCACTTGTGAGATAGTTTTCAATACCTCAGATACTCGTCTCTCGATAGCCGCCTCAAGACACTGTATGATTTGATGCTGTTCGGTTTCTGAACTCACAGAGTGGCCATCGCTGTGCCGCAAGTAGAATTCCTGGTGCAGCGATAGATCTCAGTGGAAGAAAATAAGTTCATGATTTAGTCGTGGGCAGTATGATCCATCGGAATTGCATAGTTCAAATCGAATGTTTATTGACCATATGCCTACCTGATAGGCTTCGCTCCTGGTTGCATCAATGGAGGCATGGAACACCAAATAGTGCATATCAGAGAGAGTACAAAGAGTATCAAATAGAAGCTTTGGTCTATCCTTGGACCTCAACATGACTACCGTGTAGTGCCTGTCCACGCAATTTGTAACGGTGACTTGTGGCCTTGATTTCTTAGGTCCTTTTGCCACTCCAGTTTGGTCATAATCTCGGTCATCGAACATCAACCGGTGCAGCCTCCTCTCGGTGTGAGCACGACCGTCGGAGACCACCATCTTGGCTCTGCTCGTGTGGCTGTCACCCTTGAGGACGTTGTACAAGAGGTCTTTGATTCTAGACAATCGGTTTCGGTCCTCGACGGCCTGAAGGGTGGACTCATCGGTGACTTGGATTACGGCAGCAGCTCGAGTGTTATGGGTCCATACCTCGGCCTTCACTACATTGCAGTGCAGGTCTTTGAGGACGGCGCAAACCTCCGAGAGAAGACCTGGTCTGTCATTCCCAGTTAGCTCGATCAAAGTGAAATCCTTGGAGGGAAGGATGTCAACTGAACTAGGGAGCGAAGTGGTGGAACAAGCACTCGACTCGAGTGCCTGCATTTGAATCATAGTTTCGGATCGAAATCAGAAGAACAAACAAATGTATTGCTCTTGGAAAGTTCAGTAATTTCATTTTTCTTTAAGTTAGAAATAGTAGACTAATTAAGAACATAACAGTATCCTTACTGTTTTCAAATAATTGAGGATCTTATGGTCTTGAAGTTTGTTTCCTGCTCCATCAGTGACATTGAAGACTGAAATTTGAGATAAGTCAAATGGATTAGCGAAATAAGGGTCGATCGAGGTATTAAGAAGATTCAGTGAAAGAACTAATTACCAAACATGAACCAGCTCGCATCAGAAGTTATGTAGGCCTTCTTGATGACAAGGTTTAGGTCAGTAAGGACTTGAACAAGCTCAAGAAGGATCCCATGTTTACACACGCAATCAACCTATGAGAGTAAAACAATCTTGTACGTGAAAAATTCCAGAAGAAAAAAAAAGGCAGAAGAAATTTAATCCTTTACCTGGACAATCGTAGCGTGATCACTAGCATCATTGTCTATTACAACCCTGCAAGGTTATTTGGATTGGATGGGATCAAAGCTTCGTTAAACAAAAATATTATCGTTTCAAGATCAATGAAAAAAAAAACAGGGTAAGTGTCCTATCTTTAAGATTGTTAAGATTCTGAATTTACACTTTATCGTTTCGAGATAAAAAAAGAACTCAAGATTATGAAAGTGGAACAGGGTAAATGGGAGACAAAAATCAGAAACCTCGAGATTTTACCTTGGAGAATTCATCTTCCTGATGAGCTTAGCATATTCATCATCATCCACCTCCCCAGCTTGATACCTCTCACTCCCCATCAACAACAGAGACCTCAGACTTTGAAGAGCAAATCCGGAAAAAAAAATGAAGCTAACGACGATATGGACCGATCGATCGACTCGCCGATCTGAAGAGATGAAGACAGATTGAATGGATCGAAAGAGGGCAAAGAAAGACGTCTCTTTTTGTGTAGAAGGAAGAGGAAGCAGCGGAGAGCGTGGAAGCTTAAGCCGTTTAAAACCACTCTTTTATAGCACATTGCCGCGGTCGCAGCCCGTTTGCCAGCCCCGGATCTACTCGTGGAATGTATCGCCCGACGTGGACGCTTCCCATTGGGTCGACGTATCTAGGGGAGAAAGACGTGGCTGCCCGCAGTGAGTAAAATGCAGGAGCGAGTTCCAAACTCGTTTAACTCGTTCGTCCGTGGCCTTCTCCGTCGGCCACTGACTCGGTTGACTCGCCCCATTAGTTTCTTTTTTTAGGTGCCGGAATCGGCGTTAGAGGGTGACGTGTCGAGCTGTGAGCGCCACGTCGTTCCCGATTTAGCTGTATTTTGAATCTGATGTTGGAATTGCTAGAGTGAATCACGTGGATAATGGAACGGGTCGAAATCGAATTAGTTGCTAAATTGAATTGAAGTCGAATCTAAATCTCAATGTTTATTTTGATTCGATTTTCTTGGAATTAAAATGATTTTTTTTTTTTTTACTTATCATCATCATACACTCTTTTACGTGGAAATAAAGGGAACAAAGAATCTTGGTCGGGAGGAATCTCGATGAGGTTAGATTCAACACAACGAATCCACGCAAATGTCTTTACTTGGTTGCTTAAGGAATATGAATCCCACAAATCTACTTATTTGGGCCTTTTTCATTCCTTTATTTATTCTCATTATTATAATTTTTAAAAGTTAATTAACTTAATAATAAAATAATTTCACTTATTTATATATCTCGATAACGTAATCATGCATAGGCAAATTAAAATTGATGTGATGATTCACAGTATGTGCCCTCTTTAAACACTGAAAGCATTCCACTTTATGCCTCTAATTATTCTCCAACGCCATCAATATACGATAACATGGAGCAACAAATGATAGAGAATATATTCCAAATATCTAGAAGTTGATGATGTGGCTTGATGTATTCTCTAGATTAGCATCGAAATATACTTGAAGCTAATTTACGCAAGAAATTGTAGAGAGAATCGTACTATTTATGGTTGACTCGAGTTGGGAGCATTAGATTCTAATATAACAATGTGTTTCTTGTTCCTTTTTCGCCCGCCCACTTATAATTATTCCCTTCCAACAATATGGGTGAGATCCAATTGCACACCAAAAGAATCATGAAAATAATTTATTAATAAAACAGTTTCACTTATGAATATATAAGAGAGGTACCTAAAATTCTCTGCCAGATTTGAACTCGTGTTTTGGATTGAAATTTTAGTGCACAGCAAGAAAGAAGATGTTGCCAAGATGATATTAATTGATATAGTTAATGGCGTGGAAAAGCAAAATCTATTGCTAAGATGAGATATTCTTGAACTTTAAATGATCTATTTTTCTTTTCATCGTGGGCTAGAGTTTAATTAATATGGCAAAAGGAGGAAGAGAAGGTTAAGCTAAGCCTTCACCTTTATTTAACATCCATAATTAATTAGAATACACGCTATTTAATTTATGACTCCTTCAATTTCAATAAATCGTAAAAAAATCATTTAAGTTATTTTTTTTATGATTTATTGTTAATATGTTAAAATGGCTATTGCAATATCATATGCCACGTGGTTCAACATATCATTATGTAAAAACACTATTTAAATAACAAATTAAGCTATAATCCATGAAAAAATAGGGTAAAATCCAGTTGCAAACTAAAGATTCCGATCCTTTATTCTAGGGTAGCTTATTTAGTGTTTATGTTGGTATCTTAACCACAAGTAGTTATATATAGCATCTTATCCAAATAACAAGAATATAGTGCAACCTTCATCGTCGTCATCGGCATCATCACTTCTACGTGCAATTTCTTAAAACAAAAGAAAAGAGAATTTCACTTGTAAAGCAAATAACAAATAATAAAAATTGTCGAGTATTGAAATTAGTGCAATGGACACATCATAAAACGCTTCATTTATCCAAAACAAATGAAATTGGTTCAGAACTTCAGATTCAGCTGTGGGAAGCAAACACAAATTAAGCGAGGGAATGAAATTAGTAAAGCCTGAATAACAATAGCAATTCGTCTCACCTGCCGGAGTTATCCTTTGGAACTCTGCCGCCTACTCTTCGCCCTGCCGGAATTGCATCACGGCCCAAGTGGGCCGGGCCGCATCTCCCGCTCCCGGAGGCGACGAGAAGACGGCGGCGGCGGCAATAGACAGCGCGTGAGGCGGGTATGTTGCCGGTGCCGGTGGCAGCGACGATGGAGGGCTCCGATCGGCTTGCATGCAGGATGAGCTGCTGGATGGTCGATCTCCCTGTAGGATTTGTGGCTCAGTTCCCCGGTTAGCCGGAAGATCCTGGAGGCGCAGAGAGCGCCGTGCTGTGCATCCTCGTCCTCCTTCCTCTTGCCTCAACTTTGGTGCGCCGGTCCTTGTCCGATCTCCTCTTTGCCGCAAAGTTTGTCCCTTGGCCCATCCTTCCCGGCTCCGGCCACCTGCAGGGGACGGAAGAATGTGTCTCCTTTCCGCCGCCGATGCTGCTAAGGATGCCAAGGTTCCTTTTGCTGCATACCCATGCTCATGTCTTTGATACAATAACTCACATGTGTTTGTCCATGCTCAAGTCTTCGTTCTTTTGATTAGGTGCAAATAATTCACTGCGTTATCAGGTTACAACACAGAAATGCTAAGTTATACATACATATATATTGAGATAATACATTTCTTTCTTTTGATCAATGGATACAACTTCGTCAAATCTCGTCGCTACATATATAAACTGATCTAAAAATTCACGCACGACTCTTCTCCAGTTACCATGCAAGTATGTATTATATATATGAAGCATGCAAGAGTACTTTGTTTATCATGTTTAGCATATATATTTCACCCTTTTCGACATCTTTGGTGATAATCAAACAATAGACTTCTTGCTTCAAGCCTCCATTGCTGGTTGACTCTAGCAATGAGATCCTCTGACCTTCTGTTCAATTCAACCAAATTTTCCTCCTCCTCCTCCTCCTCGGTATCATCATCCTCATCATCATGCAAAGCCTTTGTGCAGTAGTTGATATTGACAATGTACTCCATGTAATCATCCATTGCGGAGGTCGAAGAAGACCTCAAGAACTTCGAATCACTGACCAGAAAGCCGACGATGAAGTTGCACAGGAGAAAGAGGCATTTGGGCCCAACCATGGCGGACACCATGTGAGTTAGAGAGAAGAAATAAGGAAGCCATTTGAGGCTTAACAGGAGCAAGCTTAGAAGTAGTACCATTGCCATGTAGAAGAAAAATATGAGGCTTGATGGCAGCAGCACTTGCCGCCTCCTCTTCCTATACCTCTCCATGGCTTGAAACTTCCCTGCACTCAATAGGATCCATGGCACATTAATTATGGAACTAAAGCTTAATTTGCCTCTAATTAAATAGTGATCGACAAGGAAATCAACCATCAATTAATTAATTTGTGCTAAGTGAGTTAGTATGATATGATCAAGTACATATCGGACTAGTTAATTATTTTGTAAGTATAGAAGGTGAGGTTTTAATGATAATTAAACTAATGATGTGTTAGTCCACCTGGGTCTTTTCTAAGTCACTCTGAGTCTATTCTAAGTCACACTCCACTGTGCTTAACGATAAATTTAAGCTTTACAGACCGTAATTATAATTTATATTATCTCTTTCAATTCTAAGGGAAAAAGATAAGGATAAACTTGCAGGTTGTGGTTTATATGCATGCATGAATATTGGAAATTATAATCTTGCACTTTTTGATTACTCCTGCATGAGTAGGATGCTACCCTTTATGACGTGCATACACATTTACTTTATGTGGGCATGCAAGCAAAGTTTTTAGAAACTCAAAGTAAATTAACATTTACTTTATTTTAATATCGGAGGATTACTGTATTAAGAAAATAGTGTGCATATTTATTATTGGTCATCGATCCCATCTCTTTAAATTCAATGATATTGAATTATAGTCTCTAAATAATCGAATGATAAATAATAAAAAAGTATATGAATACTCATGAGTAGTTGTACAATATAATATTTTTTATACTGTATTATATCTAGGGCTGTAAATGAGCTAGCTTAATTTAAATTTTATAATATTCAAATTTGTTTAATAAGATAGCCGAGTCAAGCCAAGTTTAAAATTAACTAAGTTATTGAAAAACTTATTCAAGTTTAACTTAGTTTTTTTTAAATTGAGCTTGACTTATTTAATGAGCATCGAGTTTCTAATCAAATTCGATTCAAACTCGTTTAAATTTGACTTATTTAAACTTTATTAAACTCTTAAGTTAAAGTTATTTGTTTGTTTAAAATTTTAATATTTAATCATTACTTATAAATGAGTATAAATTAGGTCATAAATAATTTTTAAATGAGTTTAATTATGAAAACTATTTACAAATACTGTTCACGAATGATATTGTCATAATTTCACTATATAATAGAAAGGTTAAGTCAAAGAAAAGTCGACTAATGAAAAGAAAGAGAGTCGAGCTA
>JBAMHZ010000017.1:702924-728714 GCA_037177395.1 Alpinia galanga | reverse complement strand
GTGGAGCAACTCCTTCGGGGTAAAATTGGAAATGCACCTCTCACTGCATGAAGAATAAAAGCCCAAGTTGAGCCCGATAAAGATCTGAAGTGTGCTCTTTTCTTCGTACAAGAGGGGAAAAAAAGTTTGAGAAATGAAAATTGAACAATTTTGAATCTTTTTTTTTTTTTTGCTGTATTCGTGAAGCATGGCAGAATTCTGCGTCATGGTGATGCTCTATTCCACCTCCCGTTCCTCCTGTCTTTTTTACGTGTTGCCATTTGGATTACGTCCTTGTTGATCACTTTTGTTGCATTTTATCTTAAATTTTATAAAAGATTTCATGGTCTATGGAGTGTTTCATAAATTGCTCCTGAGATTTTGAATACTTATGGATATTTTTTGTGAAGCAGTCGAGGGAATTTTTGTCACTCGTATCAAGTGTTCGCTGAATTGTTCCTGAGAACCGACGTATGCCAATGGTGTGATCTTTAGATATGCAAGTTGGCGAGGAAAGTTGACTGAGCATCATGAAGAATATCAATTCTCTGGTGCGCCTTCGAATACTCCAATTCCAGAGTCGTAATCCTTCTCTTTTTGGTCATCCCAATCTTATATACTTTATTTTTGAGCTTCGAACAGTAGAAATTTTTCTGACATAGATTCAGTAGAGCCACTGATTACTGTCAATCTCAATGTCTGTGATTTTTTTTCGATCAAAAGTATTAGTTTTGGGTATATACACTGAACATATTATGCCCACCTTTCCAATTAACATTTCAAAGACTTAAGATGATCTATTTAATAAAATGTATAATGGCAAGCTTTAAAATTTGTCTCATTGATCATCTCTGACAGATTGATAAATGTGATGGTTTCTGTGGGTAATTCATATGTTTTGTGCGAGACAATTTCATTGTGAAAATATTTTGAAGGTGTGGTATCCCTGTTTTGTCCTAATGTTTTTCAATACTAATTTTTCTTATGCTGATTTATGCTTTTCAAACTTCTGAGTTTTTCTTGTCCACCCTTATTGCAGAATATAGTATTATTTTAAGGCATTCAATAAAACATATATCATGAGTTCCCTTCTCTACTTAGCCTCTAGATAGAAGAAAGTTTGACACCATGTAATTGTAACTTGACCCTATCTTTCTTGTGTAAAATAGCCCAACCATGATGAATTTTCTAGCATGTGATTGAACCTGAATAGTGGATAGAAATCCCAGGAAAAGGTACATCATCATCTTTAATCCTTACTATATCATCATCTATATCATGATATGATAACTAAGAGTCTAAGAATAAGATAGATTCTTATCCATTCAGAATAAATTTGAATTATTGTCTTTATTGTTCCTGTACCTTCTAATTATCACACTTAAATGTGTGGATCACTCATTATCCTCAATTATCCAACTAGTCTTCTCGGAAATGATCAGATCTTTCTTTTGATTAGCTCGTGCTTTTACTCATTCAAATTATTTCCATTAATTTTAAAATTCATTTATTTATCCTCCAAGTTGTCAAGTCCACATCTACAAAACTGTTTATATACTTGCACTCAACACTTGCGCTAATCTGAAGGCATGTTTTTTTATTCTTAGCTGGACTAATAACACTTTTAAGATGGTAAATATTTATATCCTTGTTATACTTGTATATTGTATACAAATCTTTAAAACTGGCACACCTGTGTCTACTAAACTGATGCACATATTTTTATAAACTAATGAATTTTTTAATATAAAAACTTGTGCACCTACAATACTTGGTGCACCGACATCTATTGAACTCGTACACTTATTTCTGTTAAACTAATCAGACTTTGTAACAATTGATGGATATTGAGATGTTCCATCAACAATGAGAATGCCCTTCAACAAGATGCCAGTGTCGGTCGCTATTGATGTAGGTGCTCTAAGCCTCTAACCTTCCAATTCCACTCTGAGGTAGGTCTATGAATCTTGTGAATAAGTTAGCAAGAATTATATTGATGATCATCTAGTTCACATTTATGCAGGCGTGCAGGCACATATAATGTTGGCGTGCCAAAAAACTGATGCACTATGGTGCATACCAGCACACACTCAAGGTCTGGAGCTATTTATAGTGAATATTAATTTGTCAAAGTGTGAACTAATTGTTCTTCAACGTTGTTTTGTTAGGGAGTCTTCACAGGTCCTTGTGGCACCACCTTAGATCATGGGGTTGCGATTGTTGGATGTGGAGCAACATAAGACACAACTAAATTCTCGATAGTGAAAAATTCACAAGGGCCCAACTTGGGGAGAACAAGGCTGCATAAGAATGAAGTGAGGTGTCTTGAAGAAGCACAAGACATGTAGTACTGCAATCTCAGCTTCTTATCAAATTGTAGTCGTGGTCGATAATGGTAGTGTTTTGTCTTTGTTTAGTTGTTTTCTTCTGGAGTGCACACAATTTGCAACATGCTGTGCGTAAATAAACAGGATAAAGAATTTTTGTAGTTTATTCAGTGAACAAATGATAACTTGTGTCAGTGAACAACAATATCTCTGATCAGATCACATGGACCAAACCAAATTCAACCACGACGGCGCAATGCAAGACGATATTTTACCGATACAACCAGAAAACCCGGCTAGACTAGAGGTTGACCGGTTCAACCCCGGTCCAATTTACTAGTTAGTGCTGCCTCTCTATAAATAACTCGGTTTGAAGGTTGCCTTAGCCCACATTACAGGCGATCGATAGCATAGTAATCAGTTAATTAAGATGGGAAGGAAGGTGCTGTTGGTGGCCATGCTTCTCGCAGTGGCCTTCACGGCGTCTCGATGCATTCCCTTCTCCGAGAAGGATTTGTCCACCGAGGACAGCCTGTGGGCGCTCTACGAGCGATGGCGCAGCCACCACACGGTGGCACGGGACCTCGACGAGAAGCACCGGCGGTTCAACGTGTTCAAGCACAACGTCAAGTTCATCCACGAGTTCAATAAGAAGAGCGAGCCATACAAGCTCAAGCTCAACGCCTTCGCGGATATGACCAACCAGGAGTTCTGAGGCCTCTACGCCGGCTCCAAGATCGAGCACCACCAGATCCAGCGAGGGGATCAGAAGCCGGACGGAGAGTTCAAGCACGGCCACGTCGATCTCCACAAACTCCCTGCGTCGGTGGATTGGAGAACGAAGGGCGCAGTTACACCCGTCAAAGATCAAGGCCAATGCGGTAAATAAATTAATATATATATGTATATATACATATACATACAGTAGATCGACCAATTAATTTCACACTTTCCACGAGTGATGGCATGCAAATCCTAGTTGATACGGTCCAGGCAGTTGTTGGGCTTTTTCGACGGTTGTTGCTGTTGAGGGCGTAAATCAAATTGCGACCAAAAAGTTGATATCGTTATTTGAGCAAGAGCTTGTGGATTGCGATACGAGCAACAGTGGATGCAACGGAGGGTTGATGGATAATGCATTTGAATTCATCAAAAATGTTGGAGGTATAACTACAGAGGCTACGTACCCTTACATAGCACGGCAAGGACCATGCAGTGCCTCTAAGGTTTAATATATTCATGTTATTATTTATATATGATACTTTCAAACTTATATATATATATAATTCATGATTAGGATGATGAAACAACTTAAATTATAGGTGAATAAGCCTGTTGTGACGATTGATGGATATGAAGATGTTCCATCAAACAATGAGAATGCCCTTCAACAAGCTGTGGCAAATCAACCTGTATCAGTCGCTATTGATGCTGGTGGTCAAGCCTTCCAGTTCTACTCTGAGGTAGATTTAGAACTTTCATAATGATAATTTAACTATGTGCGACGTAGCTAGGTTGATGGCAATTAACATTAGTGCACGAGCAAGCATTGATTAGGTGGGACTATATATATGTTATGTTTTATAGGGAGTCTTCACGGGACCTTGTGGCACGAGCTTAGATCATGGAGTTGCGGTTGTTGGATATGGAGTAACACAAGATGGAACTAAATATTGGATAATGAAGAATTCATGGGGGACAAGTTGGGGAGAGCAAGGCTACATAAGAATGAAACGAGGAATCCCGAACAAGAGAGGAACATGTGGTATTGCCATGTCAACTTCCTATCCCATCAAAACGTCACCTAACCCTAGCCATGAATCAGCCAAGGATGAACTCCAGCGAGGAACATAAATTTAGTTATGCTGTTGTCTCTTTACTTAGCAATGTCTTGGTTGGTCTTCTTGTTGCACTTTAGATGAAAGGTTATGTTTCTTAATTAAAATGTATATTTAAGTTATCAATGAAAGCTTATGGTGTTTTATAAAGTCGACTTCATTCAAATTAACCTTGCCTTGAATTATAATTTGAGTGATCGACCTTGTTGATACATGACCACTACGCGCCAAAGTGGCAGCAAAAAGATGAGACGTCAAGATTACATGACAGTGTATATGAATGCAAGAAAAGAACATTTTTATTATTATTTTACAATACTTAAATGCAGTTCATATTTCACTGAATTTTTAGTTATGAATTGCTCGTACTGTGAATCGCAAATTCACAAGGATTATTCTTGAAACGTGGAATAACAATACAATTTAACAAAATATATTCTTGATATATTATCACTAATCCATACTAACAGCGTTAAATGGGTAAAGTAGTAAATAAAATATAGAATAGAGCTCAAATCAAATTTGAACTCTTATCAATAGGAAATTAGTCAAACAACAATGTCTGACACAAATAAACCGCCTACATCAAAATGTACATATCATGATATAAGGCATATGGATGGCAATATCAAATGTATATATGAGTATTTTGCCTTTATTTTGTCATAGTTTGAACAAAAGATATCTTAGAAAAGATTTACTGAAGTTGAAGCTTCTTGATGGATTCAATTTGCTTTGCAGGGTTCAATCCCTTGGGGCAGGCATGGGCACAGTTCATAATAGTGTGGCATCGATACAGCTTAAACTCATCATTTACTGCATCCAGACGCTCCTTTGTGTACTGATCTCGACTGTCCTGTATCCACCTACAAAAGTAGCAATGTGTTTCAAGTCCATACATAAGCATTACTAATGGCATTCAAAAGAAACAAAAAACAATCATTGAAGACGAATGAATGAATACTCCCATTAACCAATATTATACAAGGTTAACGAATCAACATTCGGACGACCTTACAGGGCCTTTCTATGTCCTGTTCTAGAAACAGCTCAAAAGCCACATTCAAAACAGAAGCGCCAAAAAGGTGAACAGCCATATGAGAAACTTCCGAACATAAATGGACGTGCACAGAGAATACCCACCGGTATTGATTAACATTGGCATTGTTAAGGTTACAACATTACCATGGCAACTTCATAGCAAACAATAAAAGATGCATAAACAACCAACCACTAAGTTACCATCAAACGTTAGCAAAAGTTTCAGATATTTCAAAATAAACCAGTTCAAAATGTGAAACTTTGCTAGAAAATCAACTATAATCTGATCCCTTATGCTGCATCTGTGTTTTTTTATTTCATATATGAAGTGTATATCTTGTCATACAAGTAAATATCTTGAAGTTCAATAAAACAGATCTATAGTAAGCTTCTACGCTTACAAACCAATGATAAGAACTTCTTATAAGACATCAGTTAAGGTTTGTGTTGTTTACATTCCTTTCTTTATTTCTATGGAGTAATGAAAAACGCCAAGATGAAGGGTAAAAACTCAAAATAGCCCGAAATTCACGTTTCTGATGAGTAGAAAAACAAACATATACAGAGTGAACTTTTAATTTCCACAATTGTGTGCATAGACCATTAAATTTGTAACAATCAAACCATCGATTAGTCCAGTTACTAGATTCTCTATCATTTATCAGAACCAAGTGTTTACATTTTTAATACTACCACGATAGAGAATATATATATATATAGTATATAAGAACATATGCATTGTATCCTTTCATGTATACCACATTATTATTGCTGACGTGAGATCAAAAACTCATAAGATCCAACTATAGTTTCATTGTATAGTTTCATGACCACATAAGATCAAAAACTCATAGGTAACAAATAAACAAAAAATATATATATAAACCATTAACTAAAGAGCTAGGAACTCATTAAAAATTTAAAAAGGGTTTTCTATCCTCAATTAACTCTGAAACATTTGTATGGTCATCAAAATCCAACTATATATCATTTTGTTCTATAAACAAAACTACCAACACAATTCCAAATCATCCACTGTGTTCATTCCATTTTGTTACACATACCATAGTCTGAGTTTTTTTTTTCTTTTTACAAAATCCTCAGGGTGCACGTTCTATGCTCAAATCAATGTAAACTTTGAAATCAAGCAATTTTTATGATGTATAACCAGAAGACAACACAAGTAACAAATCTTAACCAAATGACAACATCAAGTTAACAAATCTCTAGCTACCATCTTCTTGATTAAAGGTAAAGGAATTCCTCAAGGATAACCATCAACCTTTGAATAATCAAATAAAGACTCAATCTTGTGCATATTCGTCTTCTTAATTTAAACATAAATGACAATGAAACCATGCCAACGCATCATGAAACCATGGATACAATTCGGACAATAAGCATAGTACTCAGAAGGAATTATTCTCCATTTTGACAATTTAAATTAATCAATAAATGAAACAAGTCAGTTTTAAAATAATATAGCCTTACCTGTTAGCATGTAGGAGAGCAGCAGGACCGAGATAGGTCTCAGGGTTCCACCAGTAGCTAGGGCAGGATGTGCTACAACAGGCGCAAAGGATACATTCGTACATACCATCAAGCTTCGCGCGATCCTTCTTGCTCTGTAAAATCTCCTTCCCAGGGGTTGGCGGCGAATCCTTCCTCTTGAGCCAAGGCTCCACGCTCTTGTACTGGCTGTAGAAGTTGGTCATGTCCACCACCAGATCCTTGATCACGTACATGTGCGGCAGCGGTGTGATGGCGGTAGCCGCTGAGGAGGACGGAATCTTTGTGAGGCAAGCAAGTCCGTTGTCGCCGTCAATGTTCATCGCGCACGACCCGCAGATGCCCTCGCGGCACGAGCGGCGGAAGGTGAGGGAAGGATCGACCTCGTTTTTAATCTTGATCAGCGCGTCGAGGACCATGGGGCCGCACTCGCCGAGATCGATCTCGTAGTGCTGGAGATGCGGTTTCTCGGGATGATCGGGATTCCAGCGGTATATGGAAAAGGTCTTGGTGCGCTTGGGATTAGCCGCAGCAGCGTCGGACTGGGAGGAGTGGGCCTGCACCTGGAGGAGACGCGCCGCGGTGGGGGCCGCAGCGGCGAGCGCCGGGGCATGAGCCCGAGGGAGAAGGCTACGGGCCGCGGCGGATCCCCGGCAGAGAAAAGCCCTTGCGGTGGCCATAAAAAGCCAACAAAATTCAAGGGCACAGATGAGAAATACGATACAAAATCGGAAGTGACGCCGTCATCTACCCGTTTCAATTTATTCAAAGCGGATGTCGGTTCCCCAACAGAAAATGAATAGTTTACCCTCACACAACAAACCCTAAAACATAGTTAATGGACTCCTGATGAATAAGCGGCTGCATCGTGATTCATGCACCGACTTCGTCGACGACAAGACTGGTAAGAAGCGGGTAACTGTCCAGAAGTGACTTTCTGAAATTTGTCATTAATAGCCCATGCACGTGTAAAGCACGAAACAAATAATAAAAAATAAAAATAAAAAAAATTTTCGGAGCGCGATAAGAACGAATATTGATTCAGAGGTCGACCTCTAAATCACACTCTAAATTTATCACAGAATATAAAAAAAAAATCCACTATTTTCATGATTAATCGAATGAAACCTAAACATTTAAATTATAAAAAAAAATTGTCATTTATCCAAGAAAAAAGGGTTTCTGCGTATTCCTGATCAATTCATGTATTTATCAGAAACGGTTATGTTCAATGGACTCATTACACGTTTTGAAAACTACCAGTCTGTGAGTTCTTGAGTTCATTTGATGTAGACAGTAAAAATATCACAACAATTTGTTTAGTCTTCTGTTGTTTCTCACCAAACAACAAAGAGTCATGTATTGTTCAGCTGATTATATTAATCTGTCCCAGGAGCAAAAAAAAAACACTTCAACCACATTCCTGAAATATCCATGAACAGTCTTAGCTATGTATGCCATTTCTCGTACTTCAATTACATCAGCTGCACACACTCTATAGATCCTTCATCGCTTGGTATATATATTGTTTACATCTTGTGATCTTTGTTACATCACTATGTTTATAGATTAGCTTCTGTCACAAACACGAGAAAGGCAAATTCTCCTCTAGCATTGTCATCCTCCATCTAACTTCTCTTTTGCTGCTGTCCTGCCTTCACAGAACTCCTGCTCGGCTCCAGCGATTGTCTGACCTTCACTCCTCGAATCAGCTGCATATACCAGTGTCATGTCACCGGCCGGCCATGATAGATACCTTAACATATATATCTATATATATATCGGAGGAGAAACAGTGAAAGCAATTACATATTTGCCGGACTTGACGTCGGAGTAGATCACAATGAAATCGCCTTCCTGTAGCCCGTTGCATCTCACAAAATCCCCTGAAATAGAAATTTGCTCGAGTAATTAGGATACAGAACAACTGCGAAGCATGAACTGTTTCAGAACTGTAGTTCACCTGTGTTTTCCAAAAGGTACATTCTGCTCTTGTTGTTCGGCCAGAACCTGGAACGTTGTTACATACTTCAATGGAAGCTTGCGAGCTCTATACGATTATTGTTAGATTGGTGAAATGATAGAGATTGCATGTACCTGTAACGCATGTTCCAGACCTGGGAAGTCCCAATGTCCTCCATTGCAATGGAGATTCCATCTCTAGCGTCTAGCTCCGGTAGGTGCATCTCTGCTTCCTTCTGTTCCATGCAAAGAAGACGTGCACAGAGGCATGTGAGTTCTTCCATAAACTATAAGAGAAGGTTTAAAGTTAAAAAATTAAGCCGTTTGATTACTTTGGGTAGCACAATCCTCCCGAGACTGCCCACATCGCTCTGCTTCAACACCTTCTGTAGCAGAAACTTCAAGTTCTTTTCACCTTTCAATCCCTGTTAATCAACATATTTAAATAATTAATTCCAACGCTTTATTAAATTTCCAAAAATAAAAAGGAAAAAAATTGACGGAGAATGAGAGAATATGAGTACCGGCCGCTTCAGTGAGCTCGAAACTGCACCGTCAGCTTGTGGCGTCTTCTTCGGCAACGGCGGTACTTGATCTCCGATCAGCGACTGCATCAGCTGCATGTTGGAAGAAGTACTCCGGGTCTCGGCCATGTTGGTCCAAAAACCCCAATTCCGAACAGTACTAGGATTGGACGACGCCTCGGCGGCTGAAACTTCGGGGGAATGCTGAGCATGCTGACGCTGGCCGCGGTGGTGGCGCTGGTGGTGGTGGTAATGGTGGAGCGAAGCGAATCGCCGCTGCTGCCGCGCCATCCGCTTCCTCCTGGCTTCCTCCATCTTCGAAACTCCCGTCGTTGTTCCCCCGTCAAGCATTCCTTGGCCTTGCGGATACATGGGAGGAAACCCGCCCATCATGGCTGCACCAGGAAATGGTGCAAACTGCGATAGCACCGGCCCCGCCAAATGCCCGCCGCCGCCCCCTCCGCCACCGTAGTGGTGGTAAGGATAAGAAGCGGTTGCACCAGAAAACATATCGCCTCCGTAGGCCAACATTTCGGCGCCGGGGAACCAATTGGAACCGTAATTGTAGTCGAGCTGGTGAGCGTACGGCGGACTTTGCGTGGGTTGGTAGTCAACAAGAGGCGGGTGTGGCGGCGGAGCGAGAGGTTGGAGGCGGTTTCGGTGAAGGTGGTTGTGCTGGACCCAGGCAAGGATCAGCTTCAGCAGTTGGATGCGCCCCTGTTTGTTCCGTCCGAGCCGGCAGGCGGCGCTCTCGATGGTGGACCGGTTCAGTCGGATGCTCCGCAGGTCTTCGGGCGAGATCGACTCCTTGTTGCTCCTCAGCCACTCGAAGAACACCCTCGCCAGCTCATCGGAAAAACCACACGCCTCCTTCCCTTTCTTCTCACCTTCTCCTCCGGCCGCCTGTGGTCCGCCGCCGTACGCCCCAGCAGCGTCACCGCCTCCGCAGGTGCTGCTGCCGAGGTCAGGACAAGAGTCCTCGAGGTCAAGAAGGGCATCAAAGTTGGTGAAAAAACTAAGATCGTCAGAGATCTCGCCCTGGGGGCTATCTAGAAGCGATGTTGGTTCGACCATCGCCGCGTTGTCAGAGGCGGCGGCCAGTTCGGGGGCCAGCAGGAAAGACGACCAAGAAGCAGAAGAGGAGGAAGAGGCAGTGGAAGAAGAGGAAGACAGTATTGACCCCTGTGGTTTGAAAGTGGTCGTCGACGGCGAGAAGGTCTCCGTCGGTGGTTGCGGTGGCAGCGTAGAGAAACAAGAGAAGTCGTTGGGGATGGAGGTGAAGGCGTCTTCGGAGAAGAAGAAATCATCTCCGGCGTCCATCTCCACTAGGAGATTTCCATCGTCGAAATTCGCTTCGACTTCTCCCAGTAATTCACCTTCCATTTCCACAATTCCCACGGAAGTCTGAAGGAGGGCGTGAGAAGGAACGAGCAGTTCTCGAGAGAAGAGAAGATACATATAAACGACGAAAGTAGACAAGCGGTGACGCATCACTTTATTAATCAGCCATTTGTATTATCCTCTTTATTAAACTCTGATAAATTTTAAAGTTTACGCACCGGACAAAAGAGGGACCAGCGAAGCAATGCAAAAAAATTGCTAAGAATTTAAGGAGCGATTTTATAAAATGAAAAATTATCTTAATTCTGGGATAAATTCTTCTATAATAACAAAGCCCAAGATTTTCGAAGGGAATTCTTCTATAATGGCCACATTAATCTTAAAAGTTTATATGTTAAATTATAGAATGTAACAACTTAATTAACATAGACTAAACGATGGCATGCACCTTAATCAAATCATAATACCTACTATAATCGATCTATTAAATCGAACTATAATTGCATTGTTCATGCAAAACAAAAAACAAAAAACCTGCAAACAAAGTGGATGAGACGAAGAAAATATATTGAAATGGTGCATGCATGGCAGCACGGGCATGCGTAGTAGTGAATAGAAGATATGGCCTAAAGATTTGCTGCGAAAGCAACAGCTGGGCTACTGCCTTCTCCTAGGAAGCAAGGAGACAGTAATAATACGAGGAGGAAAGCGACCCTCTGACTCGAATAATTATCAGATTATTAAAGATTAAGATCAAAATGGGGGAAACATATATATAAAAACCAGTAAAAGCATTGTTTGGCAGAAGAAGTAAAGCACATATCGACCAATGTAATTGGATAGAAATCCTTTATCCGAAACCACAAGCAAAGCCAAAGCGTTGGAAGAAGCTCAGTGGAGACGCCCAGCGGCGGCTTCTGCGTCAGCCAGCACCCCATCCGTTGCTCCTGTTCAGACACCCTCGGCGGTCTCGGCGACCCAGAAAATCCCGCGCGAATTCCCGATGTCCACCGGGCGCCGGCCCGCGCGTGTGGGCGCTGTTCGCGAGCCGCAGCGGATGGCGCGTGCCGAGTTGCTCTATCCGCGCAAGTGGAACCCCCGGCAGTATGCACATAGGCGTGAGAGAGGCGGCGACGAGGGCGTCACGTGGGAGCGTGATAAGGCCCGTGGTAGAGTCCGACGTGTTATCGGCCGATACGTGTGATTAATTAATTGTTGTTGTGTGCTTGTTGTTTCTTCGACTCGTCGTCGTCGTTCGCGGATTTGCATTCGAGTCAAAGTGCCAGCCAGATCCGAAGAAGTCCATACATAATATAATGACATCGGGCAGCTTCTGTTCCCCCTTCCTATCCTATCTATCCTTCTTTTCTTTTTTTGTCTTTACCAAGTTTGTTATACGAAACACAATATTCAGCAAAATATTTCATGCCACCTCCGGTCGATAGCATAATACAGTTCTTGACTTTGGAAAAAAAAACAATTTTGCTCAAAAAATATACATAATATGATTCAGAATTATTATTATTTTGCTCGATGCAGTTCGCAATATATGAAAAATGTATTCCAGCTGTCGATATGTTTGTCATTTTCATTAAATTGGCATGTTACATACGGTGGGCGAGAAATCACGTACTTTCAAGTTTGTCTCCTTTCGAGTACGCGAGTCAACGCAAAGGCGGTGAAATCATCGCTGCGACTTGTGTCGCCAGCTAACTGCCCGTTCCATTCCCGGCATCATCTCATCTACGGGTAAACGTAGGATTAAATGCGGAGGATCAAACAGATCGCTGCGTAATTTTGACTTCGCTCCGATTTTGTCCATTCTATTTAATGCATCCAAAAAAATTAAATGGTATTTATTTTATAATTAAAACTTATTTAAAATATCTTTCAACCCGCTCCATATGATCCGATGTCATTTCGCTAACTTCCAAAATAGCACCGATATGGATGGATGTGATGCATTTGAGATTGATATATTCATACCCAAACTAGAAGACCCATTTGGCCCATATTTGATGTCTCAATTATGGCCCAAATCGTTTGACAAAGTTAATTTAAGTGGGTAAAATCTTCTTTAAAAAAAAAAAGATTTTATTTAACTTGTGTGCTTTTTATATTTAATTGACAATGACTTTGGGATGCCTTCTGAGCGTAGTGAAAGGCAATAAAATAGCACAACGTTAACGGGATGAGATAAAAGATATTTTCTGGAAGGTGTATATATAAAAAATATTGACAAAGACTTCACTGTTAAGATTTTTTTTTCAAAACAAACCATTTATATCGATTAACGATATTGACAATCAATCAAATAAATATAACACGACTTACACATCCAAAATTTTATAGGAAAAAAATAAAAGAGCATTTTAATTTAAAATATCTTACAATTACTTTTGAGTCGTTGTATGTGAACATTAATAATATAAATTCAAAAGTTATATGGAAAATAATTGTTGAACAGTTTACTATATGTTGTTTTTTTTTTTACTAGCATTATTTAGTTTATCATAAAAAATTGATTCTAGTTTTTTTATAATGTTTTAATATATCTTTAAATTTATAATTTAGATATGATCAAGTGTAGGAGAAGATTTATTTTTTATTTTTTATTACCAACAAAAGTTGAATTAAAAGATCAAATTTTGAAGAAAAAAAAAACGTGTCCGATTTGGTAATACATCTAGTTGTATATATTTGTTCCGGAGGAAATGGGTTATGGGCGTCCGACTTCATATATTTTGTGGGAGAGTGGCAGAAATCCGACGGAATGTCGGCAACCGCCTCGCTGCTTCGTGCGGTCTACGCCGCCCGGACCGGACTGGGAGGAAGAGGAAGAGGACGAGGACGGGGTGTACCTGCCGCCGTTTCTTTTACTTCCACTGCGCGCTTCCCGCTCCTGCTTCATCGGCGACGAAGCCCCTACTTCTCCCGGCCTCTTTCTTCCGCCCCCGCCGATGAGGCAGTCGCCTTGGAGAGAGATGTTGCTGACGCCGGTATGGACGCTGTCCAGAGGCGCCTGATGTTCGAGGACGAGTAAGATTCTTGACCTTGTTGTTGTTTTTTCTTCCGTTGACTAGGTTTATGGCCCTTTACCCTATAGTATGGGGTTGCTGTGCATGTCGATTGCTGTTCTCTAGCAAAGCTAGAACCCTTTTTTTTTTGAGTGATGTAATTAGGACTTTTCAGAGTCTCCCCGTATCGTTCCTCTTGAGTTTAGAGGTTGATCTCAAGTGGCTCAATGTTCCCTTTTTGTTGTTCTTGTAAATTTCTGTGTTTTGAAGTTGCTTACTTAGTCAGTAGTTTTGGTTTTAATTAATCTCCAGAATCAAGTAGAGTTTGTGCCAGAGAAGAAGTTCTAACTCTAAGATTATGATCCTTCTAATGTGTGGATTAAAGTAACATGCGAAAAGGAATTCCAAAGTATAAATCAAAGATGTACCAATGATAAGCATCGTTTTTGCATCTCCTGTGTGTGTCTTAACTTTTCGCTCTGTTGTCTTCAAAGTTCAAACTATGACAAGATTTGGAACACTTCTTTTTTTCTGTAAATATAGTTGTTTAGTTTTTTTTTTCTCCCCTTTGTTTTTTTCCCACTTTATGGTCTTTGGTATACTAAGCATGTATCTTGATATATTATCTACTATCTAACTTTTCTAATTCTGTAGGTTTATTAAACTTTAAGCCAGCAAATAGGAATATGGTTTCCTAATTACTGAGCTTTTGTTTCGCACATAAATCTAGTATACTTTCTTCCAGGTGCATCTTGGTAGATGAACATGACAACGTTGTTGGGCATGACTCCAAGTACAATTGTAAGTAATATATACTTCTAATCCACATAGAGCTTTCAGGTTATGGTTTTTTTTTCCCATTCTCTAACAAGTGGCAGCAATTAAGTATTGTCTTAATTCCGGAATCACAGCTTTGAACTTTCATGTATAAACAAATCAATAGAAACAAAGTTTTCATTTGTATGCTGCTTATGAAAGTATACTGTGTATCTTTTAGAAAGACAGACTTGGGAATTTTCTTCCTCTCTTTTGATCAAATGCTCATGATCTCTTATAACCTACAACTTATCTGAGCATATATCTCAGATTTGAAATGCTGAAATATAAAATAGAAAGCCATTTACTGATTTAAATGTAGGTCAATGGGAAGTGATTCATGATACATTTTCTCTGAGTTTGGTTGATTATTGAATTTTAATCAATTTTAACTATTTCACACTTTGACAAGAGTGATGTAAAGTGGTAATCTAATATTATTCAATTTTACGGGCAGGTGGTACTACCAAATGGTATATAGCCTAGTAGTTGTATCATCTGAATCATTTAATGAAATAATAAAAGAAATAACAAGCTGAAAATTCTGAACTTGTCTTGAAAGGGTTGGGCATCCATGGTTACCTGTTCCCAGCCCATAGATTGCAAATGTTAATCTCAAGCTTGGATGGTCTCCAACCTACATGAAAGAGTGGACAGTTGTGTTAGACCCAAACAATGTAAAACTATGTCAACAACCTTATGATGATGGATGATGAGATAATGAAATAACACAACCAATGAATGATGGAGGTAGAATATTATTGGTACATTCACTCTACAAAAAAAAGGGAAATTTTTTATGGCTTTATACCTACGTGAGCAGTATTTTACTATTTTCCATCATCAATTATTTTATGTTGAATAGTTTGGAGTTGTGTTGTCTACTTTATGCCTGTAGATTTGCTTTAAAAATCTTCTAGTATCATTCTTTGAAATACATGATTGAGTTTTTTATGACTTTATTAGCTTGAATAATTACGAAGCGATCAAGAAATTAAGATTTTTGTTCCCCTTGTTGAATAATGCAATTTCACCATCCACAAGGGACGCATAATTGGTGAGAGGGAAATTTATGTGGCTGTGACCTTAGGGATGAAATTGAAGATGAGATTTAACTTTTCTATTTTATTCCATGCGTTTCTAGATTATTGTCATTGTTGATTTGCCAGGAGGTTAAGGAACCTTTTTTTGCCTCAGTACTGATATGATGCTACCATATCAATCAATTTCATCCCTTTGTCATTTCTTGCCTTCTTTTTCATCAATTGTTTCGTTTATTAACCTTTGCAATTATGCCCGTTTTGTTTATATCAACTACCTCTGATAGCAACCTCTTTTTGAATTATACAAATTTCAGTTTCATAGACAATAGAAACATTGACCAAATTCATCTGCTACACATGATATGTTATGGGGCAAACATTACTATTTTTGCATGCTTTCAAAGATTCAACCTGTAAAAAATTGGTGGCAATACAGTTGGACACGTGCAATTTAGGGACTCAAATTTCAATTTTTCAAGGTTCACTTATTTGTGCACCGAGCTACCCTTTTAAGGTTCACTTATCTTGGATGATTGATTTAGGCAATGGGGGCGATATTCTTTTTAGGTATTGGAAATCAGGTAGTCTTATTGATACTTTTTATTATATATTATAAATGCTATAATTGCATACCCAAATTTTTGTGGGTTCAATTGACCCCCACTGGCAATAGGGTGGCTCCACCCTTGTTAGAATGTTGGCATATGCATGATTGGAGAGTCAGAGATATGGTTGATGGTAATCTAAATGGAATTTACTTTCGCCATTGAAGATTTCAATACTTGATTTAATAGTTACCTAAAAAATTTGTTACACAATAGCCAATTTCATTCTGGATAGCTTTCATTGATTCAGTTTAGATTGAGCCAATGACAGGTCTTAATTTGAATTTATTATCTTGCTATGTTTCAACAATGAGCAATTGTTTTGATAATATTATTGAATAGCACAAGAATTTATTCTCTTCTTTTCCTGCTTATTATTTTAGTGTTTTCTTTGCCTATGTTACTCAGACCCAGCGGATATCTATCCTGATCCCGAAATGGACTTGAAATGACATGGGTATGGGTAGGAAAGATATATTATTTTCATAATCTTACTCAAGTAGCAGAAGGAGAACCCAGTGCGATACTTTTGGTTCTTGTCTGTTTAATGAAAGCATAAAATTAATGCAATGAGTCACTAGATGCTCATAGTGATGAATCTGATATCCCTCCATGCTGGGAAGAGTTTTTGAATGCTAGAATTTCCTTTTCTAGGCTTTTTTTTTTAACATCATAGGGATTTTACTTGATAAAAATTCAAAATATTTATCATCAACAGTCTCTTAACTTTTAAAAGATTTAAGAAGGCTGTGGCCTTTCTTTTCATTACCTTTTCTGGACACATTTGGTTTTCTGGCTTATGGTCTGAAATTTTTTTATGCAGGTCACCTGATGGAAAAGATAGAATCTGAGAATTTGCTTCATAGGGCTTTCAGTGTTTTCCTGTTCAACTCAAAGTTTGAGTTGTTACTTCAGGTATTTTACTCTCATTTAATAGTTGATAATAATCAATTAGTTGGGTTGCATAAACTTGTTTTATTTGTAATAAAATTGATTACACGCTCGTATATATGTTTGACTGAGATAGAAGCAGTGACTAAATACACCATCTGGAGCTAAGCCTATGCTCATATGAGTATTAAGTCTAACAAATTAGAAGTGCTAACCTAAGCATAGATAAATTAATTTCTCCGGAATCAAATGGGAATTGATTTTTCTTGGTGGACTAGTATCTGATTCTACACGGAAGAATTGGTTAGGATGCATTTAATTGTCCTTTCACTCAAAATTTTCCCCTGAGCATGTTGACAACCGGCGAAAGTTTCCATTCTAACATGTTATACTCGTTGGATTTTTCTGCAATCTTGCGAATTTTGTTTTCTTTTATGGTAGCTACGGTCTGCAACAAAAGTTACTTTTCCATTGGTCTGGACTAATGCCTGTTGCAGTCATCCTCTTTATCGTGAATCTGAGCTTATAGAAGAAGATTTCCTTGGTATGAATCAATGACAAGATAAATATGCTTGATTTTCTAATCCTTGGAACGATTAAGAGCACTGACTCTTAGAATATTGAACAGGAGTGAGGAACGCTGCACAGAGGAAACTTTTCGATGAACTGGGCATACCAGCAGAAGATGTACCTGTGGACCAAATTGTTTCACTTGGGCGAATACTTTACAAGGCCCCATCTGATGGAAAATGGGGTGAACACGAGCGTAAGTTCTACAGATTTCCCTTTTTCTTTTTCTAACAAATGGAGTTAGGAGTTCTTACAATATGCATCTACTGTTGCAGTTGACTATCTCCTCTTCATTGTTCGTGATGTAAACTTGAATCCCAACCCTGATGAAGTTGCTGGTGTTCAATATGTCAATCGGGATCAGTTGAGAGAATTGGTGAGAAAAGCCGATGCTGGCGAAGATGGTATAAAGCTGTCCCCCTGGTTCAGATTGGTGGTGAATAACTTCCTGTTCAAATGGTGGGACCATGTCGAAAGGGGCACACTTCAAGAGACTGCTGATATGAAAACCATCCATAAATTGACCTAAATAAAGTCCAGGTGCTCTACGAATTTCTGAATATGCTTCTGGTTTTATATACTTGAAGTGCGGACTCGTCTCCTGTTGGAGACTAAAAATAATGTTTATCTGTCGCAACAATATTTAGTCTTCTTATTACCATCCTTTGAGCCATATCCAGCTCTATTACTAATAAATTCAAGAAAAAAATACAGCTTTTATCTACCTTTACTCTATCTAGTTTCTTTTTATACAGTTATTATTATTCAATTTTTCTGAGCAATATTTCCTTCAGGTGCCTGAGTAGAACTTTACGGTACATGCTGGAAAGAAACTTTATGGTATACAATACAAATTTACACATGGACAAATAGAGAGGGAACATGCTTGTAAATAACAGATGATTCTCTTGATTGTTCTTTCCCTCGCTTAGTAGCAGTCCAATTTAGTAGATATAATTGTGTAAAATGTTAGAATCTATCAATCTAGCAGCCCTTACTAGTCCACCTCTGGATCATTGTAAGGGAGGTAAATTATAGTGAGTTTTTAGCCCTTGAGACTAGTAACCAATGCATAGGGGGATGACACCTTTGCGTTTGTAGGGAATTGACCTATTGTCTACTTTGCAACATCTGCATGTGTTAGTCAGTCTTTCTCACAAGGGCAACTTAGTAGATATAATTGATGCAAAAGGTGATTCGCTCGTCTTCAGTGCCCCTACCAGTTGGTTCCACAGCCAACACGAATAAGGTAAATCACGGAGAGCATATTGCCCAATCGAAGGCTAATACGGTAGGAGGACAGACACTCCGAAAGGCTTGCAGCCATCGAGAATTGACCCTTGTTCATTGGTATAACTTTGCTACCACGCTAGTCACAAGACCCTCTTGGGGGGACAACTTAGTAGATATAATGTTACTATTTTAAGATGCACTTCTTATCCATGATTGAACAATTGATCGTGGATGATTAAACAAAGCCTTGTAGCAATGCATCCACTTCCACTAAAGGTCAAACTCTACACAGCCAAAGAAGTAAATGTGTCAAAATAACAAAATGGATTCAAATAGGAAAGATTTATTCTGTTAATTACAGTTACTCGAGTGAGAAACTAATATTTGGAATAATATTTGTAGTAGCATTTATTAGAAATATGAGAAGGAAAACAACATCCTGAAAGCTACTCAATCTAAATCGTACCGAATTTCTTATCTGGAAAATTAAAATTAGTAGTGTGATAAGAATTGTTTGTATATGCTGTGAGACGGATTTTGCACGCCACGTGCACAACAATATATTCATAGTTCAATTTGTGAAAATGTACAATAACTGGTATCTTTTTTTCTATGCGCTTCTTTTTCTTTGCTCATGTGCTCGTGCTTGGTATTACCAGTGATTGGTAGAATTTTAAATGTAATTCAGTCGGAATTTGAATTCGGTTAGATCATGACCATCAGCGGCTGAGATGTCATGGCCGATTGGATTAAATTTAGACCGCCATCGGAATAACGAAGATAAATCTTTGGGAGCAGAGAAAGTTAGGAATTGTTGGTACAATTTTGCAGGAATGCTACAATGTTCCATTTCTGTCAAGTTCTTCAGCGGCATGATAGCCAAAGCCAGATTCCACATGCATTTTCTGCATGATTGAACCGCCCAACAACAATTTGATGAGACGTTACGGACATAAAACGATAACTTGAAAGCTTTTGTTTTTTTGCTACCTCAATTCAACTTATTCACCTGATCTGCTTCACTCGTCACACACTATGGACCGATAGCAACTGACTAACAATCACTTAGACTTTGCTTCTCTCTCCTTCTGTTCCTTGTTTGAAAGATTTTGAAAGGTTTAACTGTTCTGAATCATAGTGTGTATGCCTATGCCATCGCTACATGAGTAATGTTTCATCGTAGAGGCTTTGTCAGTGCATGCACCAGTTCAGAAACAGAAAAGCTATGTTCATGGCTTAAATATCTCAAGCTCACTTTCTCTTGTTTTTGTTACCTTTAGTTGGCTCACATTATTGTCACTTAATTGCACCCATTTGAGAACACAAGTCTTCCACAGTTTCATTTCGTAGCTTCCAGCAAATGCCATGGCTGGCAACAACTCGACTGCCGGTGCCTTTCTAGAATTATGAATGTGTTCTTGATCAACCAATCTATTTTCTTGTAGCCTCGCCCATCTGAAAGGGCCAAGTCAATGACAAAGATGATTATTTAATTTGTCAAGTTGCTGTGTTTAACTGCATATTTAAATGGATTTTTCAAGTAGTCGATTATTTTAATACGAAGGAAAGGCATCAAACCTGTGTGAGGTGGTTCTTTACAACTTTGTTAGATTTATATCTCTTAGTTGGAATTGTCCTTTGACAGAACTCAGTTGAGATCGGTTCAATCATTCATCTCCATTTTACCTGGACCATTAAAATGTTCCTGCAAGAGAATCATTCTTCTCTTTCTTACAATCAAAGACAAACTAATCAATTGGGTCAATGAATGCCATGCATCTTGTGAACGAGCAATGCCATAGGAAACTAATTTCACTCACCAAACTTTTAATAATTGAATCGTAGATTCAAACCGGTAACAAAATTTCGCTGCTACAAATATTAGGCAAATAATAATGATAATATATTTCTATATTTTCTATCTCCTTTTTTTCATAGACACTCGAAAAAATTTTATGCTAAAATTTAAAATACCTTGATTTATCCTACCTACAGACATCTATGTTACTGGAAGGAAACATTTGTTTAGTTTATCCCGAGTTCGTTTTTCTTAATGCCTTTGAATGATTTATTTTTAAATAAGTTAGGGTAGCAAATTATGAATATCTCTTTAATAATAATCGAAATAGAATGTGCTTTTTTTTAAATAAAAAAAAAACATTAGAAACCATTGCCAATTTTTCATTGTACCCGTGGTTGTCTTTGCCGGTGTCTTCACTGACTTTGTGGTTATCACTCTGACACACCCTTCCGACAGAGAGCTATAAATCCTGAAAACCCCGACAGCACAGTGACTGCAACAGTTGCAAATGCCAATTGGGACAGTCCTACTTCCATCGAAAGTTAAAAAAAAAAAAAAACAAAACAACTCCCTGCCCTTCTCCCTTGTAAATGTCTCAGATGGCTGCCTCCAATTCCTACTGTTCTCTCCATTTTCAGCTCAATCCAATCCAATCCATCACAAAACTCACGCCACATAGTAATTTGTTTCTTTAAATATGATAGATGATCAAACCACTTGTAGAAACAAATAGGATTATGGACTCTGATAGCAGTTCTTGATACGCATGCTTAAAGATCTCACAGTGTATAGAAACAGAGACTGAAAAAAATTACTCACGAGAAAGTCAAACGACGAGGGAAAACAGAACAGGGAGCCCGTTTGCTGCATTACATAATCATATAATCCTAAAGCTGATTTGTTTTCACGCTTTCGATCTGTCTTGCCATTGCTTCTGCAGGTGATTACGTAGTTACATGGCCAAAATTGAAACTTTCTTCATTTTGTCTCTCAAATTGCAGACTTTTGAGAAACGTCTTGATGGATTTCGTATGGTAAGTTGTCCGATTGATTCTGCGCAATAATAATAACGATAATAATAATCAGATTTTAAGTTTCTAACGATGATATCGGAAGCAGGGCAGGAGGGCGGACCTGGGTGGACAACGAAAGCGGGACGCAATCAGGAGGCACCTCGAAGAGGGAGAGGGTGAATTGCTTGTCGACGACGCCTACGTCGAAGTGGATGATGCCGGAAGAGTTGTCGTCGAGGCGGATGGCGAGGACGGGGAACCAGAGGAAGAGGTCCTGGGCGGAGATGCCGGAGAGGGAGACGATCTGGCCGGGGGAGATGGTGCCAGAGACGCTGGCGTTGTAGCGGACCTTGCTCTCGAAGGTGGCGGTGCAGGGGGCGTCGAGGAGGGCCTGGAAGCGACCGTCGTCGTCGATCGAGAAGTCACGGACGCCTTTAGGCAGGAGGCCTATGGGGAGGCCGTGGGAGCGGAGCACCTCGTAGGCGCTGTCGCCGGCGACGAGGGGGAGGAGGAGGAGAAGAAGAAGGGACAGGAAAAGGGGAGGGAGAGGGAGGGCGATCATGACGTTGGCTTTCTCTTTTTTTTTTAATAAAGAAGACTCGCTTTTTAGATTTCTTGGAAGAAAGAAAGCCGAGCAAGAGAGAGAGAGAGAGAGAGAGAAAGGAGATTGTGCTGTCGAAAGAAGGCAAGAAAGAGTATGAACGCTTGAGGTTGAGGAAGGAAGGAAAAGCATGAGATGGATGGAGAAGAAGGGGCCATTTAAAGACTTATTTTCTTAAAATTTTCTTTTTATTTATTGGTTAAAATTAGTTATTCAACAAAAAATCAAATACACGACGTATTCATATTTTTTTTACTTGTTAGAAAAAACAAAAACAAGAGTATTCATAAATTTTATTTGAACGATAAAACTCTTCCCATTCAACTTAATCCAAAAGATATGCTGAGATGATGAGATACTCTTGTAACATTAATCAAGATAAGCATTTAGAAAAGAAACGGTGTTTTTTTTTTCTCTTCACATTTAACCACTAAAAAGAACAAAAACTAAACTAGTAAACTTCACAATAAACACTGACAAATAATCAAAACAGTTGAACTTTTTATGTAAAAAAAAAATTCTAAAAAAGCGAAAGAAGTAATAAACTAAACTGGTGAAGAACAACAGACAGAACAGCTAACAGCACCAAGCTTTAGGGAGGTCTAAACTGAGACAAGGGATTTAATCTTGTTCTTGGATCTCGAGGTAGAGTTAACTTGTCGTTGCAACTCTGAAACACACAATCAAAGAGTGATTGACAATCTCAAACAAGTAGTAAATGTGAGCCTGTAACTCAACATTTTGGCAATATCTTATCCATGCAATACATAAATAATTGGTCGAAAACAAATAACAATGATGTACAAGGAATCTGAAAATACATGGATATATGTTAACTCCTGATGATGCAGGGTGGTGCAAAGATAAGTTTCAGTCACTGGTTGGTGAATTAATGAGATTTGGCAACAGTCCAGTTTTTGTCTATGCATACTGATTGAATTGGAAATTGGTGCACAGTGAGTTGCTATAATAATGCTTTGTCCTTGTTATGAACTTATATGAATGATTTTAACAAAGGCTCCACCTTGGCACATGCACTTGTCATCATTAACAGCAATGCTTCCATAATAGATAAATGGATAAGTATACTAGGAAATGATTCGCCATTGAATTGATTTAAAATAAAATTGAATTAAAGAAAACGCTAGATTAAATGGCTTGAATTAACTGACCTCCGACTTTTGAGTCAATTGATTGAATCACCAGTCTGGTGCCAAAAAAGCACAAATATATTCTTTGATGACTGGAATTTTTTTCAATATGTAAAAAAGGAAAATAGCACTGAAATCTTCTTTGCAATTTCTTATGCGTCTGAATGGAACTGGCGTTCTTTACCTTCTCAGACGTTGCTAGTTTGCATAAACAGTGTATCTATAATAAATTTCAATCCATATTTCAGAAATTCATGAATGATTCAAGTAGGGTGTTTATGATATCTTCAGGCAGATTGACTAAGTAGGAGTACCTTTTATTTAACTCAATGCCTGAAAGTAACAGCATCGGTATTCAGAATTCACGGTCAGTCAAGTACCTCCTTTTTCAACATTCACTGTGTCCCGAGAGGACATTTCGTCGAACACTTGGAGGCCGTCGCGAGGAAAAACCCAGTAGATCAGTAAGGTCAAGCAGCGATCTTGACAGTGAGTGCATGGGCCTGGTCCGAGAAACCGAAGGATGGAACTCGTCGGCTTCGAGGAAGGAAGGGAACTCGTCGGCGGTGGACATCATCGTGACTCCTGCAAGTACGTATTGATCGATCTTTCAACCCTACAAATGTAACAATGTCCATGCCGACTTTTTTATTTTTTGGATAATCCAAGTTTTGTTATCCAATTAATTAATTCAGACGATCGATTTGATGAAAATTTTGTAAATTTGAAAAAATATAAATGAATTTTGACAGATGATGAAATATTATCAATTTTTTTACTTAAACCAACGAACCATGTCCAGAGGCATACCCAGTAGACCCCGCTTAATTACAGGTCCGTATAGGATGGCATTAGTACTAGGGTAAGAGCTGTGCCACGTACAATATAACTCACTGGTTTTGTGTGAGATAGAGGAGGAAGAAGCTCTATGAGGCATTTCGTCAGTCGGTCGTCGTTCTCACGCCTCTCCGGCTTCCTCCAGGCGCGATATCAATGCGCACCGCCGCCGCCACCGCCGCCTTACAATTCCAAATTATTTGTGGGGGGTTAGCTTCGCTTAGTCTCGTGGTTATCATCTTCTTATGTGTGCTTCTTTGAGTGATGATTTGGTCGTTTTGAATTTGGTGCAGGTCTCTCTTGGTCTGTTGATGAGAAGTCTCTCAAGGATGCCTTCTCTTCCTTCGGCGAGGTCACGGAAGGTTTGCCTTTGTTCTCTTTTCTCAGTTTTAGCTTTTAACCCGTCTGTTGCGCTGTGGAAGGATTGCAACGATCGCAGAAGTTTGCCAATAGTAATATTTGATCCTACTTTCTATTTTCCTTTTCAATTTTTTGGTGAATGTCCAAATCCTTGGCGATAGCTTGTTTGGAGTGTTGCATTATTATTATGCCAATGAGACCGTCTTGCACCCGAAATGTTCGATGAATTGTCACAGTGATCTGTTTCACGTTATGAGCTATACAGGTGGTAGGAAGTGTTGTGAGAAGTTTCAGTAAATAATTATCGTCTTGATTTACCTCATTGGTGGGAATTAAGCTGTGCCTATTAACATATGTAAGCTTTATATCATGCATCTTTGTTTCAATATTGTTCAAACTATTCGCCATTGAAACAAAGAAAAGAAAAACAAAGAAGGTCAAGTATATCCTAAAAAGTCAAGAAGAACAAAGAAAGCGAAATTAAAGTACGGAAATCAAGTTTCAATTTTCAAGAGACAACAAACCAGCTTGAAGTGATGAATGGACTTTAACGTCTTCAGGTTTTACTAGTTTTCTTAACTGAGAATCTTCTGCCTAGTTTTAACTTTTGTATGACTTGAAGAAGATTTAGCAAAGATTGTTCCATTATGCTTTCATAGGTGACAATGAGACCTGTGCCACGCTCTTCAATGAACAACAAACAAAAGGATTATAACTTCAGTGAGGAGGGAGAATTGGATTTTTTTATTATCATTTTTTTTTTTGAAAAATAGACTAAGGTAGAAAAACAAAAGATCAAGTAGAGAAACTACATTAAATCTGTTGTACACCTACTAATTGATACAAAAGCTGGATATTCAACTCTTCAATTTCTGTTGTCTCGAGTCCCCAAATTGTGTGTGTGAAGTCATGAATTATGAGTGGACTTGAACCTCCGAAATTTTTATAATCCTGTCACGTCTTAGTTAAAGCCTTTGCCTAAAAAGTTGATACTTTTAGTTAATATTTGTTTAATATGTTCATCATTGATTATCATTTGAAATCTTCTTTGGCTATGCATTTTTATGCTTGATACATACCCTGATGCTTTTAAACAAATCATATATCAAAAGAGGTCTCTGTTTATTAACTACCTTCTTTCTTCTTGTTCACTTGATGCTTGACCCATGCCTGTAATCTCCAAGTTTTACAAACAAAATCAAACTCATATGTTTTCTTTTTCTGTTTGTTTCAGTTAGGATCATGTATGACAAGAACACTGGAAGGTCAAGAGGATTTGGGTTCGTCCATTTTGCAACTGATGATGCAGCTAAACATGCTAGAAATGCCAT
>JBAMHZ010000017.1:645636-663911 GCA_037177395.1 Alpinia galanga | reverse complement strand
AAATGGTGAGAATCTATTGCTTGTTCACACAGATTTCACACACCGCCATTGTTAAGTAAGCTATGAAGCTTCTTCAAGTCTTCTTTCGTTGATATTTCTAAATTTTAGTTAATTAGCTCTTCCATAAACGAGATCGAGTGTACATTGAAGATTTCGATCTTGAAGGTTGGTAGACATTGGTTAAGTCTTTCAATTTAATAAAAGATGATAAATAGAATTTCATTTTGATACAGTAATCTTTTTGTACGAGAAAAATTAAGAATTTAGTATTAAAAATTAATTTTAAAATTTCATATAATAAACATCCATATAAATATCAACTGCCACTCCGAACAGATATAATACAAGAACAGAAAGTAGGGTCGGTGGCATTCAATGATCATTCGCAATGTTTCCCATCACTGCGACAATTGTGGGATCCAAGTGATGATGATTAATATGCATGCTTTCGTATTGCCAGGCCTTTTGTCTTCAATCATCGAGCTATGTTGATCACTTCAACTTCTATATATCAATCACTGCGACGCGAGATTTGCAACAAATTTAAAAATTCTCATCAAACGTGAAGATCATCGATTAGATTTTGTATTAGAAGTAGCATAAAAGCTAAATATGATTTACTATTGGATATATAATCTAATAAATATAAGCAATAAAACTACAATGCGATTACTTTAAATAATAATTCGATATTGTGAGTTTCATAACGAAATTTGATATTGATCTATGTTTTTTTTAGAATATCTTCAAATATGAAAAATAAAAACATTTTTAAGAAAAATTACATTCTTTAAAAAAATATAAGCATTAGAAAGTTTTAAATTAAAATATTTTTGAAGAAATAAATTAAAACCTAAATATAATTAACAAACCAACCATAAAAAAAATGGCTATGATTTTAATTAGAAATTAAGCTAATTATTAGCTATACTTTTTATTGACCTTTTGCTAACCCTACCATATCCCAATTAGAGGCCTTAATTATAAGAATGTATTATACCTTTTTTAAACCATGCTCTTGGGCCTATTGTGGAGGGGATTTTCGCACCCATGATGAGATAAGCTAGTTACCCAATAACTAATGATATCTCTCAGAAGTTGACAGTAAGCCTATACAACAAAATCCGATTACAGAGTTTAGTCAGTAACGCAAACATTTAACTAAATTTTGAGTGCAGAATAGCTCTTCAATGGAGAGTTGGATAGCCTAAACAACCACAATTGATTGTTGTGAAAACTTCTGAAACTCACAAAGAAGATACATGAAAATTCATCAAACATAAACTTCACCCTAGCCTACTCTGCCGGAGAATCGCCGGATGATTTCCCATGCAGGCGATAAACCAAAGATGATTTGGACATCTGTGGTTCCTTCTCAAGGGCCGCAATCACATCTTTAACAGAGATGTTGCGTGCGACTTTTGGATGCGCCAGGGCACCATTCCTCCCAAATCTCCTCACACCACCTGCAACATCAGATTTGCAAGTAATCATGCTACCTCAAGCTTCCATGTAATAGAAATTCTTGCAATGATCCAATATTTGCAAGTAATCATGCTACCTCAAGCTTCCATGTAATAGGAACTCTTGCAATGATCCAATACACTGAACTGCAATGAACAGTACTAGTAACACTTGTTTTATTAGTGTTAGATCAAAAGCAGATATGGAGGCTACTAATCGATCTGACTGAATCTATAAATGAAGTTGAATCTAAATTGCACCATTATATGGGGTAGTGGAGAGTACAGATTTGATCAGTATCATTTCTACCCAAACCAGATCTTAAGACTGAATCAGTTGGCCTATTACAACATAGAGAGTAATGCTTTATTACCTGATTAGTCTGCGGAACCAATTGGCCTATTACAAAATCAGACCATCCAAATTCAATCCTTAAAGACTATTTAAATCATCAGAATATGAAGTCAATGTTTTTGTTCAGATCAAATTGACCCATTAATACTTCTATACACTTGAGATTGAACACAAGCATAGAGATAACGTGTCGAGTTGGGTAGCAGGCTTACCAAATGTTGGCATGGAAGAGCCTTTCTTTTCAGATTCGTATTTTTCTCTCGAACCTTTTCCCGAGTTCAGTGAAGATTTGCCATTTTCACTTTTACCTAGATGGAAAGCAGATGCCCCATCAAAACCTTCATGTTTTTTACGAGCTTGCTCAGCCATAAGTTGCCACTTTGAAAACATGTCATCTCCGCCAACAGCGGCTCGAGCTGCCACATTTGCAGCTGTTGTTCTCAGTTTATCATCTTCTTCTTTGTTAGCCTGCTCAAACAACAAAGTAATTACAGGAAAAATGAAAAAAAAAAAAAACAATTGCTCAACAGAAGATCAGTGATACCTTAATGGCTTTAGAACGACCATCCTCTTTGTCCTTTTCTGCATCCGTGTTTCCGTCCATCTGCAATTACATATATTTATAAATTATCATATACTTTGTAGTGTCCATCTCAAGTCACGCATCAAAAAAGGTAAAAGGCCGTTTTAAGTAGTCAAAAGGAAATAAATGCAGGAAATATCTTCAGATTTAGACAAATTGTGGAAGAAAGTCAGTGCCAGTATCTATATACATGGAGCAATGCTTGATTCACATACTGCAAGTTGTATAGAAAGGATAAATCTTACGAGCTTGCTGACAAATAATCTAGTTGTTTGGACATGATGGTCATATATAATAGGAAACAAGATAGCTTAAGCCAAATAAAAAGATTTTATTCTTAATAAACAAGAACGAACCTGTAGTGACAAACATAGGAAGGAAGCATAGAGAAACTGTTTCGATGGTGATCAGCGTACAAGTATACTAGAATAAATAATCCAAATAACTTGAATTTATTTACCCAAAATTGTTTAATGATTATTATCATACACATGAATATTGTGCATAAGGATTCCACTATGGCTTTAATATTTCCCAACATTTTAACAATTTTACATTCAATTATGGAACATAGCAAAGTACCACATCTGATCATCATCTCAAACATAGTGAGTGCATTTTTTTCTTTTTATAAACTGAAAGAAATGTCTATTGTACCATCATCTTCAAACTTATCTAAATTTGCAATGTGTGATTTTTTTTTTATTTATGAAATGCCGTGCGTCATAACCTTTAGGTTTAAGAATTGTCTACATGGCATACACCTATTAAATAAAGAATTATCTTCTTCTCTTTCTATTGATGGATTGACTTTTCAATTTCTTGTTACAACATTGCTTTATGGTATCAGCTTTTATATTTTTCATATTTAAAGTTGTAATACAATTGTATTTTAGTTGAAGTTCTAGAATGATTCTTTGAATAAGGAATGATACCTCAAGCTTAAATCGATATCGGGATTGAGATCAAATAGTCAAAGAATCCAAGTATCAATCATATTAGCTTGGTAGGATCAATGAAATCAGAATTGCTAGGAAAAAGGAAAAAAAGTTCATATATAAGATTACGATGGATGTTCTAAATCTTTAAAAGAATATGTTTATTCAATTATTAATGATGTAAATAATGTCATATCATATAAAGATTAATAAGGAAAAAAAATCATTTTAGCTACTAATAAAATTATATTTTAGATTACTAAACAACACTAAATTGTTATATAGATGTTCTAAAATTATATATATATATTCAATATTTAATTTTATAGACTTTAATTGGGTCCTTAACTAGTTTTTAGTTGAAAGTTAGTTTAGTTTTCAGATTCTAGGTTCTTGTTCATCTGTGGAAATTATTGTGATCTCTCTTAGTCCCTAATAACTTCTTTCAATTCACAATATCCTCAATCAATAAAGAGCACGGGAAAGATGAATAAAGCGTTGAGTTTAATGAGTGACATTAAAGTTAAACACGTGAGTTTTAATCTTATGGTGGATCTTGAACTGCGGGAACAGTAAGCAATTTTAGAGGAAAATAAAAACTCACTCTTCTAACAGGATGAGTTCTCCAATAAATCAAGTTCAGATTAAAGAGAAGGCTAGATTAGTCACATTTTTCAAACATATCTCACTTTGACCAAATTTTATCACAGCTCATCCATTTTCACTCTATACTTGATTAAAGTTCCATGGATTCTATCAATTTTCTAAGATAATCTAATTAATTTCTAGCTACTTTTATTGAATTTTTATTTTTTTTTAACCAAACTTCTCTTCAATCTTTGTGAAATTCCAATTTCTTAGAACACCATTGTCAATACCAATACAACTCCATGATCCATAATTAGCATTGACTGATTTTGCCAACCATGGAAAAACCACGAGGAGCTCTATTTTCTTTTCTCAGTTTTTCGATGATAAATGATGTACATATGAATTCTTGAACAAAAAATGAAGATTTTTTTATTTTATTTAATTTTTCAAAATGTAGCAAACCTATTATGTATAATTTTGAAACCCTACATGAAGAATCAATATACATACAGACATTCAAAGAGCATACAGGACAATAGCAAGAACTAGCCCAGGTGCATCACAATTGCCAATTCACTTTACACGACTTGGACACTTCCTATAAAAACTGTGAAAAAGGATGAATTTCCTTCTACTGAAAACTCATACTAATCTTGGTATTGTCATCTCATAAGCTTATCAAACCTAATAAAGATAAGTTGCCATTCCTTTTCATTTTCTATCCCAACCTGCATATGAATCACATTTTAACTCTGGTTGTTTAACTTGATTCTTATCTCAATTTCTGAATTTCATTCTCATTTAGCTTTCATGCTCTACAACAAGAGAATTAATGAAGTAATGAAATCATGTAAATTAAATTAGAAGCTACATTACCACATAGTCAAAGAAACTTTTAAAACATCATAAGGTCAAGTTATGCGATAAAGGATAATACAAATCAAATATGAACTTAACTAAATCTTCAACTGAGAAAAAAAAATCAACAAAAAACTAGCAAAGAGGGCCCTTATCTACTCACTTCATTTACTTTCCTATGTTTTTCAGTCCCTTCAACCTGCTTTTTTTCCCACTCTTCCTTAGCTTTCTGATTCATTGAAAAAAACTGGCACTGAACATCTGACGTGATGACAAATCGATGCCTAGACTTTTCAATATCAACCCTCTGAGAGAGGGAATAACAAATCTCACGATAGATGATGGGAATCAAAAATAAAACCAAGCATGTCCATGACTAGACTTACCTGTTTTGACAGTCTTATCAGATAAGATATCAACCCCTTCAAACGTTCCTCGACGCACTGACAAGTATTGGGTATTATTACTTAAATAGATCACCTCCAAGACAATGCAGATGATATAAATATGCATTACCATTGATAGACAACGCTCTACATCACCACCAATAATCTTCAAACCACATTTCAACACTGCAAGAAGCACCACAGATTAGAAGTGCCGGACCACTATATCTTCCTAATATCTAAAAATGGCAAAAGAACATTAATTTCATCAAGTATAAGATGTAATAACTGATATCTGATATCTTTTTCTGAAGGGGGGCCTTCTGCAATATTAACCTGTCTTCTTCCTCTTGTACAACCCTTCGGCTTGCTTCTGAAGCTAGGCTGTCTTCTTTCAGGCCCGATAACAGCTGCTCTTCCTCTTCCTATTGAAAATTCAGAAATACTCTAAATATAAATTTGGAAACATTGTATCAATATAAATTTATAGAAAGGTGCTATTTTTCCATAAATTAAACAAAAGGACAGGTTCATACCCTTAAATTAACTCCACTAACTGCGGTAACATCATTTAGCTGTTCAATGCTTTGATCAAGAAAGGTACCAGCAGTCTTCTGCTTCTTGCTGATGGAACAATAATATAATTTGCAACTTCTAGACATGCTCTTTGAAAAGAGTATGATTATGAGGTTAACCTGGACATTGGCGGAGATGAGCCTAGTGCATCCAAAGGTTTCTTCTGCCCAGCAGATGGTTTTTTTAATGGAGTTTTTGTAGTTGACCCAGGCAGGGGTACAGTTGCAGAAGTCACCTGCTGCAAGTGAATCTACATTTACATTCATCAAAAGTAACATGTGCATTTTACAACAAAAGGTAAATTTTAGAAGGCATTTTGTGAAAATATTGCAAAATGCAAACTATTGGGAGGCATTTTGACGATAATCAAAGTTGAGGGGTGTGTCAAAAAAAAACTTTTGAGGGTAGAATAGAATTGCCTCAAAATAAAATGTCAAATGGTAAGCTACAGTCTTATATGAGTATGCTGTACTGCATTCATTATCCAGGGAGAACATGCAGTTAAAAATGCACTTTCATTGTAACTTTATGCCAATGTAAAAACACCCATGCATTAGTACTTGGGTGCGCAACAAGTACCAAGTTAAATGAGACACATGGTGAGTTGGTAGCACTAAGTAAAAAAGCTGGTTTGTTACTTATTCTATTTGGAACTACAGACCTTTTATTTCATCATATTCATGGATTTATGATCATGACTGAGAAACTAAATCTACTCCGAAGAAAAGGGATGAATGTCCAAAAACAGAAAGGAAAATCTATAAAGCCTAACTTGACCTAAAACACACTTTCAAGTTAGTTGCTTGAAGATGGAAAATAATCATTTCAGAACATTTTTGTAAGATGATTATTTTTTTCCTTGCTCAACTCTTTCAAGGCTATAGAATTCCCTGCCTGACCCTTTCCTTCTCTGCACCTCCCATGCATTAGAAAACTCTCTCCCACACCTTTGCACTTTCCTTAGAATAGTCTTCCCTCCCACAGCTTGCCTCCAGAAAGGGATGGTTAGGATGGAAAATCCAGAGTCTTAATACCCTAAATGAAGGAAACGAGGCATGCACTAGAAAGGAATACGGTAAGCTACCTTCCCAACATATGAGGTATGCCTTGTTGGTCATAAACAAGCCCACTACTTACAGGCCCTTATGTATTGATCACTTTCATTACTTTCTTTGACCCAACAAAGTGGACATGAATGGAATGAACAAAAAAAAAAAAAAAAAAAAAACAACTAAGGATGGCATGTGTTCTTGTGCCTTGACGATCAACTTCATTTTTTCAATGAAGCTTGAGTCTTGCAAGCACCAAAAGTTATACACTTGTAGTAGCTTCAGCTTGATAAGGGACATGACGACTTTGGCAAATCTTTTAGATGAACCTTTTTCTTCTATATCCTAGCTAATTGAACTGCAGAGGTTGACTCTTGCAGGAAAGGATCACCAGCTAAAGCGCTTAAATGGTTGCCAATGATAAAGGAGTTGGGGGCGCAAAATCAACTAAGAGGATTGTCAAGAAATAACCCAAAAGAGAGCATAACAGTTAATTAACTAAGCGCTTTTGTGCAGAAGATGAATGGGGCAAAACAATCAATCCAAATTATGAGATTAAAAATTACATTGGCAAGTGAATGTTCCACCTGATGTGTTTCCTTTGTCAGAAACAATTGGTAAAAGAATCATAGGTAGGGAAATGATTCCCTCTAGTTGTGGAGAAAAAAAAGTGAAAGGACTCATTTAGCTTCTGCCCAACAGAGGCCAAAATGAACTAGCTATAGCCAGCTATGGCCAATTTTCATCTCTCTCATAGACTTCCTATATCCCTTTCAACATTTCTTTCTCCCTCATTTTCTAACCCACCTAGGAAACATAAAGTGAAGCACCAATATCATACATACACAAGTGTCACTATAAATATGCAAAGGAGAAATAGAACTTATCAAATACAATTATCTACACTAATGTTAATATGGTCATAAGCTAAGTACAATGTTATCACGTAGATATTCATTTTCATCTGGTAGGATGACTCACCAATCTCAAACTATAGTGAGTCATTTATGTCTTTTTGGTTGCTAATCTTCTCTTTGTTGCTAGTTGGAGACTTGGAGGTATTATAATATTTCATAATTTATGGTCACATAGAAGTTGATGTAGATGCCCTTATTTAATAGTCATCCCTTTGTCTTCTAAGACGCCTGTGTTTGTATATTTTATAATGTGCGAATGATTTTGTAATTTTTCTAGTTGGATTTGTATAGTCATCAAGACGGGTCTCCCACTTTAGGTATTGTTTACAAATTTTATTGTAACTATAATAAATGAAAAATACACATCCTAGTCAAAACTAATAAAATGAATTTGAATCATGGAGGATAATTTGATTCTTAATTTTGATTTTTTTCCAGTTTCAGAAAATTAGTTTTCACTTTTGCCTGTATTTTTTTTCTAGAAAATGAGAACAAAAACTAAGAAAAGTGAAAATTTTCACAAACCAGACAGAGCCTAAGGATTCCACTAAGGTTCATACATGGAGGGTGAGTCAAAGCCTAATATCAAATTGGAATGTGACATCAATGGACATTATGTAAATATTCTTGTACTACCCTTTGCTGGCCCGAGGGACAGAAGAAGCTAGCTTACATAAATATAAATTAGTAGCACTCTAGTCTAGTTCAATACTCAGTATTTTTAGAATGTCACATGGTGCCTTCAAAAGTCCTATAATAACAACAGTTCCCATATGAGTTAATTGTTTGCAGTACAAAAGTTTTCTAGTTTAATGCTCTTGTTTTTAGCATGTCATGATAACACCAGTTCCCAAATGTGCTAATTGTTCACAGTATAAATCTCAGACTCAAAATTAAACTTATTTTGCCTAAAGTATTTTTGGAATTAAAACAATGAGACTCCAACCATTATTTTATCCAATAAACTTTATATTTTTTTATTTATTATCATGAAGGGGAGCCTTGATGCAACGTTTAAGTTATTACCTTGTGACTTAGAAGTCACGAATTCGAGTCATGAAAATAGTCTATTGTAAAAAATAGAGTAAAACTGCATACAATAGATCCTTCTTCGGTATCCCGTATGACGGGAACTTCGTGCACCGGGCTACCCTTTTATCATGAAGAGTTAATTATCATTTTTATTCAAGTTGCCATCATTTTTTCTCTTTGTTCTTAAAAGAACTGCATAGAAACTTTGAGTTTTGAACAAATTTTGGTATTTTCCACACAACTATGAATTTGCAACAGCTAACCTGTGTATTCTGATCTACTTGGCTAGGTACTGAGCCTGAAACCTGATTTGTTCCCACCATACTTGAACCAAATGCTGAATTCCCTTGGTTCAAATGTGATGTACCAAATGAAGTGGTCTCTGAAGATGAAAACTGAATCTTAGGAGGTTCAGATGATTGATCAACCACCTCTTGTTTTACATAAGAAGTTGACTGCAATCCACTAGTTTTTTTATCTTTGTTTGCTGACATCTGCCACGCAATTGGGTTATGTAGGGAGGTTGAGTGGTTTGTCAACGAACCAGTTTGCTGTCTCTTGGTTTCACTATTAGAACTTTGTTCATATGCAGGCATTCTCATTGTATTCATGGGTTGAGTTGGTCTTATTTGCATTGAGACAAGTCCCTGAATATGTGATACTGGTCTTGGATGTGAATCTAGATTGGGTCTGAGAAAAGTTGAGGAGCTCATAGATGGCCTAGGATAGGCATGGGTATTATAACTATTAGTGCTACCAGACACTGAAATAGATGATTGCAACTGCTGTGGCCTGTTAACTGATTGTGTTGAACCCATCAATCCATCCCTTTCAGAAGTGGACATATTCATGCTGTTAGAATAATTTTGCACACGATGGGGACCCTTCCCTTCTGATCCAATCCCAACTTCTTGAGGACCTGTGCTAGGATGCAAAGCAGGAACATGAGATTGACCAGGAGAAGATGCAGGGACTTTGACATTCTGAGATGGTAAGGAGTGGAGTGCTGGAACTGATTGTGCTCCAGCTATCTGCTGTGTACCACCAGCAGAAACTTGCTGAGAGGAAGCTTGAGCTGGTAATGAAAATACATTTGTATTTGACGGTGCATTCCGAGCAACCTGTGCCTGAAGCTGCTGAGAAAATCAACAGAAAGAAAGTTGCAAATAAAATAGACAAACATTAATCTGTACAGAAAGCTATTTCTCTGCCCAGTTTTTAACATTCATTAGCATCAAAGAATAATTTTTTTTTAGAGATGTCTTTGATAGTTACCTGCATTTGTAACTTTTGAGCTGCCTGTCTAAGCATCTGATCACCAACTATATTCCTTATCGCTCTCAAAAAGTCCTCTTTGCTGACTTCATTATTCTAGAAAATAATTTGCAAGTTTAAGTATGTTTTCATAACTAATCAAATTGTATGAATCTAGTTCCAGCATGTAATTTATTACAACATAACAAAAGATCATCTAAAAAGGTAGTCAAACAATGATTTGGAGTATAAGAGGAAGTTCTGAAAAAGTTATACATAAAAGTAGTTTTAATTGCCATATTCCATGATCTATACAACAGGGATTTGGAATCGCACAAGTTTATGTGAAAAAGCGAAAAACAAAAGACTCAGGTGCATTTGCTTGACAGAAGAAAAACATGTCCTTCCCATTGGTTTTCTCCAAGCATTGTATCCTATCAATTGGTTTGTTATATGATATGAACCTACGTACCCACTCCCTCCAACTATAGTATAACTCAAACTTTTCCTATTGCATTCCCAACAAATTCCCAAGATGTTGATCCTGCAACTCCTTTATTCAGCCAAATCATACACATCCTACAGCACTAGTTTTGGATGGTTTCTTTCAAATATAATATATTAGAATAGCTCACAGAATTGCATACCCTGAGTTTGTTAAAGATAGAATGTAGCTGCATGGATCTGTCATTGTCAAGGTGAGGCTGTAAACTTGGAATCAGCATGTGGAAAGGTATGGACAAAACAGTTTTAGTTCTTCTTAATGCCATGTTTGATTGACTAGAAGTGGATGTTTGTCGGCTATTTGACTGCTGCATAATGTGTTGTTGGCTCTCAGAAGGCTGAACAGGTGCATTTGCTACGTTAGATGTTTGTTGACTGTTTGACTGCTGGACAATGTGCTGCTGCTGATTCTCAGAATGCTGGGCAACATCTTGCTTTGTATCTGTGATTGTATCCAAGACTGGTATATTACTTTGCTCAGGTTCCTTGTCAACAGGTTTAAGTGAATTAGCTTCTGCCTGTTGCTCACAGTTATTTGAATGCAAAACCTCTTGCTGAAAAGTCATCTGGTCTTGTTCTGATAGATGATTGAATTGCTCCACTCGAGGTTGAATAGAACTTGTCTGAACCAATTCTCCCCCAGACAAATGCTGCTCTGATGATTGTAAAGGTTGGTTTCGTTCTTTTTGTTCAATTTGGTCATCTCCTATTTCACTGGGAGTTTTCCACTGTCTAATTACTTGTTCAGATGCTGAATGACTTTGTTGCATCAACACACCTGATGAACACACAGCTATGGTAGAAGTTAAAAGATAAATAGGCAATATCTGCTATATAAACTTGGAAATTAGATTGTGTCATACACATTAGGTAATATCTGCTGTATAAACTTGAAAATTAGATCTAGTGATACACATTCGAGAAAAGGGACCATATTGAAAGTTGGTGATGATGTATTCTGGATACACATGATGAACCGAAGAGCCATTCCAAGCAAAGTCATTGAATAATAAGGTGCATAGCGGGAATTGTTGTGGTGATTTTTTGGATTGTGAATCATATTAAATTGTGAAGCTTCACATAAAAAAAATAAAATATATTAAAAAGATTCTACACTGATCAAAATAATGTTAATACCACAAACATGGAAATTAAAATAATATTCCATTTGATAGCATGACAACATAGATGGAGTAAGTTTATGTTGATCCATAATAAGAATATATAGGATCATATCATAAATTGATAATATCTAAATTATTATTCATTTCATATCCTAAATTGATAATATAATAAATTATCATTTATTTCACATAAGTAGCAATAGTATAGAATGAAGCATTTGGTCATGTAGGCCAAGATGCCAGCGTCCATGAAAAAAGATAAGGGACCTACTTGCATCCGGATCCAAGGGTGGGGTAACCATATTTGGATCACCGACAATATCACGGTTCAATGCTGCCAACAAGGCCTCAACATCAGCACCAGAGTGCATGTTCTCATCCTGTAAATGCAATCATAAATTTCTCCCTTTTCATGACCTGCAGAAGACCTGACAAATTCCAGTTGCAAACTAAACCCATTATCAGCAGGACAAGAAGCAATACCTCATCCTCTTCAAGAAGCTTCATAATCGTAGGATCCATAACAAGGAAGGTTTGACTGTTGACAGGCAGAAACTTTACAAAGTACAAGATGTTTGAAAGGAGGCACAATTAGCACATTAACTAATCCAATCTTTTGCTTCTTGAAAACTAAGTTCAATCAATGACACAATATTAATTGAGAGGTAGAAATAAGCATATTTACTAGACTGAAGCTTAGGACAGGTTGATGAGAAATCCAGAAGATAGCTTCTCAGTAACTATCAAAATACTACTGTGAAAGAAACAAAATTAAATCTCAAATTCAGTTAATGAATATGAACCAGATAATGCTACTTGCAATGATACAATGTCCTGCAGGCAGGTTGAATATGTTCCACAAATGGAAGTTTCCTTAATGATCACGAACACTATGGAAGGTGAGTTTTAGCAGATGAAATTTCAAGAAACAATGATTAACAACATAGGAAGCAGAAAGGACATGTCTATGTTAGAGTTAAGAGCTCTAGAAGTACAGACTTATACCTGCCCAAGATATTTAGATATTTAATCATTGGTTATTATTATTTCAGAGCTAAAGATATGGAGTATAATAGTTGTGTCATCAACAAATACAATACAAAACTTTTTCTTCTCAACTGGATATCAGTGGAAAAAAAATTCTGGTGTTACAAGATTTCTCCCCTATTCCCAATTGAGGAAAGGCTGCCAACATGAGATAACACATTTGAAACCTACCACCCTTGTCTCCATCTATTGTTCTTTCTTACTATACATTCCCCTCCTCTCTTCGATCTTCATTGCTTTCTTGAACAACCCTTAGTCTTGAGCAACAGATACAATTCCACAACAGGTCTACATTCCTAAACAACAATGACCAAATGTGATCAAACCAAAAGGGCGCTGCACCAAGCACAGCTGTCAGAAGCATTCCTTTACCCACCTCAAGATCATCATCCTCAAAACCACTTCGAGCAACTTGGCCGTTATCGGCACAGTCATGACTACCCATTTTGATGTCAACATGCCCCTCAAATTTAAGTGCACCCTAAGCAATTAAGACATTGAGGTCCACATTCTTGGCAAGGGATTCAACAACAGAGGAGCCAAGACTCCCAATTCCTTAGCTACTAGGTCCACCCAATCTCCTCATCGTTGCCTCTTAACCAATCACAATTATTGAACCAATTGGGTTGAAGGAGTTTTGAGATGTAGTTCTATATAGGAAGCTAGAGTGACACTAATTTTTTCAAAAGCTTAAATAACATAAATATCCTTGGCAAGGTGGATGTCCACGGTGTTATGTCAATCTATTAATTCCCATCAATCCACAAAACTTCACCAACATGGATGACAACAATTACCCTCAATGAATGCTATCCTTCACAATGAGGAGGAATCACCTAAACCATGGTTTAAAATCTTACACCAAGACAAATCACACGGTTGAATTGTATAGTTATGATAAATCTGAAACTCAATACCACTAGACATAGGTTATCTCTCTTGTGTTATTGCATCAATCGTATCAATGAAAATTATGTCATGCCAACATTTGACACCTCTTGATAGACTACAATAAGCTTTAAGATGAATTGAAATAATTATTATTATTTATAGCTCATGATGTACAATATTATGTCAAAACTCCAGCATAGCATTTTAGATGTAACACAAAATCCCAACTTAGATATATAGTTTTTTTTTTCTTCTTCATTTCCTTCATTCTTCAACCTCCAATTTGCCATTAACATCATATATTGAAACACTAACATAGTAATAAAAGAATATTATTCCAGTCAAAGATAGAAACTTGACACTGCTCAAGCTTTTGAAGCTTGACTTAAACTACTCTAATCACACCCTTTCTATTTCATCCTAGTGCTAGTCTTGGCTAGGCTCGCTTCTAAAATGCTTTACTTTCTTGTCCATCTAAAATGCTACCAGTGTAATAGAAGAATAGACATGTTCCTACATCCATCGCCTTCCTAGAAGGCATACCGAGCAACACTTATGATCTCTCTCTTTACAAAATCTTCACAATAGTCTTTATTGCATAGCTAAGCATAATTCTTATGTAATTTTTTTTTAATCTTCTTATATGAGCATATAAGCCTCTCCTTCATAGAGAAAGTTCAATACATGAAGGTCCCACCAATGTGGGATTCCAAGGAAGGGTTAAACCACATAGAGTATATTGTACGCAGTCATATCCTGTATTGTAAGAGATTGTTTCTGCACTTCATTAGTTCTTATATGAACATAGAAAATTCACAAAACTTATGAGTTCTCCCTTGTTGTAAAATTTGAGAAAGTCAATCATCAAAAAATGTTCTAAGAGAAGAATATTACTGAGAAGAAAAAAAAGTTAATCAATACTTTAAAAATTTTGTTAGGCAAAGCAAATATTAATAGACATTAAATTATTGATACTCAACAAATGTGCCATGAGAAAATAACAATTCATCTAGTAGAAGTCTAATACCATTCTAAATGGGACTTATTATTGTTGTATATCATGGAGAAAATCTGAAAACTCTACTACTAAATTAGAAATAGAGCTATGACATAGTAGAAGAGAATTTTCAACTGAAAGAAAATTTTTTAAAATGACCACAAGTGAAATCATGAGAACATTTATTTTGATATATGTAAAATATATTATTCTCAAAATTGCATAATTTTTCTCCCGGGTATGGTTCCAAACAAGTAACAAATTTTTGTTTTTCAACAGCATATACAATTCAAGGGTCCTTATAATAAAATACAAAAATAATTCAAATCTATTGATACAAAATAAACAGGACAATGCTTCTTTACGGGGGCCATATTTTGAAAAGCATTATGATTGTTTCTTCGCTGATGGCCCCAACAATTTATCACTGAATACAAGCGACTGGACAATCATTCATGCACTCACCCTCATTCTAATAAACACTAATATCAATTATGGAGCAAAAGAAAGTTTGATCCTCTAATAAACACACATTAACTTTTTTCACGTTTGTTCAAGCACACAGTATGGGCGGACGTAGTTTTCTTTCTTTTCTTTTCTTTTCTTTTTTTCCACTTAAACTATCTCCGTTTCACCTCTACTCACTGCCCTTCAAATAGGACATCAAAGGTTAAAAATTAAAAGAAAAAAAAAAACATGAAAGTTGAAATTTGTAAAGGAAAAGTTTTCCAACTTTGACATATTCAAGAGAATACCTACAATTATAAAGCGGGAATTTACCGCAATCTAAAGGCACCGATAACTCCAGTCAGCACTTGGGGGACTTGAGAAGAGCCTCTACGAACTCAAGCAATATCTTGGATGAGTACGTCGATGAAGGGAAGGCGAGGAGGCAATGCCAGGGGAAGGAGGTTGTTGCAGCCTGCTGGGAGAAGGTTGCTCCCTTGCGGGAACCGGGAGAAAAAATGCACAAGGTCCAAGGAGGAGGGGAGGGCAAAGGGACGGATCATGGAAGGGGGCTACAGCGGGCGGCCGGTTAGAAGAAGTTCGTGGATTGGAGGCCTAGCGAGAGTTGGAACTGCGATGAGGAGTAGGGAGAGGACGAAGCGGCGGGGCGAAAGGACGGTGGGGGAATCTTCGATCCCGGAATAAAACGGGGGCTGGTGCGAATGAAATTAGGCAATGACCTCGCGCCGGAGCCGGGATTGGGCATGGTTTCGATCTCCGGTCGTCCCCGACGCGACCGGAGAACGAAACCAGCAGCATTATAAAATTGTTATATCTTACAATAAAAGGTATTACTTTTATAAAATTTTGCATTACGTCCCTATATTTTTCACGATAACCCTCATACTTTTATTATTAAGTAGTTCCCTAAGCTTGCACTTTGCGTCGCGCTTGGGCTCATGGTCGCGACCTTTCCCCATCCTCGTCATCCTCTTCGACATTTGGCACGCGAACGGACCGGCGGCTGCATCACGCCCTCTCCTTATCTTCATCTCCAATCCCTGATCCCGGAGTACGCGTGTGGTCAAGGCCCACATCGGAGTCCCGACTCCCGCTAGGACGCTAGTACACGACCTTCTCCTGGCCGGCAGCCGGAGCCCCCTTCCACGACCAGCCTTTCCATTTGCCTTCCCCTCTTCCGACGCGCTCATCCTAGGAGGTGCTTGATTTTAGGGAGGATCATGTCAAATGCCTCGAGTCCGGGCTGTAATTCCTGGTGCCTTTAGATTACTGTAATTCCTTGTTTCATTAATGAAGCGTTTCTTTTGTCATTTTTTTTCCTTTAAATTTTCATCTTCCGCTTCGATTGTACTTAGATTATGTGATTAATGGTGCGCCTATTTGCAGGTTAGGAAGTGGAGATAAACGGAAATATTCGAGTGGAAATGAAAAAGGGTATACACTTTTTTTGATGACAAGGTTGAGTAAATAGTCCTTGCTTTTGAGGTAAAACTCGAGATGTGACAAGGATAAGCAATTCAACAGGGCGATGAAGATTCTCTCCTTCCATGCAAGTTCTCTAAGCATCAAGTCGAGATGAAAGGGAAAGCTAAGATGGTTAAGCTTTTCTAATTCATCTCTATTTGACCAAGTGTTAACTCCATCTAATCCATTATGACTCATCAAATTTTAATAGTTACAATTAATTTTTCTGAAATGATTTAATTAATTTCTAGCAATTTTTTTTGAATCTATATTTTTTCTAAACTCTTCAATTTTTAGGATGTGCTGATTTCTTGGAAAATATCGGATCTAGCTATTGCTGATATTTGTTCAACTCAGGTGATCCATAGTGGTACTAGCCAATTTTGCCTACCATGATCTCAGGCACTACATATGTTTTATCCAATAATTTTGCAGCTACAAAGCAAATCTTAACTTTATTTAAGCAACTTTTTTCGACACCAGCTTAGCATAAAGAAAGGATAAATTAGTCTAAGTAGAATTTTGAAAAGTTTGTTTTAATTTAGTCTATCATATTGAAGAATGAATCTTTCATACATCAACAATTATCAAGTATGCATTCCTTTCAACAATGATACTAAGACCTTTGCTAGTTAAATCATGATATGTAGAAGTGGACCAGCATTTCTTCAGGTTTGCAGTTTTCTGCATTTTGGATTGTAAATATTGTCCAAAAAATTTGTCAAGGAAACAATAATTACTAGAACTAACAACAACCAATAACAACAACTAAGCTTTATCCCACTAGGTGGGGTCGGATATATGAATTCTTCTACGTCATTGAACTCTATCTCCTACTATATCATCATCTATATTTAAATAAATTTTATTTTATTTTATTATTTCTAACCAAATCTTTTTTGGTCTTCCTCTACCACGTTTAATGTGTGTATTTATCATAGTTTCACATCGCCTAACTGGAGCATTTATTAATCGTCTAAGTACATATCCGTACTATCTTAAACGTATCTCTCAGAGTTTTTCCTCAATAAATACAATTTTGACTTTCTTTCTAATACTCTTATTTCTTATTTTGTCCATCCTCATATGTCCATACATCCATCTTAACATCCTCATCTCTGTAACTCTCATTTTCTGCTCATGTGCTTGAGTCGTAGTTCAACATTCAGCTCCATATAACATAGCAGGTCTAATTTCCATTTCGTAAAACTTCCCTTTAAGTTTGAAAAATACTTTAGGATCATATAAAATATTGGACGTTCTCCTCCATTTCAATCATCTTGCTTGTATTCTATGTAAAACATCTCTCTCAATTTCTTCATCGTCTTGCAAAAATATAATTTGCTTTAACTCCCATCATGCTGAATTCTCATGATTGCTTTGGGGAAAAAATTCCTTCACTAGATTAGTTTCTTTCTTAACATTTGTTATTGTACTCCATGGTGTCATAAATCATGTTTGCTAGATCAATCTTATTTTTTTCTTGACATATTTTTTTTAGAAACCAATGCAACCCTTTGTTTTTATTAGACCTATTCTGTTTTTGCATGTTCGGACTATTTTTCTCTTCATAAAATGTAGAACCGCCACATTAGCGGCCCCCCACCGCTGCCCCTACGTGTGGAGGGGGGTAAATCAGGTGTCAGGTGGCCAACGCAGAAATGCGGAGTCATCAGTAGCCTAATGGTGAACTCTAGAAATCGACCCCTTGCCCTTTTAAGCTTTAACACAGCTGCGCTGGCCATTGGGTTAGTCCTGTGGGCTGACTATTTTTCTCT
>JBAMHZ010000017.1:626170-639105 GCA_037177395.1 Alpinia galanga | reverse complement strand
TGCTAGGGAGGAGCTCGAGATCGCAAACTTAATCATGTACAGAGACTGAAATTAATACGAGGCCGGCGAGAGAGCCTCCCTAGGAACGGAAGGGGTCCATGCGAAGGGAGCAAGCTTTCGCATTTGCTCGCCAAGAACTCTTTAAACCGAGCAAAATTTAGTTAGAAAAACAGAGAATATTGAGAACAAAGACCGTAAGTGATTGACGCATGCCTTGGATATTCTTCTTGCAAGCTTGTCCGATGCCGATCTTGGAGGAGTCGATGTCTGCCGCATGGATTTGATGAAGAACGGATCCGATAAGCTTAGCCCAATGATATTAATTGCATTCATGGTGAAGTGAGATTATAACAAAGTAAATTGGCGGGAAACTCGTACAGAACAGAATGCACTCTAGAGGGGATTTGGACTGGAGCCAAAGGAGCGGGCTCCATGCGAGGGAAAAGGTTCGTGTTTAGACTTTAGAGACGCGTGTGGATTAATGTCGGACCACGTAAATCGCGTGGTCGTCGAAAGTCAACTCATCCGTGTGCGTCCACGTCAGACTGGAATGGCGTCCATTAATTAATCAATGATTAAATGACGTTTATAGTAAAAATGCACAAACAAATATTTAGATTACGCTTGCATCTTAATGACAAGATCAACGTTGACTCTCGATACGGTATTTTAAAGATCCAAAAACGAAAAATCTCCGCCGTCCAATTGGTCCTCCCACATAGGCAAATCAGCGAGCCCGATGAAGTCCTCGTCGAGCTCGCCCACCAAAAACGGCTCTTCATCCAGCCCAAATTCGACCTCCGGCGGCGTCGTAATGTCCCCGAACCACTCGTCCGCCTCCGTCACCGCAGCAGCGTCGGCGGAAGCACTGTTCTCCGCTGAGGAGATGTCAAGGACAGAGGATGGAGAAATGGGAGCTTTTAGTGCCTCTGCCACCGTCGTTGACGAAGACGACGAAATGGAGCGATCGACAGAGGAGGCGTCGTTGGAATCCAGCTGTTCACGTAGCATTGCGGCCTTTTGCTCCTCGATTCGCCTGGCGGCCAGCCGGTATGCCTCGGCCGCCTCTTCGGAGGTGGGAAAGGTGCCGAGCCAGAGTCGGACGCCACGGATGGGATCTCTGATCTCCGCTGCCCATTTACCCCACTGCCGCTGCCGTATTCCCTTCTGCTTCCTGGAGGTGGAGGTCACCATCTGATTTGACACATTTGAGGGCTTGCGGGTTGCAGCTGCAGGGACTAGCGGAATCACGAAAGTAACTCGCCTTCTTTTCTCAGATCCATCGCCATTGCTTGCATCCTCCTCGTCGCTCGAAGAGTCGGTGACATCGGGGTCGGTGAAAAAGACTCGAACTTCCTTGACCTCATCTCTGATCCTCCCCGAACTTCTCCACATTTTAAGCGAATTGGGATCAACCGACGCGGACCCCTCCGATTCCTCAACAGGATTCAAAACAGAGATGCCGAATCTCTCCAATTTCATCATCTTCCTCTTCCTTCTCATCCTGTCAACAACCAAAGCACTCTACTCGTTTCTTCCTTCTTCAGCACAACAACACGCCGCACCCAAGTCGAAATTTTGAACTGCACGAGGTTCAAAACGGAAACCAGCCTTCCCCAGTCAAGTGAGGGCGCGAGGAAAACACCGAACTATGTGAAGAAATCCGAAATACTTCACTCCGAAACCAAATCCAGCCCTGCACGATCCAACAATTCATCATCCAAACTCAAAACCATCGACATGTAACACAAAAGATCACTTTTTCACTTCGAAACATCCCTACCAGGCGTGTTTGAAGCGCATGGAACCCTGGAAAGCGAGCTTCTTTCTCATGCAGATTGCAGAAGAGCAGCAACAACGTCCAGCATACCGCTGTCCTTCGTTTGAAAAGCAGAATCGAAGGCGGATGGCAAAGAACCGACATAAATCACCTGGTATCGACACTTGCCTCTACTTCTCAGCTCCCTTCAGGGATCGATAGAACCAAAACACCTCCAAGAGCAGGAAGGTACTACTTTTGCAGCAGTAGTAGAACGATCGATTGCTTCTCAAAATTCTGCCCCTCTCTCCCCGCCTTTTGCCCTCGCCGCTGCGGCCCTTATAGGCCCGTCCCTTGGCGGCGTCTTCGAAGCCGTCGAATGGAGTAGTGTCACGATTGGGATACTCTTTACTGATACCCATCCAATGCGTTTCCCTCCCCATTTCCTTCCTCGACAACCACTGGCGATGGTTTCCCGTGGGACCGACCACGGAAGCCATTCAATTGCCAGGTCGCGACTGAGTACCCCCGGGCGAGTCAATGTAGCTTACGCTGTGATGTCGTAAACGCCGTTAACGGGAAGCTAAAAAGTCCACGTGAGCGAGAAATGTAGAGTCCCACGCCGTTATCGAGGGCGAACAATTAATTAAATTTGGGTGTCACGGAAGCCGAGCAGGCGGCGTGGGGCCCAAGTAAGGGAACCTACCAGTTTCCCGCCAAGCGAGGCGCACCGGGTGGCATCTCGCAAACAGAAAGCGCGCGAAGCTAACTCCCGCCAGAATCCATTCCCGCGCAATTTGAAAACGGCAGTCAACAGCATTTATTCAGCTGACACGCGTCCTTTCACATTTCTCACCCCCCCCCCCCTCTCTCTCTCTCTCCATGCCTTACCAATACAATTTGTTCGCAAAGCCCATGGGCCAGGCCCATATAATATTCCGAAAGAATAGAGCCCTCGCTGAGTTTGAATTCTCTTGCGATTTTCCCATTTCATAACATTTGAAACATCCTTAATCCTCTAAAAGAGCCAAATAACCTACAAAGTATCAACGGTGTGCAACAATTAAATCGTATATCATTAATCCACGTTCACGTAAGAATTAACAACAACACAACTGCTCGACGTTCACTGAATCTTTCATGTAATCTAGCAATTAACAAATTCATACCACAAATTAAGTGAATGTTTTGTTGTTGTTGTTGTTGTTTTTGGTGGCGCTAATCATTTTTTCTTTCTGTCTTGTTTCTGCTAATAATTGGAGTTAGTTTAACACATAAAGCTAAGCAACTTCCTTGGTTGAGATCAGATGCAGCGCACCAAAACCCTAGAAGACAATCTTCCACCTGAAACCATTTTATTTTTTATTTTTTATTTTTTAAAGATCAAATGGGCAGATGGAGCTTAAGTCTTAACAACCAAAAATGAATATATATACTCTAATTAATGGTAGAAGTCCACATGCATACGATGCATGCAAGTGGCTTAATTCCGTGCATTTGCAGCACCACCAACTTTCCAAGAGATATATGGAAGGATCCTGATCAAGTTGAAGCACTAATTAATAAGCATATATACATTCAAACAACTCTCTTTACTGAGGAAAAAAAAAAGAGCTTTCTTTAATTATAGCCATTTAATTACAGTGATCATGAATGAGGTGATTGGCTCAGTAATTAGTTTAATTTTCTTGATATATTTTCTTTAGTTCATTAGGATAAGGATGATTATATATATCTACTTTGCTTAACAACTTTAATCAAAGTGTCAGTTTTCCATACATAACGTATTATTCAGAAACTCTGTATCTAGTTTGTCAGAAGAATATGAATTTGAAGTAGAAAGTAAGTAACTTCAAGCTGCAGCATATGTAAGTTATATGAATCTTGCTAATTATATATATATATATATAATGGATCATATTGTGTCATCGGGGGTTTACTGAATCAATTGAATTAATTACCTAGTTAGCTACCACATTTAACATCTTTACTTAGATTCTCATATTTAAATTCTGGTGCAAATATCTTGAGTAATCCTTAAAAGGAAAATTTTGCCTAGATCTTATACATTAGCCATGTGTTGGACATCTCTCTTTTTAGACTTGGAGAGGTTTAGAACTAACTGATGTTCCAGCGCTGGCTTTATCTTAACCGATAGTTGTTTAATTTAATGTTAAATGAATTAGATATGATATATAGATTTGTAATACAACTCAGTACAGCAAATAGTTTAATAGCACTTTAAATTGTTTTTTTTTAATAAAAAAATTAAAAATTCATACGAAAAAAAAAGAAAGAAAGATACTCTTTGATGTAATTATTTATAAAGATGACTTTGAAGCTAGTGGTATGCCTTATCTGGCATGGAGACTGCAATCATTAATATTAAATTTTTAAAAAAAATAAGGAGGCAGGGCATTTCATTGGTTAAGAGATAGTATGACAATAACAGCAATTTCTAATCCCCAAAATCGTTTCTTTTTTTTTTCTTCTGCGTTTAATTCCAGGAAGGGATTGGCTTTTTTTATTCTGTCATTGTGGCATGCCTCTGTTCTTCTCATCTTCCATCGTCGTCTTTGCGTCGCAGCTGCTTGTTGTCGGGGCTTTATGAGAATTCTAATCGGTAGAGGCGGCAGCGAAGCGTTTCGGTTTTGCCGGCACCGGCCGACTTCCTCGGCTAGCGCTTTCTTCGTCGACGCGGCGGTGTCGCTGCAGCAGCAGAGCTGTTGTGGCCGTCGTCGTTTGGACATGCGCCGGAGCTCGTGCCGCCCGGGACGCTGCTGCGTTCGAGGCAATGGCGATGCGGGGAAGGAGACCGTGGTGGTGGTCATGGGCGCCACGGGCACCGGTAAGTCGAAGCTAGCCGTTGAGCTGGCCGCCAAGTTTGCGGGTGAGGTGGTCAACTCGGATAAGATTCAGGTGTATCGTGGTCTCGACGTCGCCACCAATAAGATGCCCGTGGAGGAACGCCGCGGCGTGGCGCACCATTTGCTTGGGGAGCTCGACCCGGCGGCGGGCGAGCTGCCTCCCGCAGCGTTCCGGGAGATGGCGGCGCGCGCCATCGCGGGGATTGTGGAGCGTGGTAGGCTGCCGGTGATGGCCGGAGGCTCGAATTCCTTCATACACGCGGCAGTGGCCGGAAGCTTCGACACGCGGTGGAGCCCGTTCGAGGGCGTCGAGGGGAGGAGGGTGGCGGCGGTGCTTCGGTACCGATGCTGCTTCCTGTGGGTGGACGTCGACGCGGCGACTCTAGAGGAGCAGCTCGACCAGCGGGTGGAGGAGATGGCGGCGGCGGGAATGGTAGAGGAGCTGAGAAGGTACTTCGAGGAGGAGGCCGCGTCGAAGGCGGGCAAGCGGAGGCACCCGGGGCTGGGAAAGGCCATCGGGGTGGCGGAGTTCCGGGAGTACTTCCAGGGAGAGGTACAGGTCACTCCGGCGACATACCAGGCCGCGATAGCAGCCATCAAGACGAACACACGGCGCCTAGCAGAGGAGCAGGTGAAGAAGATCCATCGGCTGGTGGAGATGGGGTGGCCGCTGCGGAGGCTGGACGCCACCGCGGCCGTGTCAGGGTCTGCGACGGGGGCGTGGGAGAGGGATGTGGCGGGCCCCGCCGCCGCAACCGTGGAGCAGTTCCTTAAGGAAGCCGCTGAAGTCCACCGCCACCATCGCGATCGCAGCCTCCGGCGAATCGTACCACCTCCCCTGCTCTTTACATAGTTCAAATTTTTTTCGTCTTTTATTTTTTTCAAGGGAGAAAAAATTGTATTATGTTTACGTAAATCTCCCTTTATTATTTGTGGAATTTTTAGGTTGAAAAAAAAATGAAGATGAATATAAAAAAATTAGAATTTGTGCCAATGTAAAGTAGTTGGTAGAATAATAGATTAAATTGTAAATCATTATTACTTAGAGAAAAGTAGTTGTTAGTTTATTATTTATATATGCACACATATATATATGTAAAAAATTCATCTATCAATATATTATATATTCTCATGTAAACGCTCGATAACAGCTAGCTATTGGCGCAAGAAGATTCATTGCTCATCTTTCTTTAATTAAAACACAATAATTTGTTTTTTTTTTCAACTTAATTTTTTTTTTCAATATTTTTTTTTTATTTTGTGGAAATGTTCTTGTGTGATCCATAGAAAATCTCCTCCATATTCTCTTGGATCTTGAAAAATCTATGTGTGTCCGTCCTCTCGTGCAAGGTGTCGTGATTAAAAAAAATCCAATTGTAAAGTTGAATCACAGTCTAAAATATCAAAGTTTGATCCCCATTACAAGCAAAATCTGAAATATTTGGTCCTAAATGTGAATGTGCATTTTCAAATTTTCCTTATGAATGAATCCAAAAGGAAGATTGTCCAACTTCAAGATTAATCAAATGAAATTTAAATATTTAAATTATCAAAAAAAAAATTGCAAGATCTCCGTGCACCACGAGAGGCAATGGCTAAAAGTGTAGAAATCAAATGATGCATGAAACTATAATTTTATGTGGAAGAATCATTGTAAAATATTCTTAGGGTTCTTAATCAATTCATCTCGTTGATCTTTATAATTGTGTGTTTTTAGGCTGAACGTGTTAATGTTATCTTACATAATTCATCTGTGAATATCTTTATTATCTATTATCTGATCTCCTAGGATTTAAAGATTAAACTATAGTGTTCATTCGGTTGAAGAGTGGATGATAAAAGTGCTAGATGAATTATGTAGGAGATAATTTTTTTCTCTGTATATATATAATTTTGATGAGGTCATAACTATGTGGGATAAAATAATTCACAAAGCTGATTTCAAATATAACACTGATTTTATTCTTTTGTGATAAAATTTAATCATGTAGATTATAAAAAAATATGAAATCGTCGCATTAGCGGCCCCCCTCAGCTGCCCCTACCGAGGAAGAGGGTAAATCAAGAACTCATATATGACAAGTGCAAAAGAGGGGGTCGGTCGATGGCTCAAAGTCATAATTTTCCCGGAAATTGATCCCTGCCCACTTAAAAACTACCCCTTTATATTTACCAACTAAGCAGTCCTAGGAGCTTGATTATGAAACTATATATATATATGGCCATCCTTAATTTGTACTATAAATGTGCCACACTAAGTCCTGAGGATGTCGCATGCAGAATTGAATGGAGTAGCACATAGCTTGTGATACCTTTTCAACTCTATTTCATTAATTTATCTCACAATAAAAATCTATTGATTAAATTAATACACACTCATATCATCATACTAATTTGATTTCAATCAATCTTTTGTTCAAACTCAAACAATGCTACCTCTAATTTTTATCCTAATTTTATATATTTCATTTTATTGGTCTCATCTCAGCAAAAACACGAGCACTGAAAAACAAAAAACAAAAAAACAAAAAACAAAAAACAGCAGCCCATTTTGTCTGATTGGATCGTCGTCAGCTTATCTGTTCCTCTTCCCACTTGCTGTACGATGATTTTGATGGAAACTGCACGCGAACACTTTTAATGAAAGGGACTCGATCAGAGCTTCAGTCTACTGGAAGTGGGGAAATCTCCATCACGTAAAAGTATCTACTGTGAAAGGCCAAATGATCATTAGTTGAAAAACATACACACTGCGGTCCATGATACTCCTACTTAACAATGACAGCTATCTATCTAATCATCTAATCAAAAGGCAAATTGATTCATTTTGATATATGTCTCCACTGCATAATCATTGGGATTAATTGGAGATCATAGAGTAATTTACTCTCTGTGTGAGTGTTCCGAGTAAAAGACAATATGATGACCATCATAGCAATTCAAGGAAACATTTTTTGTGTTTAAATTTCATAAAAGAATGCCGCAGGTTGCCACATCCAAGTGGTCCTTTTTCTGTGGAAATTCCATGATACCTGCATGGCTGTTTACACGAGAGCCACAAAAAGCTGCGTCAATCGTTTATCATAGTACCAACTCTACTCTGAGCAATGTTGAGGAATTTGTTGAAAAAATCTTCTGAAATTATTCTAGTTTCCAACAGACTTGAGCGTCATGGCTGACGTTGAGGAAATGGGCAGTGACTAGTAGAAACTCTCTCGCAAACTAGCTGCTAACCCATCGAGTCCATGTTAATCCGAGAGGAACCCAATCGATATGGATTGTTGAGGATTCTGCAAAAGAAAGGGGTCGTAGGGAATAATGAAGCTAAGATGTAATATATAAGATTAAACTAGAAAGAAATACGATAACATTAAATACCAGATTAAAGAAATACAATAATCAAGGACATACATTGGTAGACGATGCTGCTGACTTGAATGTTTAAGGCAACTAATAATTACAAATTATATAAGAACAAGATACTCGACTCAATATCCATCATTGCCATGTGGAAGCCAAAGAGCTCAGCAAATTAACATCTTGTATTATTAGATATAATATCATTTCATCCTAGAACTATGCTGATATTGGTCAAAATAGGAAGAAAAGCTTAACTAGTAAACAAAATAGGTTAGCTGTTCAGTTGGATATATTTCAGTGAGAAAGTGTAGGGCACATGGACATAAGGCCAACTATATGTGTCTATGTACTAAAAAAACGTCACAACACACAACAAAAGACAAACAGTGGTCGAACTCTTATTATCTAAATCAACTTTCTTAACATCGTTTTTTAAGCATTGCTTTTTTCCACCAAAAATTTGAGAAATAGCTTAGAACTGGTCATTCATTATATGCAATATATGGTAAAGGAGGCCAAATCTTCCTACAATAAGTAGATGTGTAATTTATAAGGCGCAATATCACTAGTTAACCATTTTGATTAAACAACGGCAAAGATAACAGATTAAAAGAAGAAGAATGTCATTCCGAAACAGATTAAATAAGGATGAACAAACATCAGCTCAGAAGTGGAGACATCTGAATATTGTCTTGAAGTGCTCTTCTGATCCAGGCTGAGAATCCAAAGGACCTCTTCTAAATCTTCCAAGTGAAGTTGCTTCAAACATACCTAGTTATATTTTAACATGATCATGATCAAAGAAAAGAGTTAATGGGACTAGCGGTTCAACTTCATACATTTCAACTGTGTATTGTGCATGCCAGTGTGACACAAAAACAGTAACCATCATTGTTATCATCATCAAGCATTATTTGTCTTAATTATTAGAGCCAGCTCAGATGAATCTTATCCTTCCATATGGAGCTTCCGTTGAGCTCCATGTGTTAAATCACTATTCAAATCAATTAGATCATATTACATTAACTAATGTTTTCTTTAACCTCTGCTCCATGCATTTTAGACTCAGATTCCACTCTTAGTCTCTTTTAAACATGTTCATATCATCTCAACATATTATTCCTCATCTTGTTATCCACTGAAGCTATATATAATTATTCTCAAGTTTTAATTATGTTCTTTCTAGTAGCTCAACACATTTATTTAATATTTTCATCTCTGCATGTTAGCTTTTTTTTGTGTGTTTGCATATGTTAAATTTTTACCTATAACTATGGAGCTGGAACACAATTCTGACATTGCCTAAGTAGCTTGATTCATTGATCTCGATCACAATGAATTTAGGAATATATATGATAACACCACAAAAACACACACACACACACACAAAGGAAAAGCTAGTGAATTATAAGTGAACTAACCTAATCCTTTCAATACTGTATAAAAATATAAGGGCATCCTTGTATATAACACACCAATCTATCGGACCATATATCACTTATCAAGACTTTGTCAGCTTTCTAATCACAAAAGAAGCAAGTAACTCTAGAGACTAAATACAATCTGAAAATGGAGTATGTTATGACAAGAGAGAAATTGAAGCATAGCAAATCCCAAAATTGAACAACAAATCAAGAAACTCATAAACGAAAAATCCATTTGATACAAGATTTCCATGATAAGGATGCCTCCTCTTGAAATCATTAGATGCCTCGGAGAAGAAAAAACAAGATGCAGCCTGCAAAATGTTCAACAACAAATAATTGTGAACGGGTATTAACAAAAGTCAAAACAAACTCAAGGAGAGAGATCATTGACCAATAACAAGAAAGATCCATGGTAGAACCATTATAGTGACAATCACAGTTCAGCCACGGATCTTTTATGAGAACTTAGAAAATCATTACTATTCGTGGTTGAGATTTGTAGTCAATCATGCATGTAGCATAAAACAAGTAAAGCAGTATGAGCATACAGCAGTCCAGTCAATGAACTTAGCTTGACTGATTTAGAATTAACATAGATTCTGTAATATCTCAAGTTCTTTGAATTATGATTGATTAATCACCTAAATTGTTACAATACTTTGGTTATTTTTATTTCAGTTTCTATTTTGATAATGAACTATATTATCTATTAGCTAATTTTATAGTGTATTATTGATCCTAGCATAACTAAAACAAAATATTTTCCATCTCAACTTTTAAATGGTGATTTTATTATTTTGTCAGAAAAATACAGTGTCTCAAAGCTTGTGGAGGACATTGACATGTCCATTTCTAACAACAATGACCCTGATGTTTCTTTTTATTAGCAGTGCATTAAGAAGGACATGGCAGACTGGCTCTCCCAAGACCCTACAATGGCAATAGTTTTCAGTTTTTTACACTTCAAAGTCAATGGACAACCTAGGAATTTCCATAAGAAGAATGAAAGATAAGATATGCAAACATCTTGTGAACCCAGATAAACATGACCTTTAGGAAATAGTTAATCATTAAGAGTTTCTCTTAGGGCAGTTATATAGTTGTGAAGAAGTTACGTAGGCACTTTACCTTTCTTCAGCAATGTTATCGGCATAGAATATGAAAATAATTCCAAAAATGATTGTACTCAAATATGCCCAGCTTGGAAACTGAAATTTAACAATGCTATCAGATGTTGATCCCTGCAGCCAATCAATTAAAAGTGAATATTAATGGACCAAACCAAAACACAACTTCTGGGTTACTTAGGTGGAAATATCACACAAAAGCACATGATTGTCTTCAGTTAATACTTACTAATATTGTGTCCCACATGGCAAGAGGAAAAAGAAAGCATATCGCAGAAGCAACACTCATTGCATGAAGTCTCCTTTTAAGTTGATTCGACAATAAATATTAATAAATGATTAGCTATAATGAAATTATCTAACCTTTAGTTACATATAGATCATTGAGGATGGTAAATGTTTTTTTAATAAAAATGGCAAATAGTTTTCTAGTAAAATTACACTTACTTCTGAGAGAATAAGGATGATAAATGTTTTTTTCATAAAGATGACAAATATTTTTTGTTTAAGTGCTAACAATTTTTTCCTTATAAAGATAAACTAATAGTACCTTGAGAGATATACGCCGTGCAATAACCCTCCTTAATGCTGATAAAATACCAGCCGAAATGGCCGAAATGGGCACCACTAATTCTTTGAGTTCTAAAGGTGGTTTTGCCTGTCCAAGTGATTCTTTGTCAAAACTATCTGAGTGCCATTAATAAGTCAAGTAGCACTTGCTTCTAGCTCATCAAATTTCTATAAAAAAGTAATGACCATGTTACAATGCTACAATTCAAAAGAGAGAAAGAGAGGAACACAAAAAGACAAAACAAAAGAAGGTGAAGGTTAAGTTACAATCTTCAGTTTGTAACGGATACAAAATGGTGAATTTGTTCTTGTAGCCCACCCTTTCATGAGTAAATAGTAGGATGCCAACACTGCAAGGCATATCAGTCTACCTAAGAGAGAGGTTTCATGTTTTAGATGTTTGTGTGTAATATCCTCAGAAAACACCCATGAGACTTTACTGAGCAAATTTGTTGAGTTTATACAAGAGAAAAGAATAACTGTAAACAAAATCATGATGTGTATGCAAGGCATGTGGCATTGTGTTATTGAACAACCAAGACGTTTTTCATGACACAAACTCTAACCTAGACTGGGCTAATCAAACTCTGAGCCTTGCCAGCCACTTCAAGAGGAACTTTTGAAAGTGTTAGCTATCTCCTAATTGCCTGGCCACCTAATCACACATTAATATGGATAGCCAGTAAGAAAGAATGGAGCTGTATGTGAAGCAATCAATTAATGAGGCACCTTTTTTGCCATAAATAGGAAATGAGTTTGACTCAGTTTAAATTGAAAATAGAGAACTGATCAACCCCACTTCTGTAATCCCATTAGGATTCAAGGAGACAGTGGTAAATAATTTATCCTAAGTGAAGACTTTACTGGCACAGGGAAGAACAGAAGGTAAGAAACCTAAGGTGTTACTCTCCCCTTCTTTATTGTTCGCTTTTGAGAAGCTGCTTCTCTTTCTGGAACTTCAGAAGACTTAATAGGAAGTAAATCTTATCCCATAGCTGCATATTGAACCATTTATTGAAACTAAATACTAGCTCAAATGCATCAGGTAGTGAATTTGTCAACCGAGTCTTTTCTTCAGCAAGTATTTACTCAAGATTTTGTGAAACTGTTAAGTAAAAAATGAACAAGGGGCAACAACGTGATGCTACTTATCAAAAAAATTATCCTGCAGTATTGACTAAATACTAAAGGAGGGAACCAACCTTTCTCCAAATATGTACTTTCCGTCCATATAATGCTGCAGATAAGACCCCAAGGACAGCACCTGCATATTCTGCTAGTAGAGCACTAAAATTGAAAATACGATCAATAAAATCTCAGCACAGGAATGAACATGGAAATAAATTAAGTTTACAGGTGATCAGAATTTGAGTTTGGAGTGACTCATAAGACAAATCTGGCAATATATACTTTAGCACAGAAGTTGTTTATGGCAATGGTGACTCATTAAAAATGTTCATGTTTGCTAAAAAGAAAAAGAAAAACAATTTTGTACTTCCAACAAAGATTTCAAATGGATGACCAGATGGTAACTTAAACAATCTATCAAATGCCTAATTCAACAAGATAGCTGATGAGGCCTTCATGCATGACAGGGAATATGATTGGCTTAGGTTTTCTGTGTCATGGGTTCAGCTTGAACTTTGTGAGCTAAAATTAGTTAGCTATTTTTCATGCACTTGTTTACCTAGATAAATTTCCATTATTTATCATTGATCCTGTGCCGTCAACCTTGCAACGGATGACTCGCCGGAATGTGGACTTGACCTTGACTTGGCCGGAGGAGAAGAAGGTGGCTGGGGAGATGGAGAGGAAGAAGAAGAAA
>JBAMHZ010000017.1:546555-571029 GCA_037177395.1 Alpinia galanga | reverse complement strand
AAAAGTCACTGTCAACGTTACAAGAACCTATTGGGTCATACACAAAGAGCACATTGATTTTAGAGCTTAGTGAACTTTCATTTAAAGGAAGGATTGTTGGGATTACAATCGAAGTCCCATATTGTGTCTAAGTTAAGATTAATGGGTTAATTTAATTCAATCCTAAACTTGTTAGATTAATGAATTAATCTAATCAGATTCTAAACTTATTAGATTACTGGATTAATCTAATTAGATCTGAACTTATTGGATTAATCCAATATGCATTAGAGTTTTTCAAACAAGACCATGAATTATGCCCACATTTTATAAAATAAGGAAAAATGTCATATTAGATATGACTTGATGGTTAAGTAATAAACATGATCTTATCTGATAAGATCGTGTAAGATTGCACCAACAAAAAAGTTAGGTCTTTTGATCTCTCTTTAAATAGTAGCTAACACTACAGCGTAAATAATATTAATTCTCCAATTGTATTCATGAGACGTATGGCGACTATGTTCATGTGGTCACCATAGAGGCGCGAATATTTGAACGTGTAAGATCGACTCAATCCTTCGAATCAGCAAAGAGTTTACACATCTAGAGGTAACTTTCTAAATAAACTACCAATTAAAACTCGCTTGAATCTCTAGTGGATTCCCATTTTCACTATGTTTTTAATTAATTTTCACTTAGAAACCTAGCAAAACTGCACTTGAATCTAGAGACATTATCGTTCTTAATATCATTGGATAAATTTGAAGATCAAAATGCAACAGTAGTAGAGCTTTATCTTCCATAGATATGAAGACGACGACATTGAAATCTTGATTTGATAGGGAAAACAAAATATTTGTGTGATTATCTCCTTCCATAGGGACCACACTAATATAAATATATTGAGTTAAAATCAGTTAACAACCTATCTTGCTAACGCTAATAAATTAATGAGTTTTGCACATAAAATTTCACATTCAATGGTATAAACTTGCGATTAAAGTTAAAGTGAATCGCCTTATCGAGTTTATCCAGAATAATAAATTCATATGTTATTAATTAAAATATAAATTCACCAAGTGGAGAATAAAATTTAACACTACCAACATCCACTTTGTTTGCCTACTTGAGCCAACTTTACCTATTGCCAAAAAGATTCATTGTTCAGCAAATTTATTTCTTTCTTCAATTTTACTAGCAAATTTGATGTTTGAAAACTATAAGGCATATTGTGCCTTTCTTCTAGCTATATTTAGTTAGCGTAAAGCAAAAGTCAATCCCTGAGAATTGTAAGTTTTTTCGGAGTGCCTGTCTTCCTGCCGCATTAGCCCTTAGTTGGACACAAAGTACTCATCGTGATTTACCTCCTCCGTGTTGACTGTGGTACTAATTGGCAGGAGCACTAAGGACGAACGAATCATCTTTTACACAATTAGTTAGCGCAGAGCACACGTTTACTTTGTTTCAACTTTTATTTAAGAGACCAAATCATTATAAATTTCATGGTTAGTTGCTTACAGGGTTCTTTAATTGGACAGTAATAATGAAAAGCCAATATACCTAACATCTGGCATCCCTACATTTAGATTCCTAATCAACAAGCTTTCTCATGCATGATCAATGGGCAAGAAAGCTTCTCAGTGGATGCTCTTCATTTCTGCACATCGTTTTCCATGTAGCCATGAGTAGACAACGGCCACTAACGACGCCTCATGATGGCTAAATCTCCTCTATCTTAACGTCAGTGACGAATACACGAGCCACCTGTAAAGAGACCATTGACTCGACGACCATTATGAATAGTTTTCATGGAGGAAATGCCTTGAGTAACTGCTGAGAAACCTAGTACTAGACCTGATATCAAGCATCTATCGGAATCCATGTCCAACTTGTGCCAGCTTTTTCTTGAAGCTCTTTTAGGTCAAGGTTTTTGATTTTTGCATGTACTTTTTTGTCTGCACTTTGTTAGGTCAAGGTCTTATTCCTGCTCAATCAATGCAGAGCAATCACCAAAAGTGCTTCATGTTAACTTGCACCACAAAAATTGGGCTCCAGCGTCCATTATACACCTTTAGGTTTGATTCTTGAGCCCCAAGTTGGTAGGTTTTGAGTCTGATAAGTGCCCTCTGCCTCTCCACTATCTAATTTGGCTGCATTAAGTGACAGGAGCTATAGAATAATATTCCACCAGTCATCTTGATGAGATAGTGATTTCATTTCACTAGTGGGTGGAGGAACGAGAAGAAGTTAGGAAATCAAAACAAAGAAGAAAAAAATTAGTTTGATGGTTTTCGAAATGCAAGTTGAGATTGAAATATATAAAAAGGATAAATCTTTAAGGTAGAAATTTGAACATATCTGAATTATATCTCTCAGAAATCTTGACACACACATAAACATAATTCTTTTCGTATCCACAATATCTTTATCAAATATTGTGAAAGAGTGAGAATTTAGCCAAGAACTACAAGAGTGAAGTGGACACAGTTGAATTGTAACGACAAAGCGCTCAAGGTGTTTGTAAGCATGCGTGAATAAAATGCCATTGGGAACTGGAAATTGGATCTTAAGCAGACAAAGTTAAGCAAATTTCTAAAACCTAGTAACAGTTTGTCTGTAGGTACAACCACCAGAAGACGTAACTCCTCCCCTAACAAATCAACATGATGTGCAGATTAGAAGGTTTATTTTGTTTCATCTACTGTTGCAACTTTGTCAGTAGTAAAGCTAATGGTGACTCTTTGCAGGTCGCAATATTTGAATCATTCAATGCACTTCAAGATTGCTCGCTGTCTCTGTTCTTTAACAACTTTTTTCGCCTCTGTAATAGGTCTTGCTTGGATGTGCATATGAGAACTGGCATTTTTCCTGATTGATGCTTTGTATTTGACTTATTTCTTTTCTTCTCCTGAAATAAATTGAGGAGATGTGTGTTAGTCCATGTCTAAAATAATAATGAAACGTGAATAAATTTAGTATTTGATTCAATAAAATTTATTTATATTTGAGAAAATATAAAATAAACAAATAATACTAGTTTGGTTAATCAATACTCCATAGTGATTTATTTTATTAGTTTAAATAAAATTTATTATAATTTTTTATTAAACATATAAAATTTTATAATATAAAATTATTCATAATATATTGAAAATAAAAAGATAATATAAACATCATAAATTAGATAAATACTTAAATAATTTATATGGATAAAAATATTGTTAGTTGAGTTATAAATAAGATTGAACCTAGAGAAGCTCACCTCAATTTGACTCGATTCATTTCTTATAATTTCAGATTTATTCTTACAATTCAAAACTCATATCATTTTACTTGAACAATTATTGTTACTACGATGTGAAGTGACGGGGATTGACGTGTCCATAATTTTGAGAAGTAATTTGATAATTTAAAGGAGTATTTTAAAATTTGATAGAATTTTGGAATTGTGATCTGAATTTTTCTCTCGATATTGGCTCAGTTGATTCTTTTTTTTTCTGTTTTTTGAAAATTTCATATGTCACCTATAATTTACTTTCTTTCTTGAAACACTCCATGAAATTTCAAAATCTTGAAAATGCCACTGCATTTTTGAAGCTCTATTTGTTTTGTTTTACCCTTAATCAGCAACACAAATTCTAACGAAATAGTTAACCCACTTTTACAAAAGTTTACATATTACTGTTTTGTGAAGTACGTGAGATTTATGTTCAAATTTTTAAAAAATAATTTAAAGACTTTATTAACGTTAAAAGATCCTTAAAATGCTTATTTTATATTTTCAAATTATTACCTAAATTGTAGGTACATGTAATTATAGAGGACTGATGCAGTCGTCTTCACATGGTCCTTCTCGTCAAACTTTTTAAAAGAAGATAGATTTTCACAGTTGCAACAGTATCACAACTGGTGGCTTGTCAAAAGTAACATGCGTCATATGACTGCTGGTATTTCGACTTACATTCCTCCGATGCTTAAGTCAGACAAGCGGATGAGAAAAAAAAAAATAGAAAGTAATAAATATTCAATTGTTAGAATTTTCAGCCTATGATTTTTCCTCAACCTATCTTTTTATAACACCTCTGAGGGTTTTTCTCTCCTCTACCGGATGCCCCATTGATGCCTTTAGCTAGGCCGTTAGGAGACAAGTTTTATAAAGAATCTTCACATTACATGCTAAGTTGATAGGAATCGTTACCTATAGAGATTATTGAGGAACCAGAGGCTTAGATGCGCTTTTTATATGATTCTAAGCCTTAGGCTTCTCGGATTCCTTCCTCTGGAATCGCTCCACTCCTGACTCAAGGGATCTAGGCCTGCTCTTCTTGAATCGTTTCATTCATGACTCAAATGACTTAGACCTTTTGCTATTCCCAAGTCGCTCCATTCTAGACTCGAGGAACTTTAGTTTGCTGATGTTTCTAAGTAGCTTTGCTCATGACTCGAGGCACTTAGGTCCATTCTTTCCGAATTGTTCTACTCCAAACTCGAAGAACTTAGGTTTGATCTTCCCAAGTTGCTCCATTCCTAACTTGAGGGGTCTTAAGCTTTCTGTTGCATGCTACTTCTCTCGAGTTGCTCCGCTTCAGACTTGAATGTTTTACGCTTGCTATTGCCTGTTGCTCTTCCCGTTGCTCTGTTTCATACTCGAGGGACTTATATTTGTTGCTACCTATTGTTCTTCTGTATTACTCTACTTTTGACCCAAAAGACTTGAGTCCTGCAATTCTTCATCAATTTGCTATATGACCCACTCATTTAAGCTCACTGGCATCACTCTTTATTCCCCAACTCTGCCATCCACATAATCAACATTTTGTAATAGAATAAAAGTTTTTGAAAGCATTCTAATGTTAATAAAAATATTAAAAAAATTTAAATAAATAAGTGGCATATTAAAAATTATTTTTTTAAATTTTTTTTATCTAGATGTTTAAATTTTTTATTATTTAATTTTTCAAAGGTTTTTTTTATCGACTATCAAATAAATTCGGACAATACAAATGAGATCGATGCGGGTAATTTCCCTTTGCGAGTTTACGTCTTTTTAACCAGGGGCATTCTTCACCTTCCTCGTTAACCTGCGAGGCTTCGCTTCCTGTTCCTCGTTCTTCTCCATTGCCGGCGCCGTGTCCCTCTTCGGCTTCCGTTGTTGGTTCCGCTTATCCCGGTTGCTTCCCGTCCTTTGCCTCGCCTAGGTATCCCTTCCGCCTCCTCAGCTTAATTTTACTGTAAAAAGGCAACCTTTGCCACTCCTCAAATCCCTAGCGTTACTAAACGCATCAACTGGGTTTGCACTCATTAGCGTTTGTTTGATTCAAAGAAATCTCCTATCTAGTTCCTTCATTAGGTGTAGGTTGCAAGAATGGCTAACTGTGGTGAACCAGAGACCAAGAGAGAATTGAGAGTCTTTGAGGATAAGTACGAGCTCACCGCGGATTTGGTGGAGTATATATCCCAACTTTCTGAAAATTCCGTTAAGGAGAGAGGACGCTTCACCGTTGCTTTATCTGGCCGGTCTCTGATAAGATTGTTGGAGTAATCTCTTTGAATACCTTTCCAAATGTTGGTTTTTCATTGCTTTTTCTGCTAAGTTTGGGGGTGTCACCATTGAGGTATACCGAGTATTTCAGGGAGGACTTACTGTGGATGCAGGAAACTTTCTGAAGCTCCTTATAAGAAGACTGTCGATTGGACAAAATGGTATGTATTTTGGGCTGATGAACGTGCGGTTGCAAAGAACCATGTCAACAGCAATTATAAGTTAACCAAGGATGTATTTCTCTCAAAGGTTGGTAGTCATTTTGGATACTCCTTGCTTGATAAACTTAGAAGATGCTGTCTCTTCGTAAGGATCGTGGAACTATTCACTTGTGAAAAATCTGGCTATCATCACTTCGAGATACCTTTTATTGGTTTTTATTTATTTAAATGCTTTGTATTTCGAATTCTTGAAAAGTTTCATTCAAGAATCCTCAAAATTGTGTTGCATTTCATCATTGTTTATATAACTTTCTCCTTTATTGTGAAGTTGGATTTTGTTGGATGTGAAAAGAATTTTGAGTAACTAATTTATTCAATAGTCTACGGATGATATTATGTATGTCAATAGACTGAAACCATAATACAAATAGGAATTTTGTTTATGCTAAGCTCAGATAGTTTTATGTTGCAAGTGATATATATCTAAAACTACAGTTCCAGTATCCTGAAAATGGTCAGATGATATTTATTTATGTTTGTACTTCTGAATATACCCTTTTTACTGTAAGAGATATTTCTCAGTCCTTGGCCATTATATTAGCTACATGCCTTTGTTTCATTCTACCTTCAGTAGAGGAGTACTTCATTACTATAATAGAATTATCAATTTTGATTGCACTAAATTACCATGCCTATTTTTCTACTTCTTGATTTTTTTTTGATATGTTGTTTTGCAGCACCCTGATTCAAAAGGAATAGTTGTTTGTATCATAGTGATATGAAAATTTTCTTTTTTAGCATAAGTTATTGATGGAAAGCCAATAGTAGTTTTTCTTGTTTGGTACTATTAGAAAAGAAATATGTAAACTGGTTAATTTCCTAACAGCTCGGGATTTTGATAAGTAGTAATCCAGTCATCTTTACATTCACATGGCATTTTGGTTCAGAGTTTAAATCTTGCTGTCTAAAAAAAATCTCATCGATTCATGTGTTGTGGTTGGGTTAATCAAGTGAAATATACCCACTCACATATGGAGTTTAGAATATAGTCTCTTTTCTATGAGCTTGAGAAGCTTTTAGAATAAGTTGTTAACTAATCAACTTTTTAATAGTTGCATGACATTGTACATTTATATTTTAAAATCTGAGTTTAGATTCTTTATGACGACATGTTTCTAGGTTTCACCCTAACTTCTTGCCATTTCTAGTTCATTTATGAAAAGCTCATGTTTGTGCCAATCAAATTTTTAGGTGTCCATTCTCAGCAATCATATTTTCTCCATTAATGACAATGCAACAGTGGAGGATGCAGCAAGAGAATACGAATTTACCATTCGACAGCTAGTGAAGATCCGAACTATAGGTGTTTCTGAAAGCAATGACTGTCCTAAGTTTGACCTTATCCTTCTTGGATTGGGACCAGATGGACATGTTGCTTCACTATTCCCTCATCACCCAGCACTTGAACTAAGAGAGGAGTGGATCACTTACATCACTGATTCTCCCAAGCCTCCACCTGAGAGGATTACCTTTGCGCTCCCTGTTATCAATTCTGCCTCTAATGTTGCTATAGTTGCCATCGGCGAGGAGAATGCCATGGCAGCACGACTTTCCATTCTCACCGACGAGGAGGAGAAATTTGATGCCTCTTCATTACCTGCTAAGCTGATTCATCCAGACGATGGGAAATTAGTGTGGTTCTTAGATGCATTGGCAGCATCGGCTTTGAATGATAATGACGGTGGACCTGATAAACTATGAGAAATTCTGGATACACTAAGTGTTTTTTTTCTTCTTCAAGTATTTAGCTATTCTCTAGTATCGTTTAGAAGGAGAAGATCTCCTTTGCTGTATGATATCAGTTTGGGAAACTACATAGGATAATAACTTGGTGTTGCTGCAAGGCTTGTTCCATTCATGCAGTTGGAGAAACCTTTCCAATTAGTTAACAAGGTGATTCACGAGCGCTTGATGAGAAAAGAAAGTCAATAAATATTTCTATGTTATATATTTATATTTTAAGTAAAGTACGATTTTGTATTTTTTTTAAATTTCAAAAAACTTAGAAAAACAAAGTAGCTATTAATATGTGTTAGTAAAACATGATTTTTTTTTTCGTCTAAAAAATATTTAAAATTTTTAAATATCATTAGTAAGGAGCAGTGAAGCTTACAAATAAAATAGAACTCAACGAATATTTTTATGATTTAAAATCATATTTTAAGCATTTGATTTTATTCTAGATCTCATCTACCGAATTTATGTATAAGAAAAAACTAATAACTATAGCTAATAAATTTATATTATATTAATCATAACTAAATCGTTTTAAAAGACTTAAATTGACCTCACTAATTTAGCTTTCTATAGATTAATTCTCATGTCAACTATTCTTGTCAGATAATCAATATAATTGTGGACCATATCTTCAATAATTATTATTTGTTGTAAATTAAGGTTGAACTCTAATTTCGGTCACGATATAACATAATCAAAACCAAGATCGTATTTTGGTAGGTATATGTCATTTAAGGTCTAATCAACATTTGTAATTTAACATGAATAATCATGACAAAAACTTTATGGAAAAAGTAATGGATCATTGACAAGGAATAGTCATAACTAAATCAAGGCATAAAAACTAGTTAATTTCCCCGTTTTTATAATATAAAAAATAGATAATTTTCTAGCTAAGAAAGTACTAAATTATATTGCATAAATATCATGATTTTAAAAAACAGGTTCTAAAACTCAAATTTTAAATATAGTATTTATTTTTTTTTAAAAAATAAATGATCAACATATATAGCTTTCCTATAAAATATAAATTTTATTATTCAGACGTGCTAAATCTAATAATGTTTTGCTTTTATTTTAGTATTTCATAACTTATGAAATGCCGTTCGATTTAAAAGTTTTTATGATTTTCCGATTTTCGGTTTTTATTTCGACTTTTCCCCCCTCCCATCTGACAGCCTCCTTTCCCACCTCCTCCCTCTCTCCCTTTCAAATGACTTTTTTGCCCTTTTCTTTTTTTTTTAATTTTTTTAATTTTCATTTAGTTTTTATTTTTTTAATTAATTTTGTTTAAAAATAACTCTCATACTTGTATATTTTTTATTTTATTTAGTTTTATTTTTTAATTAATTTAATTTATTATTTTTTAAAGTGATGAAAGATTTTGACATGTGTCAAGAGTTGGAAGGAGGATAATTTAAAGGGATGAGAAATTTTAACATATGTTTGAAAGGGAGTAATTTAAAGGGAGGGAAAATTTTAACATATGTCAAGCGTTGAAGAGGGGTAATTTAAAGGGAGGAAGTGTTTTAACAAGTGTCAATGGTTGAAGAATGGGTAATTTAAAGAGAGTGAAAGATTCTGGCATGTGTTATGTGTCAAATGTTGGAGGGAGAGATGATTTAAAAGAAGAGAAGGTTCTGACATATGTCAAGAGTTGGATGAGGATAATTTAAGCGTCGAATTAGGAAGATAATTTAAAAGAAGAGAGATTCTGAACTATGTTAAAAATTATATAAAATAAAAAAATAAAAAAAAATTTGATAAAAAAATAATAAACAAAAATGATTAAAGAAATAAAACTAAATAAAAATTAAATAAAATTAAAAAAATAATAATAAACAAAATTAATTAAAAAATAAAACTAAATAAAAATTAAATAAAATTAAAATATATATATAAGTATTAATGAAAAAATAATAAACAAAATTAATTTAAAAAATAAAACTAAATAAAAATTAAATAAAAAAAATAAAAAAAGGGTAAAAATGAAGAAGCAGTGGAGATGTCCACCGTGTAAAAAAAGGGTAAAAACAAAAAATATTGATGTTGATGTCGTTGTAAAGTGCCTGAGGCTGATTTAATTGATGGAGATGTCCACCGTGTAATATAAAAGAAAAATGAATGGAGACTAGCTTGTGTAATCTAAAAGAAAATTGAATGGAGACTAGTTAAGGTCTATGTAATTTGGCTTCTCCTAAAGCCTGGGGTGTGTTTTAGCGAAGTCAATTCTAAATGTCATCTTGGCGTGGTTGTTTGCATGAATTCCAACTGAACGTAAGATCACAATTTAATATTTTTTGTTCTAACTACATATATTTTTAAATAGTTTCTTTGTATTTTTTGGTTGACCCTAAATGGGGGAGTTTCTCTCTTCAGCAGGTGATTAATGTGTGTGTGTTTTTATAATTTCATTGAGAATTGTAGGAGATGCATTTATCTTTTAACTTCAGCTATTCTACATATCTTAGGGTGATGTTTGTTGTAACTTGTTTCACTTATAACTTCACCAAATGTGATCTGAAGTTCTTAGGGTCATTAAATTTCAATTAATTCTCATTTGATACTGAAGCATCTCGATTATTAGTCAAACAAATGATCCCTAAATCTGCTTCTTAATGAGCACTGTATTTGCAGAGCTTGCTACGGTGTCCTGCGCTTCGTAATGGAGAGTGGTGCAAAAGGTTGTGAGGTGAGTTTCTGTTCATGCTACTGTTAAATATCATCATTCATCAGAATGCTTTCTCAACTATTTTTGATGTTCTTGTAGGTAATAGTTAGTGGTAAGCTCAGGGCTCAACGTTGCTAAATCAATGAAGTTTAAAAATGGTTATATGATTTCCTCCGGTCAGCCAGTTAAAGAATACATTGATTCTGCTGTCAGGCATGTGCTGCTTAGGCAGGTCAGTAAGTTTACTTTTGTTTGTACGATAATGATCATTTGCACTTGAGACACTTAAAGGCCGTCAGTTTTCTTAACTAATTCCATAACTAATTGATTTTTTTCAAAATCTGTATATCCCACTGAAACTGCTAACCTTTGGGTTTCAGGGAGTTCTTGGCGTCAAGGTGAAGATCATGCTGGACTTGGATCTTAAAGGAAAACAAGGGCCAACCACGCCATTGCTGGATCTCGTTATCATCCATCCTCCCAAAGAGGAAGATGAGGTAATTAGGCCAGCGCTCGTGCCGCCGGAAGTAAACTAAATTTTGTTGCCACCGTAAGTTTTCAAATGGCTGAGTTTTGTTTCCTCATTTTTCATTTTCATTTTTTGAGAAAATGAAAAAATGTTAAAAACTTTATTTGGTTGACATTTTTCATATTTATTTTAAAAAAAATGAGGTTTAATTTAGTTGGAAAATAGAAAATGTCAAAAAAGTTGTTTTCTAAAAAATAAAAAAAATAAGAATGAAAATATGTAAACCAAACTAAGCCTTATTTGCCTTTTCTTTTCACATCGCTCTTACCTTTATTACACTTATTTTTACCAGCCGAGTTTAGGGTCCTTGTTTGTGGAATTTACTGTATTGGTGGGTTCGGTTGTAAAAATAATTTGGAAATAGTAGTTTTCATCGGAATAGTTGTCAACTTTTTGTTCTAGTTTATCCTTTAAATAACATGTTTTTTTTTAAATTAGTTATGCTCTTTATGAGACACGAATTTATTATAATTAGATCCAATTTTTTAAGAAATAAATCTCTTTCTTTTACTATTCTATTTTTAAACTTAAGGGATAAATGGCTTGGGAACTAAAGCTGCTCGAATCATTGGAGCACCAACGGCCGTAGAGAACAAGTTGCTATGCAGCCTGGAAGAGGTGTATGCTGTATCAAAAGGGAAGTTGTAAGACTGGAGCTCGAAATCATAATTTTCGTGGCTTGTTAGGAGAGAGCAAAATCTCTAAAAATTTAACTATGTCAATTAATTAGTTTTGTATATTTCATTTGCACAATATTGCATTATTTTTAAAATTTATTTTCTAGGTTTTATGGTTGATATTGTTCACATCAAGAAATATCATTGTTTGCGTTTTCTCTTTCGTTAGGGGCATAATCTCATATGTGATACTTCTCCCTCCGCACTTAGCACTTCCTTTCTTCTCTTTCGGTGATTCAGCCTGCAACTTGAACAGTTCAATGACCTTGCACTTTAATATACACAGACGTGATCGATGTAACCTCTCTAACGATCAAATTAACTCTGAGCTAAAGAAATGTGACTCACAATTATCTGAGCGAAGGAACAAGTGCATTAGAAAAAAAAAATGGAGAATATAGATGCGAAAGAAAAAATAATCCATTGCACTTACAGAGCAAAAGTTCACATGGAATGTCAGTCAAATCTATCCATTGCACTTACAGAGCAAAAGTTCACATTGCCAGCGGATGAGGGTCGACCGTAAATGGAGGCAATGGCGGATTGGCACACCTAACATAGTCCGGCCACCGGCTGTGTCACCTTCTGCGCATGCCTTGTTGGAACTGTTACACAGTGGCTGTGTAAGCAGCATTGATCAGAGGTTGAAATCAAGGGAGATGAGAGAGAGACACGGCTCAGCAAGGATACCTCCACTTGAATAAACCTCATGGAACGAGGAATGGTCCGGTCGATAAAGTCCATCCGAACAGGATCAGAGAGATCTACTCGAGCAGATGCGCTCCCGAGTGCATCAATATCCAAATCGATAGCACTCATGTCTATTGAATAAGTTTACATTCTCATCCTTTTAACTTTTCTCCCAAAGTAAACAGAACACCTTCTTACGTAACGAATAAAGCACAAGAGCAACCTACTACACGCGCCCAGTTGGTGGAGAGTGAAGGAATAGGCCTATGAATGCACTGGTCCCTTGTGAGTGCAATGATATGAAAGATTTCCTGATGGTTTGTTAATCACTATCAAGTCAAAACAGCAACTTCTCTAGACAACTAATCAGAGAGTGAAACTGACGCAAATTATATTTGTTTCTAATGCTAAAAGGTTGTAAGATCTATTCGGGAAATGAAAGGGGATCATGGATCCTTTCATCCATTACAATCTGGGTGAACAGATACAACAACATATGTGAGAGTTGAGGAACTGTTTAGCGAAGCTGATCAGGAATGGGAAGAGCTTTAGTTATTGGCCATGGAAATATATATATAAGTAATACTTCAAGCCTTTTAAAGTACTTTTTATTTATTTCGAGAAGAAAACGCATGAACTGTTAAACAAGAAGTCGATCCCTTCATAAAATAGAAGCGTGTAATATCTTACTTCACAAGTTTATTGAAATTGAGCATTTAATAGATATTAAACCAAAAGGAACTGATGGAATGATCAAAGAAATCAGTTTATCTTTTGCCAGCTGAGAAGGTACCGTGATTTGTCATGGCGATGCTAGTGAAGTTGTTTGCTGGGGAGATTGTCTTAGTGATGATGATCTCGAACATAACTAAGACCACAGTATTTGCAGACAGCAGGTGCTTCCAGGTCAAGGCAAATAAACTCTATTGGATGGCCGAGAGCAGGATTATAAGCTGCATACAAGAAATGAACAATTAGAACTGCGAAAGAAAAAAGCTCAAAGCCATGGCAGAACCTAGAAGTTTGAAGTTGGGATTTACCTCCTTCACAAGCAACAATGCGTCCTTCAACTTTAATTGGAGGCACCTCGTTGATCAACTCCATCGGTGATTTCTTGCTCGTATCCTGTTGTTTATTTTTGTCGATCAGCGAGTTTAAAATTTTAGGTGCAAGTCAGACATATTTTGCACAACTGTTTTGCCATGAAGTAGTTTTATTGAGTTTTCCGAAACCAAGCATACGATCCTTACATTATTCAGCAGGAGAGTGACATCTGTTTTATTTTTTAAGATAGAATGATAATGAATTTTATGAGGTCGACCACGTAGGCAAACCCAACCTGGTAAGGACTTTCATAAACAGTTGTGCCATTTGCATAGTTCTGAGGCTGATCCGCTCCTAGTAAGGACTTTGATCTCTCCTTGAAATTGCTACAGACATGAATGGTTGAATGCATAACCTTATATGATATTTGTGAGAAGAAAACCCAACCTGGCTTTTGACTAAAACATTTACCTTATTTTATAACCAAAAATGCAAAAATAGAAAATAGACAAAAAATACAAAAATTAAATAATCATACAAACATTTTCACTCTTCTTTTTTGTAAGGAAAGATGTTATAATGAATTCCCTTTCATTTTTGCAAGATAAATCTCTAAGACTTTCTTTACAACATCTGTATCTCCAAAAGGACTTGTATTTCTTATTATATGAACATTAATTGATCTGTGAGATTATTAAACAGTTTTTTCTTTCTTCTCTTTGAGTATCTAGGTAGATAGTATCTAAGCCATAAAAGGACATTACCAGGCAGCTTACTATACTTCAAGAAACCCCAGAACTATAAATTATACCATAAAATAAAAATTCAAATTTAACCTACATTTTTCCTGCACAAGATCTTATTTTAATAATGTATATGCAAGCGATCCCCCATTTTGTTGAATGCAGATTTTGAATCCAATGCAACAACTTCCAAAGTTTTTCAAAAATTTGATATATTGGCACCTTCCTGTGCAGGAACTTATCTCAAAATGTATTGCTGAGACTTGGATCTCTTAACCTCATGGTTCTTGCAGTAATTTTTTTTTCATGATTCTCATTTTTTCCTCTAGTAGTCTTGTAAGACATCACTAGCTATAGAACAATCCATCTTAATTATGTTTAGTGTGCTTAGGTAGCTAGAAAACGGACAAAGTATCTTAAACGAGTAGCCATCTCACCAATGTCTTTGACTACAATTCATTCCTTCTCAATCAAGGCACATTTCAACTGAGGAACTGGGCAACAACTTCAAAGGTCGTTATCAACTCGGCAGTTGGCACCTTGAGTGACCATTCAATGACATGCATTTTGAATCACATCAAGGTACACGACCAAGATGAACTGCCTATCTGCGACCTATAACAGCATATATCTCTAGATGTTTACTATTTTTATACAGAATGAATTGCAAATTTTGACTGCTTCTGTTTTCCATTGATGTTAACAATTAGATAGGGTCTACCACTTTATGCAAAGCTTTGTTAATCCTTTTGTTTGACAAAAAAAAATTACTAGAGTTCTAGAATATTATCATCCCATGGAAGTAAGATTGATTTTCATTAGATTGCCTGGGTAAACAATTTGATTTTCCCAAAACATGAATACCTTTATAACAAAGAAAGCCGGCATATTTCTTGCAGCCAGAAACTTGTACTGTTTATGTATATTTACATAAATATTCTTTTGAACCTTAAGTTTCTAAGCTAACCCAACTAACAATGTAACCCACACTAATGATTTTCGTCTTCCTCATCATCCTATTTCCACACCTTAGAAAGAAATTTTCCTCAAAAGCAAAGAAATTTCAACTGAAAAATTCATCAGTAGCCAACTGACACCGTCAAATTAAATTATTCGGATCACATAAGCATAAAAATCCATATCCTTTCTCTTCTAGAAAAATTAATAGGGGATTTAAAAAGTTTGCTTCGAAAAAAAATTCATTTTTGTCCTACTGCAATCAGATCTAACAACGGCAGATGAACATGAAATACCAAGCACTTATTTAAAGCTGTAGAGAATAAAAAAAAAACACAAAAATCAAAGGGAAAAAAATCCCATATCTGAACGACGAAAAATACCTGCATCCATTTGGCAGTGTGCTCGCTGACGAGAGAATTGAATGCTCTCGCCCTCGCCCTCGCCCTCGGAGGATAGCGGAAGGGATTTAGGGTTTTCAGGAGGCCGGGAAGATTTCGCGTCGCCATGTCCGAGATCCACAGCGAAGATGAGATTTTCCCTTTTTTTCTTACCGAACCATGCCAATGTTTTAGACCAAAATTAAATTAATTTTAAAATAATATATTGTCAATAATAATGAAGACAAGCTATTTGGGCCGAGATGTTGAAATGGGCAGGCCCAATCTATATACTTATTTAATCTAGTCTGGGAGAGGCACCACTCCCGATCCAGTCCAGTCTGCGTCCAACCACTTCCATGGAACCGTCACCGGTCCTTTCGGCGGCGCAACCTTCGCCATCGGCGGAGCACGACCAGGGCCCTTCGCCGCTGCCTCCTGAACGGATCGTACCGGCTCTTCCACAGCAAGAGCCCTCGGAAACAGACCCGGCGCCGATGGAACCAGTGGTGCCACTACCTCGACCGGCACAGGACACGGAGACGAAACCCCAATCCGATCCGGTGGTGGAGGCGTTGCGCCTCAAGTCCCTGGCGGAGGATAAGATCCGCTCATCATGCCTCAGGTCGGCCATCAAGTACGCGAAGCGCGCTGCCCGGCTTGTCCCCGATATCGATGGCATCTCCCAGATGGTCGCTGCCATCAAGGTCCTCCGTGCCGATTCCTCCGACCATTACAAGGTGCTTCGCCTCCCACCATTCTCCTCGCCGTTCGCCGTTCGCAAGCAGTACAAAACCCTATCCCTCGCCATCCGCCCAGACAAGGCCGCTGCTAACCTGCTCCCTTACGCTGAGGATGCCTTGAAGTGCGTCACCGAATCTTTCCGAGTTCTTTCCGATCGCTCCCTGAAGCGTGACTACGATCTCCGACTCCGCCTCTCCCTTTCGTCCGCCACCGCCACGAAGGATGGGAGAGCGGTACCTTCCTCCACCTTCTGGACTGCATGCACCACCTGCCGCCTCCTCCACGAGTTCGAACGCAAGTACGTTGGTTACCGCCTTGTGTGCCCTAGCTGCCGCAAGAGTTTCCTTGCAGTCGAGGTCCCCGCTGATTGTGGAAAGTCCAGCGCCAATGAGCATGGAGTGAAGACCGAGGAGGGCACTGTTAGGATAACACAGTCGAGGCCCAATACTAGGTCTAGAATTCCTCGATTCCCGCCGCCGTTGGGGGATAAGAAGAGGAAAATAGAGGCTCCCACCTCTCCTGCCGCAAAGACACCCCGACCAAAACCAGAGAAAACATTAACAGAGATACTGAAGGAGCTGTGGAAGTCAAAAGAGAAGAGAAAGAGTGGGGGCACAGGCAAGGATGGGGATAAAGGAAAGGAAACTGTTTTGCTGCCCGTGAAAAAGGAATATGAGGACCTGAGCCTTATGGCAGTGGAGGACTCTGATTTCCATGATTTCGACAAAGATAGAATAGAAAAAAGCTTCAGGAAGGGGCAGATTTGGGCTATATACGATGATGATGATGGGATGCCTCGGCTTTATGGACTAATTGATGATGTGCTATCTATACATCCTTTCAGAATGAAGATGAACTGGTTAGACATTCGGAGCAATGGGAATGAGTCTTTGGTGTTCACGGAGAGGTCTGGGTTGCGTATCTCTTGCGGGGAGTTCATGGTGGGTAGGAATGCCGATGTAGATTCTGTCAATTGCTTCTCCCATTTGGTGAACTGTGAGAGGGCCGCACTGGAGCTTTATAGGATTTATCCTAAAAAGGGTTCTGTATGGGCTCTTTATGGTGAGCAAAATCTAGGGGAAGAGGGAAGGTACTATGACATAGTTGTGTGCCTCACCAGTCACACTGAGGTTTATGGGTTGAGCATTGCCTACCTTGAGAAGGCGAAAGGGTATAAGACAATCTTTAAGAGGCAAGAAATTGGATGCCATGCAATCAAGTTCCTCCAAAAAGATGAACTGAAGTTGTTATCACACCAAGTGCCTGCCCGGAAAATTTCAGAAACTGAGGAATTAGATCTCCCAGGAGACTGCTGGGAGCTTGATCCTGCTTCACTTCCTCCACATTTACTTAAAATTTGTTGTGCTTGACAATTGCAAAAACTTTTTGTATATTGGCTGTGCTATGCTGCTGAAGGAGGTGCAAGGGCAGGATCGTCAATTGCTGGTCTTTAGTGAGGTTTTCTTTCTCCATATTTGGCAGTATTGATTAAGTTTATTCTCATAGATTTTGGCCTTTTTACTTAGTTTTGCTGCTTTTATCTTATATAAAGTTAACTTCTTATTGCAGAGCCAAAATTTTTAGTTTGCACTTTATGCTGTCTTAAAACTACAACCATCTGGAAAAGCATGCACGCTAGATGGTGTTCTTTGCTAATTTCCCCCATTTTCTTTAGGTAAATACATGTATGCTTGATGCAGTATATCATGCATGTGATTTGGCAAAACACAATCTTCTTACTTAACTTTACCCGCTGTGACATCTCTGCAACTTTTTTTTTCCTTTGGTTAAAGATCCTGCTTATCTGATTCACTAACAACATAAATCAAACTTAGGAAAGGCACTATGGCCTTTTGCATGTAGAATTTCTTCACCTAAATAAATTGAACCCATGGGTTCAATTTTTAAACCATAGCACATGAAGAATTAGACAACCCAACTTAAATGAGTCCACCTAGCTCTCCAATCTTGATCACTGCACATCCACTTTGTTAGATCAGCAAACACATACAGCTACACAATGCAATACTTCTTGCAAACCAAACTTACCAGTTGAGTAGTTCTATGAATTAGACCATCAGATCACCAAGGATTCTCTACATCAATGGGTTAAAATGTACAAAGATCACCGGATATAAAGAAAAGTAAATTGGTAGGATGCTACCTCAATTGATCAGCCTCCTACTGATTCATAGTTTCTCCACTCTATATTTGATTTATACACAATTATAAATCATAATAATCATGAAGTTAATCAAAGATAGCTAACGGAAACTCACAAGAAGCACACTATTTCTATTATCATCACATTGTTCCCTGACATTGCACAGGATCAAATCATTGATCTAGTCAATTTTGCCACATCAACAAATCTCTGGTGATGGTTCATAGGCCTGCTCCAACTGCAGGTTGCTGAGGCATTGCTGCAATGGATCAATTTTCAACTGCTAATTGGTGAAAAGAAGGGAAGGGATGCAATTGATTGAGGTTGATGGTCAGGTGAGGGAAATAAGACTGGTGTAGTGACAGGTGCTGCAAAGATTGACAAGAGAGCTTTCATTGGAAAGGGGCTATATGAGGGAGGTCTCAACAAAAGGAATTGTGGAGGGGGGAGGACTGCAATTCTCTCTACTAGCAGGAGGGGAGAAAGAAAGTGCAAAGTGATAGTGAAGGGGGCACTGAGGGCTGCCAAGTAGAATGCCTGTCTATTCTGGTGGAAAGATGCTGGTAGCTAAGGGCTGGGAGAAGAGGCCATCATTCAGAGTAGATGTTACCATAATGGCTTGTCAAACAGGACCTGATAGAGGTTGCTTGGATCATTCTGGAAAGGAAAGGGACTGCTGAAAGTAGTTTTAATGGCTGGGGAGGGCAGTGAGTAGTCCAATCTGTTTGAGCACTCAGGGATGTCCAGGTTACACATACAAATGTCCACAGTGTCATTGTCGTTGTCGAGCTATATTACACAGTGAAGCTGATAATTGCATTGTGGATGATATTGTCATGGTACTCAGTGATGGTTGAGATATAGAGGATATGTTGTTACATTTAAGTGTAGTTCTCCATGATATATGTCGTTACATTTAAATGTAGTTCTCCATGATAATGGCTTATGATGCATTATTACTATTTTTGTTAATACACCACAAGGCTTATTTATACTTATATTCATATTTTCATTGAATTCTTATTTGGCGCATTCATGTGTACACCTTGTTTTGCCTCTTGTTTTTAAAAGGATTATTGAGTTGGCTACTATAGGGATATCTCATGTTTTAATAAATTCCTCTTTGACATTAGTAATTTGTTGTTACCCTCTCCTAATTTGTCGGTTTCATTGACAGGAAAAGGATGGCTGGATACTTAATTGAGTTGGACCATTGTTGTGATTGAGCTCATCCTGCATCTGATCTCCTTTTGACTCACCATGATGCGTGTGCAAGTCAAGGAAGCTGCAACCAAGCTTGTCGTCCAGCCTATGATTGCAAATTCGAGGATTCAAAGCTTTCCCATGCTTCAACACCAATTTTGGCCTACATTTCGTCAGTAACCTTGTCAAAATTCGGCATTATGGCATCTAATACTGCTGCACTATATTTCTGGATCTTTTTATTTTTTTCCAACAATTAAGCTGTCAAAATTTTCTTGTCAATAAACATTCTTCACTTCATTGTAAAAATTTATGGAAAATGTTCAACGCAAGGCTCCTACTATACTACATATGAATGAGTTGGAAAATAAGATCTCACTGCAATTACCTTCATTTTTGGTTTTCTAGTGCTTTGCATCAGATTACTGAAGCATGTTTTGTTGATGGCTTAAAGTGTGAGTTTTGTGTCATTCAATGCTTTTTACGACTTTTCTCCATATAATTATAACGACAATGCATAACAAACTATATAACTGCTATTAAAGTCCGATATTAACAGAAATATTCATACACTAACTTTTAGAAATATTTTAATAATACATACACAATTGTCAGAATAAAATAATAATAATAATAAATTACACGTTTAAAATGTCTCGAAATTATCTCACGGTGGAGCGTTGTCCAAGTCTTCTAACGGTGACGTGACGGCTCCTAAGCTGGTATCGACTGTGTGGCCGTTGACCCCAAAACGCGTTGTCCCACGCTGATTGATGGTCGATCCGCCAGCAACTTCATAACTAACGGCCAATTTCGCATTACAAGAAATTACAAGTTGTACGGATTTTATGGGATCCTCCTAAACCTCCTCCACGCTGCAAAGCCCTTTTCATACGTTCCCTCGACCTTTGCTTGCGTCTCAAGTCCTCCAGGTCTTCGTTTTTGGGGGCGAGTGCTCGAGTTGTGCCAATTCCCTCTCCACCTCCCCGGCTTCTATTCGAGTGTCTTCAATGTCGGTGAGTGCTTCTTTCTCCTGTGCAATTCTCTAGCTGTGTTTCTTTTGCTGGCTAACTTGTATGGGGATCCTTAATCTAGTCGCGTTTCAACTCCGATTGTTAGCCGTTTGTTGCTGGTGGCAAATCAGTCTGTATCTTTTCACTTACCAGATTCAGCTTCCTGATTTCGTCTATGGACTAGCTGAATCTGTGAGATCTGAAAGAGTGGCAGAAAGGACTAGGTCTTGCTTTTGCGGTGTTTTTTATTTTATTTTTTATTTGGGCTATCATAAATTTGACCGTCTAAAATTGGAGTTCAACAGTTCAAGCTTCAACATATAAGTAAATTGGAAGTATCTGTCTTTGTTGAGATGATCAATGATAGAGAGATTTCCATGCTGAAATTCAAGGAGACATTTTCTGTCCAGTTTTAGGGATGATAGTAAGGATTATTCTCAATTAAGTATTTAGATGATTCTTCATCAATGATTCCTTAATAGTAACTATCCTTATCTAGATGCAAAAACCTAGGTAACTTCTGTAGTTTTTTAATTAGCATATCCTATAATTAGATAAATCTGTGGTTTTTTCCTCATTCTTTATCAATTGCAATAGCCATAGAAAGCATATTGGTTTTTTCCTCATTCTTTGATTAATTCATTCTCTTCTTTTGTTCTTCATTCCCTTATCTTTCTGCCGAACATCTGGTTAAAAGAATGTTTATGTATCTCTAGCCTTCGGGTTTGCATGTAGTCCATCATGATAGATTTTTCAGATCCCACAAGAACTATATGAGTGGATTAGATAGAATTATACCCTTTCAGATAAAGTGATTGGACCTTCCTAATGTATTTTAGTCAATTAGCTTCACGGAGAGTGCACATCAAAAAGGCTCCAATTTTATTTGATCCTAGCTTAAGCGATTTAATTTAGCAACTAAATTTCTGATGGGTATTTTACCCTCGTTACAATGGTGTATCAACTAGTCAAAGACAATATTTCAGGGCAAAGCCTAGATTTATACTTAATGGTCCAAAACAGGCTAATTGCTTATCTAGAAATACAAGTCTGAGCTATTAATAGTGTACCTAGAGTAGCATGTTGTTTTTTTCTCTTTCCCCTCAAAATGTATATCATACATCTCCATTCTTTATAGCAACTTTTATCTGTGTTTCCTTGTAAATCAATGAAAAAAAATTATCATCGTTACGGCAACAAATGCTTACAAAAATAAATCAATAAGGATGTATCATCAAATTGAAGCTCTTGCTTCTAGTTTCAAACTGTTGATGCATCTTTTCCCGTCCAAATAGATGTTGAGACTATAACTCAAATTTGCATATGGAACTTGTTTCTTATATATCTTTTGGATATATCTTGAATCTTGTCATTTGAGAATTGACAAAAATAAAAATAAAAAGGCCTTTCGAACCAAGGGCTTCCTTGTCCATACAATGTCACATAGCTTCTGATACAACAGTCCTAGGCATACACTAAGAAAATCTTAGATGCTCTTGTTTAATGTGAACTAACAAAAAACAAGATCATCCAAACACCATATGTTTTAGTTTTGGCAATCTGATATATAGATTAAATATACAGTGTCAACTTCCAACCAAAAAATATCCTTCTATGATTAAATTGATCAGATATATTTCCTATTTTAATTAATTCGAAGATGAGGAGACCATACTGAAATAGTTAAAACTAAACCTTTGATGGTATTCATTATTAAGCTGCTTCATTGATGCAAGACTATCTTGAATATCTAGCTGTTTTTAATTAGTCTTATGCATTTAATAATTCTTTCTTGTCCTTGTTGAAAAGTGTGCAAGAAATAGCCTGCTTTCAATTGTAGAGAAAAGGAATATTAAAAGCTTCTGTAGGCTGTATTAACAAGCCACATATATAATAGAGACCATAATCTTCCAAATAAAAGATCTTATGTGACCACTGGTAAAACTCATCCACACACCTGCTGTATGTTTTATCTTCTGTAATCCTCCAATATCCATTCTCACCAAGTATGAATAAATTTTTGCTGCAGGAGATCTAACTCCCAAAAGTGAATTCCATAACATTTTACCAATTTATCACTTTTCATGGATTTGAAGAGGAGTCTTGGTGCAACAGTAAACAAATCACAGACATAGCCTCTTGCAAAGTAGAGAAATTGTGAACAATAGATTCTTTTTCAGAATCTCTCATTGATGGGAGCTTTATGCACGGGCTACCCTTTTATCACTTTTCATGGATTTCTTTACATACAGGACAACAAACAACATGGTAGTTCTAAAACAATCAGTTATACTAGGCTAAAAGAAATTTGCTAATTTATTAACTTCTTTCTTTTACATTTAGTGCTAAGGCATATAAATGTTAAAAAAAACTCTGAATACTTCTGGATACAATAATTTTTTGGAATCCTTGTGTTATTCTTAGTTTGTTTTTTTTTCATTCTTTCCTGAGTAGAATAATATTGTCTGTGAGGTGTACTATCAATTTGTCTGTTAAATTGACTATGCACCTTGGTGTTTTATTGTTGATCAATTTTTTTTAAAAAAAATCACATTCAATTTCTTGTATATCACAGGTAAGAACAGTGAAAATCAGCAATGTTTCCCTCAGTGCAACAGTGCAAGATATCAAAGAATTCTTCTCCTTCTCCGGGGACATTGAACATGTTGAATTGCAAAGGTTCATCTTATTGATAATCATAATTCTGTTGTATCACTTTCTAGTCATGAACAGGCTCAACTCACCCTACATTTGTAACAGTGCGGATGAGTGGTCTCAAATTGCTTATGTCACCTTCAGAGATTCACAGGGGGCAGAAACAGCTCTCCTTCTTTCTGTAAGGCTTCTTAAAAACATTATTGGTTTTTCTGTCTTGGAAATTCCATCACTGTATTCATAAATTTTGATGTTTTGATACACTGAGGGTTATTTCTTTGTTTTCTCTCCAGAGATTCATTTCACCAATCTGTCTTTTTCCCCTTATTTGATCAATCAAATGTTTGTCTTTAAATGGTAAATGGTTTTTTAACTTCAACGGAGATGATAAAAATATATTCCAGAATAGATAGAATATTATCTGTCTGTTATCCTTGTATTTTTTCAAGAATGTTGGATATCATTTCAAATTTCTGATATTATCTCAGAATTCAGAATATGAAAGGTCTCATCTTTTAGTTCCATTTTTGTCTTCAGATCTTTTAACCTTAGCTGTCATTTATTCTTTTTTCAGGGAGCAACAATAGTTGATCTCTCTGTTATTGTTACACCTGCCCCAGAATACCAAGTACCCACAGTTGTTTCAGCTGCGGAGGTAAACTAAGTGCGCACATTATTCTTAACCATTTTTCCATGTGTTATGAAGCTGATAGTGTTCATTCTCAGCATAATGAGGCTAAGGCCGCAAGTGGATCTGGATCAGTTGTACAGAAGGCAGAAGACGTCGTCACTTCTATGCTTGCTAAGGGCTTTATCCTGGGCAAAGATGCTGTCAACAAAGCAAAAACTTTCGACGAGAAGCACAGTCTCACATCCACTGCTTCTTCTAGAGTTGCTTCTTTCGACAAGAAAATTGGACTGACTGAGAAGATCAGCATGGGTACTTCAGCTGTCAATGAGAGGGTCAAGGTAGTCGATGAGAAGTTGAAGGTCTCTGAGACAACTAAATCAGCCTTCACTGCAGCTGAACAGACGATAAGCAATGCTGGATCCGCGATCATGAAGAACAGGTACGTCTTTACCGGAGCATCCTGGGTGGCTGGTGCATTCGGTAAAGTTGCCAAGGCAGCAAGTGATGTCGGGGCTAAGACGAAAGAGAAAGTTGAGGCAGAGCAGCATCAGAGAGGATGATCTATTCCTGAAATGGCTTTGGGACTGGTATTCTGTGTCTTGTTGGTTAGGGATACTTAGCAATATGCCACCAGACCATTCCTAGTGCAACTTTTTTCATAGATATATCCTTTTGTATGGAATTGCCCTTTTGGATGTGATCCCATTTTCTTTTTATTGTTGTTTCTGCTCATCCAGTTCATTGATCTGCTCGGTCTTAGAACTTAGTTTGCTTGATTTGTTCAACTTGACTAATCTAAGCTTGCATCTCTCCTGGTTGAGTCACTCAGTTTGCCCAGCTCATTAGACGTTCAGTATCCGTCCAACCTATTCAATTTGTTAGAACTCCTAC
>JBAMHZ010000017.1:507005-520611 GCA_037177395.1 Alpinia galanga | reverse complement strand
CCAATCACTTGGTAATACTATTCAAGCAAACAATAAGTTCAGAACTTAATTGTTAACTCGAATGATAGTAGTCAGTCGACTGATGTTACTATCGCATGTCATAGAATGTTTGGCAATTGACTGAAAAATCGACTAGCAATACTGTATCAGTGCATAAATTGTTTAGTAGTTGATTTTCAAGATTATCAGTTGATTAATACACTGTAGTATGCTCAGAATCTGACATAGATTAAGCTGTTTAGTTAATATGTCAAAGAAACTGTTGAATTTACAGGGGACCAGTCAACTGATAGGTAAAATCAATTAACTAATTGATAGAAATTAGTTCATTGGACATCTTATAAAAGAGTGTTTCATGGTGATTAAGAATAACCAATTTTTAGAGACTTTGAAAGGGAGTTATTGCTATATTATAGACTTTCAAAAGGCTTTCTATAGCAATCAAAACAATGGTCAAGTAACAAGCTTTTGTGTAAAGTATTCTTCTTATTGTATTTTTTTCTCATTCACTTCGTCATTATATTTGGTTGCAAATGTTTAATATGTAAAGAACAGTTATAAGAGACTTTTTGACCTCCACAAGATATCCATAAATAAAAAGGATAGTCAATGCTAGGAACTAGACTGTGGAATAAGGATTGAAAATTTCAAACCATATTAAATTGGTTTGTGTTTTATTCTTATTTATATTTGATTCCATTGTACATTAACTTTATGTAGACAAGTATAAATGTACAAAAATTATCGATAACAAGTGTTGTTCACTCCCCTTGAGTCATGGGTTAAGGTGCGCATCTGTGAGAAATTGTACAGTGATTAACTCGAGGATATTGGTCATATATATCCTATACGGATTTAGAGCCCTCGGGTTAATAGTTACAGAAAAATTACAATTTAAAGATTGATTTAGATTTTGAATTGATTTCTAATTTAGAAATTGATTTTAAAATCGATCACTAATTAGAAAATGATTTTTAAATCGATCTTTAATTAGAAATTAATTTTAAATTTGATAAACTAATTTTAAAAATCAATCTATTTAATTGGAAATCAATTTTAAAATCAATAAACTAATTTTAAAAATCAATCTCTAATTCGTCGACACATAACGGTTCTAATTTGCCCTAATCTTTTATGAAATTAATTAATAGAAATAATTTTTATGAAACATGAAAAAAAAATCAAATTTCTAAAAATTAAATAATTTCTTTTATTATATATAAATATAGATACAATAATTATTTGAAAGTAAGAATAATTATTTAATACTTACTATAATGGATAGTACAAATAAAAAATTAAAATCAAACATTTCATTTATAGTAAGAGGACGCAACATTATCCATATATATATTACAAATACTTTAATAATTATTAAAAATAAAGATTAATGATTTACTAATTATGCTACCGTAAATCATTATCTGTCATAATTAATGAATAATAAATACTACAAAATAAGAAAATTTTAAAATTAAACATTTCTTTTTTTTTTGAAAGGATATATTGGTTAATATATAAAAACGTAAATTAATAAAATAATTTGACTAATGCGGATGGAATAAGTTTTTCTATGTCTATATATAAGTATTATTTTTTTTAATTTATCATTCTTTATTATTAAATCGAAATCGATCACAAAAAAACTTTAGGCATTGTGCATTAAATCTCTTCTAAATATTAGTTATACAGAAAATATATATTTTTTTAACGTAGAATAGCTAACCAATTATTGCCTCCTTTAATTAACGGGAATATGAATTGTTTGAGAAAATTTTTTTATTGTATTTTCATAGAGGTATTACATAATTTTGAAGATAAAATGTATTTATATTAATAAATCCGTCTCTATAATTTTAAATTTAGACTTTAATATTTTATGAAATTAAATCACGTGCCATTTAAAATTAAAAAAAAAAATATTATTTTCATTATTTTTTAAAAACTATTATTAACCAGTCCTAATTTTTAGGGTTCGTGTAATCTTATGAGGCAACCACTCACACTGCGCCACGTGCCACAGCAGCCTACTCCCCCTCCCACGCCTCGCGCACACTTCCCGCTACTTATTGACTCGAACGGCCAGCCTCCCCCCATTCTCGAAGACGAGCGGCGAGGAAAGAGAGAAGATGCCGTGCCTCAACCTCTCCACCAACGTCAGCCTCGACGGCGTCGACACCTCCGCCATCTTTTCCGAGGCCACCAAGGCCGTCGCTAAGTTCATCGGCAAGCCCGAAGCCGTCGGTTCCGGCCCTTCCCCTCCTTATCCGATTTCCTCGCCGAGCGTCGTCGCGCTCAAGGCGCTCGGCGAAATGCCAATTCCGTTTTTTTTTCCTGATGTTTTCGTTGCCCCCCACTTTTTGCGCTTGCAGTACGTGATGGTAGTGCTGAAGGGCTCCGTTCCCATTTCCTTCGGCGGATCGGAGCAACCCGCTGCGTACGGGGAGCTCGTCTCCATCGGCGGCCTGAGCCCCGACGTGAACAAGAATCTGAGCGCCGCCGTGTCCTCCATCCTGGAGACCAAGTTGTCCGTCCCCAAGTCTCGCTTTTTCCTGAAATTCTACGACAGCGAGGTCAGTGGCCCTGTCCCTCCTCTGTCAAATTCGCGGTTTTGAGAATGAATGTCGATGGTTTCTCTCCCTCTGAATTGCAGGGCGCCAACTTCGGGTGGAATGGATCCACTTTCTAGATCTCGAGCGGCATTCATCCATAGGATTCTGTCCAGCTGCTATGATCATCATAAATATGGCGATTACAATTTGTTTTATCAGTATGAAAAAAGAAGAATCATTTACATTTTACTCTCCCAGCCGCCTTATTATGAATAAGCCCATTAATTAACTAAGAATCATCCAAATTCGCGTGGCTAGTTTTTTCATACAATCTCACGACAAGACATGCAGAATCAGAGAGTTTGTCAATGCACACTAATGTCGACAATATAGGAACTTCAACATTGTTTCATCAACATTGTTTCGAGTTTTTTAATTGTCCACAAATCTCCTCATCTTGCTGTTGCTATGCTAACTAACATCCATCCCATGGAACAACTATTCAAGCAAACAAACAAACAAAGAAAGCCAATCCTGTTACAGGCATCGAGTGCTTTGGCCAAAAGCAGAGCAGCCATCAGATCACTTGAATTTTAAATTGATTTTGTAATACTAAATTTATTTACGTGCTGTACGTTGTTTTGAGTTCCTTGCAGAAGAAAATTCAATGGAAGTTTAAGGGTCTACTGTGCGAAAGAAAGTACCCTGAGAGAATGGAAAATAACCGTTGGAGCGGTCCTCACGCTGCTCGATGAATTGTCTCGCAGTCTCCTCTGTCCTCAGGCAAAAATAAAGAGGAAGAAGAAGAAACATGAACTAGCCGTTGCTTCAGGCAGCAGAAGAAAAGCAATTGCTTATTGCTTCTCTGACACTCGCCATTACTCTCTCTCTCCTTCACTCGATGATGCACCCACAGTATTTACTTGTTCCCCCCGAGACAAAAAGACACCCAACCGAGATTCTTCGACCCATTCCGCTTTCAATCCTCTTCCACTTCCTCCGAGCTCCGTCTAGAGTCGCCGCCGCGAGCCATGGGGCAGTACCATGGGGAGCAGCTGTTGGGATGGAGAAAGCAATGCAACGAGTTGACGCGGCTGCTGCTAATGGTGGTCTTCTTAGCATTCTTTAGGGGCAGCATGTATGCTGCTGCTGCTGCTGCTAAGTGGGATGGGGTGGTGATCTCCGAGGCGGACTTGCAGGGCTTGCAGGCCGTTAAGCGGGCGTTCTCCGACCCGCGCGGTGTTCTCCGGAGCTGGAATGGCACCGGGCTCGGCGCCTGCTCCGGCGCTTGGATCGGCGTAAAGTGCGTCCGCGGCAAGGTGGTGGCGCTCCAGCTCCCCTGGCGTGGCCTCGCCGGCCAGCTGTCGGAGAAGGTCGGCCAGCTCTCTGCCTTGCGGAAGCTTAGCCTCCACGACAACACTATCGACGGACAGGTCCCCTCTGCCCTCGGCTTCCTCCGCGAACTCCGCGGGCTGTACCTCTTCAACAACCGCTTCTCCGGCGGCGTCCCGCTCTCCCTCGCCGCCTGCCGCCTGCTCCAAGCACTCGACCTTAGCAACAACCTTCTCACTGGGTCCGTCCCCTCGTTAGCCAACTCTTTCAACCTCATCAGGCTCAATCTTAGCTTTAATAACCTCTCCGGTCCAATCCCCGCTTCTCTCGCCCGAATTCCTTCTCTTTCCTTCCTCCATCTCCACCAGAACAACCTCTCCGGTCCGGTCCCGGACAACTGGGGAAGCTCTGTCCCCAATGGCTCGTACCAGCTTCAAAGTTTAAATCTTGCGGAAAACTCCCTCTCTGGCAGCATTCCGACCTCCCTCTCCAGATTGCCGATGCTAAAGGAGCTTGCTATCAGTAACAATCAGCTTAATGGAAGCCTCCCTGCTTCACTCTGTAACTTGCCTTCGCTGGTTGAGCTGAATCTTGAAGGTAATCAGCTCGAGAGTCCGATCCCAGAAGCAATCGATGGCCTTAGGAACCTCTCATTCCTTTCCATCAAAAGAAATCATTTTTACGGCGAAATCCCTGCAACAATGGGGAACATCTCCGGTCTATCTTGGCTGGATTTGTCGGACAACAATCTTACCGGAGCAATACCGAGCTCAATCGGGAAGCTTACCAACCTCTCTTTCTTTAATGTTTCAAACAATCATCTCTCCGGGCGAGTGCCGCTTCTCCTTTCCGACAAGTTCAATTCGAGCTCCTTCGCCGGGAACATCCAACTATGTGATTTCACCAACTCTGTTCCATGTCTTTCTCCTCCTCCGTCCTATCCACCTCCTCCGTTATCCCCTTCGAAGCCACATCGACGAAGACTTAGCTCTACCGCAATAATACTCTTGGCAGTGGGGGTCTTCCTTGCTCTGTCGATTCTGCTCTTCTGCATTCTTCTCTTCTGCTTGACGAGAAAAAAAACTGCGAAGAGCAAGCAGAGCACTACGGCTACTGGAGTGGAGGCGGCTGGCTCCGGCGAGAAGTCCAGGCCGGCAGCTGGCGCTGAGCCCGAAGCTGGCGGTGATAACGGAGGCAAGCTGGTCCATTTCGACGGCCCGCTGGCCTTCGCGGCGGACGACCTCCTCTGTGCCACGGCGGAGATCATGGGGAAGAGCACTTACGGGACAGTTTACAAGGCGACACTGGAGGACGGAAGCCAAGTTGCAGTGAAGAGGCTGAGGGAGAAGATTGCCAAGAGCCAGAAAGAATTCGAGACCGAGGTGAATGTGATTGGAAAGATTCGGCACCCGAATCTTTTGCCTCTGAGAGCTTACTACTTGGGGCCTAAAGGAGAGAAACTCCTGGTCTTCGATTTCATGTCCAAGGGCAGCCTTGCATCCTTTCTACATGGTGAGTTCCTGTTCCACCGCCCTTTCAGTAGTTCTCATCGAGCTCATGTTCATGCTTGAAGCGATTAATGTTCGGTTCTTCTTCTTCTTCTTCTTTTTCTCTTCTCCCATTGAACAGCTCGCAGCCCTGACACGCCGGTGGATTGGCGTACGAGGATGCAGATAGCCATGGGGATCACCCGCGGCCTGCGGCATCTCCACGTCGACCTAAGCATGGTCCACGGCAATCTCACGAGCAGCAACGTGTTGTTGGACGAACACGCGAACGCCAAAATAGGCGACTTCGGGCTCTCCCGTCTCATGACCGGCGCCGCCAACTCCACCGTGATCGCCACCGCCAGCGCGCTCGGGTACCGAGCGCCGGAGCTATCGAAGCTGAAGAAGGCCAACACGAAGACCGACGTGTACAGCCTCGGAGTCATCTTGCTCGAGCTCTTGACCGGGAAGTCCCCCGCCGACACGACCAACGGCCTGGACCTGCCGCAGTGGGTGGCTTCTATAGTGAAGGAGGAGTGGACGAACGAGGTGTTTGATCTGGAGCTGATGAAAGACGCGACGGCCGGGACGAGCACTGGAGACGAGTTGCTCAACACCCTCAAGCTCGCGTTGCACTGCGTAGACCCGTCGCCGGTTTCCCGGCCGGAGACGGAGCAAGTGCTGCAGCAGTTGGAGGAGATCAAACCGGACGCTGCCGCTTCTTTGGATTCTTCTTCCAAGCATCTAGGCGCTGCTGGCGCCACAGCCAGTGAACCAACCAAGCGCGGATGATCAGCCTCAGCCATGGATTACACAACAGCAGTCAAATGTTTGTGCATAATAATGCTTCTTGCTAGATTAGACTTGCAGCTTTTTCTAAAAGTTAAATTCTTTTCCCTCGCTTTTAATTATTATCATAAGATAATTGTAGGATTGGTTTTTGCTATTTTTAAATTTTGATCGAGTAAATTTTTGCCAGGACAACAATGCGTTTCCTTCTCGTTGACACAAACACACCTGGAATTGACATTTTCCCTCTGTTCTCGCCAATATCATCGTTGATGGAACGAAGCATTTCTCCTCCTTCCTCCTGCAAAATCAAAAGTCAACTCTGCTTTCTTGTTCATTGCATAAATCTGCAATTCACCATTTCTCATTTACAAATATATCTGTTTAGCATTGGCGGAGTTGAGATATTGTGCGCTTTCAGTGTCCTCGCCAATTGATTTCATAGTCAACACAAAGAAAGTAATTTGTGTCTAATCAAGCGCTAATATGGCAGAAGGACAGACATCCTGAAAAAACTTATAGTCTCTAAAAATTGACTCTTGTTCTCTTGTGCAAATCTACTGTCGCACTAGCCACAAGGTCCTCTTGTGGGGATAAAATTCGTTCGATCTTTGTTTGATATGTTGGCTTCCTTCCGTATAACTTCCGCAGTTTGAGAGTGTACGTAATTTCAAGGGGTCAAACGTGGCTTATACTTCAAGAGGTCGGATGTGAACCTATTGTTAATCGTTCACACATCTAGTGAGATCGGACTTCTTCAAAGGCTAGATTCTCATTGTTCTTTACCCTCTTTATAAAGAGAGAAAGGTGTAGATTTATAGTGATAAAATTGGAGATCTTATCTTTCTTGAGAGAAAATTGAAAATTATATTTCAGAAATCGAAGATCATATTTTTTATAGAGAGAAAATCAAAAATTCTCTCTTCATGTAAACAAAATCAGGAATCATATTTTTTATAGAGAGAAAATAAAAAATTATCTATAAAATTGAAGAACGTATCTTTATAAAGAGCAAATAAAAAATTATATCTTCTATCGCAATGATTTTGGATGAGTGATCTTAGTAGATGGGTGAGTTTGAATTTAGGTAGACCTAATCCAAATTTAAATTTCATTTTAACTTGATTATTAATTTGATCTTACAATTTAGAATACTTTCTAGGCAATATACAACGTTTTTGGAAATATAGGCTTTGACCAGCAATAATTACAATAATAATAATAATAGTAAGTCATTGTGTCATCCGTATCTAAAAATTTTAATAGAAAACTTATTTGACAGTCCAAAAGTAAGTAGATGCTCATATTGACAAAATTTTAATAACCACCAACGACCACATGCACAAAATTAAATAATTAATTCCAATTGAAAAAGATGATGACTAACAAATATAATTCTCGTGTAGCCCCCATCAACATGGAGTGATGATCCTTTCTCTGCAAAAAAAAAATATATAATTCATATTTTAATAGAAAATTCTGATTTTATTACTGTAAACTCCTATATATTTTAACAGTGTATTCAACTTTGATCCAAAAAATCTTGAACTTAATTTTCTGAAATCACAGAAAAATAAACTAAATCATATTAAAAGGTTACACATTTTTATAGCTAGCTAGCTTAATTCTCTGAAATTACAGATCTGAATTTGTGTTTTGAACGCTTTTAATACTTTGCTTCCTTCCTTCGATTTCTAAAGATCTGTATCACTCAAATCGCTAAATGAGTAGCTTTCTTGCTCTCTCTGCACACTCCAATTTATTACGTCAACAACAAATTAACAAAAGCTTATTAGTTCATTAGCCTCCTCTTTAGAGCTCTTGCTTCAGCTGATGGATATATACCACTATTTCCATTTCCTTCTCTAACTCACCATTTTTCTCAATCTCTAGGAGCCCATTTCGTTCCAAAATTGCATGAGATGTCTTCCTCCATTCTCCAACCTTTACTGCATGCATGGCGCCCATCAGAACAAGAACAATTAATACAATTAATTGTTAAATACTCATGAAGCCATATTGTGAATCTAAGTACTCATGGCGGTAGGTTAGATTAGTTGAATCGCCTTGCAAACCGCATCTATAAAGAAATTTTATCATAAATGACTAGATTCTAGGGGTAGGGAGCAGTGAAGCTATTCTTTTCACAGAACAGTCCATGAGAAACTTCCTGGTGACTTCAAAGGAAGAAATTGATGAATTTTGAGAAAGGCTGTTAATGCCGGTAGCAAATTCGCAAGTCAATCTCTGAAATTTACTCCTAGGAAAACGATGCCTCCTTCACTGGACCAGTGTCTTCCCCAAGTAATGCGAATTCTAATCTCGAATATAATGCAAGCAAAGTAAGGTTCCATGCTTTGACTAGCGGATCGAGTTCACCTCCATGAGAAATCAGAAGTTGATCCCTCCATCTGGAAAGCGATCGTCTGTGTGTGTGTGTATATATATATGCATGCATACTCATCTCTAGATCTCTTACATCGCACCGGCCGAGTGAAATTAGATGGGCTTCAAGAATTACTGGAGCTCGGTCTTCTTCCTTGTGGCGCTGTGGCTCAGCTGCGCCACTGCAAAAATCCACTTCCATGAGTTTGTCGTATATATGCCATCGTCTTCGTCGACGCAAATGCTCACTTTAATTACTACTGATTTATCTTTGCAGTTTTAAAATTGTGTGCATGCATGCGTGAACAGGTGCAAGCGACGCCGGTGAAGAGGCTGTGCAAGACCCGCAACATCATCACCGTGAACGGTCAGTACCCTGGTCCGACCATCGAGGCCCGGAACGGCGACGCCCTCGTCATCGACGTCGTCAACCGGGCAAAATACAACGTCACCATACACTGGTGCTGTTCCGTTTACACGTTCGAATTGTGCCTCCGGAGCTTTGACAATGGAATTTATGCGTTTCACTCAGGCACGGGATTCGCCAGTTGAGGACGGCGTGGGCGGACGGCCCGGAGTTCGTGACGCAGTGCCCGATCCGACCCGGCGGAAGCTACACGTACCGGTTCAGGATCGAGGAGGTGGAGGGCACGCTGTGGTGGCACGCCCATAGCTCCTGGCTCAGGGCCACTGTGCATGGAGCCATCGTCATCTACCCCAAGCTTGGCTTTTCCTATCCCTTCCCTAATCCTCACAGGGAGCACCGAGTCATCCTCGGTACGTAGCTTTGTTAATGGATTCGTGATTCGAAACGCTTTATTTATTAACGTCGCGTAATTTATGTGGTGCTTGACAGGGGATTGGTGGAACGATGACCCGGTTCGTGTGATCGAGCGGGCGTTGAGAACAGGAGCCGACCCCAATGTCTCCGACGCCTTTACGATCAACGGCCAACCCGGCGATCTTTATAAATGCTCCAAAAAAGGTCAGTTTATGGATGTATACTGCTACTGTGCCAATTTCTTTCCCCACGTTTAGGGTTTAGACGCCATTAAATGTCGGCGGATTTAAGAAAACAGCTTCATTCTGAGCTTTTTTTTATATTTATTTTGCTTGTGAAATGAATAGAAACGACGGTGTTTCCGGTGACTTCCGGCGAGACTTACCTGTTTCGGTTCGTCAACGCCGCCCTCAACTCCTACATGTTCGTCGGCATTGCCGGGCACTCGATGACGGTGGTGGCGGCGGACGGGGCTTACGTGAAGCACTTCAGTACCACCCTCCTCATGCTCGCGCCCGGGCAGACCACTGACGTCCTCCTCACCGCCGACAGTCCCGCCGGCTGCTACTACATGGCCGCCCATGCCTATGAAAGTGCTCAGGACGCCCCCTTTGACAACACCACCACCACCGCCATTGTCGAGTACCTCGATCCTAATGGATACTCCTACGCGCAGCGGCACAAGGCCGTCGCCAACCGTACCCGGCTGCCCGCCTTCCCTGTGCTCCCGGACTTCAATAACACCAGCGCGGCCTACGCCTTCGCCTCCAGTTTCCGCAGCGCAGTCCCTGCAAGGCTCCCCGGCCCCGTCGACCACCACCTTTTCTTCACCGTCGGCCTCGGGCTCTTCGACTGCCCGCCAAGGAAGGTCTGCGGCGGCCCCAACGGCACGATACTCGCTGCCAGCATGAACAACGTCTCCTTCCAAACCCCGACTGGCGCGTCCATCCTGGAGGCCTACATCCGCGGCGTGCCTGGGGTCTACACCACCGACTTCCCGGCGGTGCCTCCAGTGAGATTCAACTACACGGCGGAAAGTGTGAGTCGGGATCTGTGGCAGCCAACGGCGGGCACGAAGGTGTACCGGGTGAAGTACGGCTCTGTCCTGGAGGTGGTGATGCAAGGGACCAGCATCCTCACCAGCGATGACCACCCGATGCACATCCACGGCTACCATTTCTACGTGCTGGCGACGGGGTTCGGAAACTTCGACCGGCGGCGAGACGCAGCGCAGTTCAACCTGGTGGATCCGCCGCTGAGGAACACGGTGTGGGTACCGGTGAACGGATGGACGGTGGTCCGGTTCGTAGCGGACAACCCCGGTGCTTGGCTAGTGCATTGTCACCTGGAGGATCACATGTCGTGGGGGCTCTCCATGGTCTTCCTCGTCGAGAACGGCGTCGGCGAGTCGCAGTCGCTGGAGAAGCCGCCAGCCGATCTCCCGCTATGCGTGTAGTTGATTAATTAATTACTATCAAAGCGCTTCAAATAAACCTTATAATTTTTTTTTTACAATATTACACCTTTATAAGAGAATTAAATTTGAAAATTTATTTATTTATTTTTTAAAAAATTAAAATGTTATATATTCTCAATTCATAACAATGAAAGACAACTAATAAGTCTCCACTAGCAAAGTCAAATAGTTAGCACAGTATAAATTTATAGAAGAGAGGAAGAATTATAGTGTCTTGTTCAAGCATTGATACAATCAAAGATGAATTGTGATTTACTCTCTTTTATACTTATATAATTGGAGTAAGAGGATCAAAGATGAATTATGATTTACTCTCTTTTATACCTGTATAATTGGAGTAAGAGAACCTGTCTTCCAAGATCAAAAGTTTTTTAGAAGAAAGACAAGCTAACAATCTCATACCTTTAGGGCCCTTCATTTGGGAATCCAAGCTTTTGCAAAGAAAGAGCTAATAAATTTCAAATTTGTAATTACTTTGCTAAAGAAAAAAAAATGGAACCTTATCACAAAATCAAGTCGGAAGCTATATTATACATGAGATTACTAATATATTCGTCACTGCTCCTTTGATCAGGCATTTCCTGTATGAAAAAAGCTGAAGATTGAGTTTGCATAAAAGAAAAGTTTAAGGCTTCCGGTTAGAATTAGTGATAACCATAGGTGATAAACAATATGGTTTCTGTATATAGTAGTAAGTTTTGGATAAGAAGTTAGAGTAATAAAATTTGTTCTACTAGTGTAAGACATATACTATTGTCCTAGGGATCACTAGTTTTGATACCAAGAATAAGTAGCAAGATCGTGTTAAGATTGTGTAAAACTATATTAAAATTGTGATAAAAGCAGTGTAAAACAGAGTAATAAAGATTGTGCAAAGTAAAATAAAATTGTGATAAAAGCAGTGTAAAGCAGAGTAATAAACAGAATTGGGACAGATGAGAAAATTGTTGAAAAATGTAGCAGCTAATAGTGGAAAATGTCTTTTCAGCAATAAGAGAGAAAGAGAATGTGGACTTTGATATCACTAGCTGCGGCTAGTAAGCACTCTTTTTTTTTTCTTTTTTTTAAGGATGATAGATCTTATGGTTTTGCCCTGACCAGAAGTTTTACTGCTTCTTCTGTCAGCACAGGACTTACATTCCATGGATCTGTATTTCTCATGTTTTGGTAAAAACTAGGAACATAGAAAGTGATGACAATTTAAAAAAACTTTACAAATACTAGCAGCCATATAGTCCACATTCCTTAGGGAGTTTTTAGCCGAAAATCAGTATTCATTTCATAAAAGGAATTTGTACTACAAACAGAGAAGAACACGAAAAAAAGAAAAGAAAACTTACAAACTACAAGCAAACAAGTACACTTTTCGCTCCGTTCTCTTTTGATCTTCAATGCTTATACACATTTTGCACTACTACTTATATAGGTTAAAAAGCATAACATATATGTGCAAAGTACCAAGTGTTATCCTAGTCTCTTGTTGCTTTATTTATTGTAGGGGGGTGTCTGACATCTTCTTTATGTCATGGTGTCAAACATCATCTTTTTTATGTCATAGTGGCGAGGTGTCAGACATCTTCTTCTTTATGTCATGGTGTCAGACATCTTCTTTATGCCATGCTGCTTTTCTATAATGGGGTGTCAGAAATTTTTCCTTTATATCTCCATTAAGTTATCCATGTTGTGCTGGGTTGTGGAATCTTCGGAGGCCAAGCCCATAGAGCCTAGTGTCATGGGCCTGGGCTATGTGCTCTTGCTTGTGCTACATAGGCCACCGTAAGTCGATCTGCCATCTGTTGTTTGTAAGTTCTGGCAATTCTGTCCCCTTTTTTGTATCCATTTAGAGTTTACCTTCTGGTAATAGTTTTTGAGCTTTTCATGTTGGGTAGTTGTATGAAAGGGGAAGAAAATGATTCCAAAATGTACAGGCCAATAAATCTTTTCTGTATATATTTCTGCGGCCAGAATGTATTTGACCTGATCTTCTGGTGACCATAGCCAATTGGCTCCTTGAACTGTCGCTCGCCAGTGTTTGAGTTGTTCCTCCATAGGAGAAGGAATGGTGAGGAACTTATTTTCTTTATTTGTAGGTATGTAGTCCTCGAGTTGGTGATATTTGTCTATCTCTGTATGAGTGTCCATTCTGATGAAATGTCTGGCTGGCTCTAATTTGAAGTATATCCATTCTGGTGGAGAAGACTGAATTGTTGCTGTGATGATACTCTGGAAATCTTCATCTTCGCGCATGTATTCCAGGCATTCTCTAAATCTTGTAGGGAAGTCATGTTATGGGTCAATGTTTCTTGCCCATATGTTCAATAGGCCATAATCCAACAAAAGACACGGTGTAATGAACTGTCCTCTATAAGCAGTTGGTTCATATTTTGTAAGATCAATGCTAACCTTTTTGAAACTGTAAGGAGACATTGGCATTCATGTTGGACTTCTCTACAGTCTGGATATTGATTTGTGCATCTGAATTTGTAATTAAACTCAAATTCATAGTGCACTGTTATGTCTTTCTGAGGATTAACTTGGAGTCATGTTAAGGCCTCTTGAAGTTGTAGAAATCCTATAAGAGTTGTAGTATCTGATTTTAGCCGTATGTGGCTCAGAAGGTCGGCTGGTAGAGTTTGAAGACTATCTTGTATCTTCTTTTCTTTTTGTTGATCTTGTATTTTCTGCTCTTTTGGTTGTTCTGTTTGCTTACTTTGTTCCAAACTACTGTCTTTGTAGGTCTTTTGTGGTTGTACCAGTGCTAATTTTGTGGCTGTATTTTCTTATTGTTGGATCCTCTTTCCTT
>JBAMHZ010000017.1:486367-506905 GCA_037177395.1 Alpinia galanga | reverse complement strand
ATTTTCTTATTGTTGGATCCTCTTTCCTTTAATTGTTTACTGATGAACTATGTTTAGAGTTGTGCCGAGATCATTGTGTTCGTTGTAAGTATTGTTTGTTGGATCTGCCTTAGTATTAATTTCTATTTTTTGAGTGGAGTTGCAGGTGTGCTTTTTGTATACCTGAAGTATTGGATTAAGGCCTTAATAACCTTAATTTTGTAATTTGTCATACCATACAGGCTAGGTAGGTGCCAAATGTTATCAATCAGGTAGCTCTGTATTTAGTCTATTTCTATCCTTTGTTCAAAGTAGAACTATTCTTCCTGGCTGATGTATTACTATAAGTCTATGTTGTCGAATGTCATGTATCTCCTAGGGGGTTTAGTTCCTATTTGTCTACTGAAGTGCTCCATTATACAAGCAATCTAGAAAGTGTATCAGCAAGAAAATTGTTAGTACCTTTGATGTGTTCTCAGTTTATTGTTAGCCTTTATTTATAATAGTATTAGTGAATTTTATCCATTGTTTACTGCTGAGTTTCTTTTTTATCTTGTATTTGTAAGTTGTATTTGACCATAGCCTCACAATCTGTCCTGATTGTTATTTCCTTTTTGTCATATATAAATAATAAGAAAGCATCTAAACAATAAATGACTGCTAGCAGTTCATAATCTAAAGATGTCAGGTGACCTTTATCTTTGTATTTTTTGTAAGCGTATCAACACAAGGCTTTTGTGGATTTTGCTACATATTTTGATAAATTTTTGTATAGAACTCCTTCCCATCCGGATTCACATCCATTTGTTTCGAGGACTAAGTAATCGCTATCTAAAAGTAATGCTAAAGTAGGTAGATCTTTAACTATTATTTTAATGTGTTGTATTATTTCTATGTCTTGTTGGTTAAAAGATCTTTGTCCTTTGGCTACCGTTTTATTGTATAAACTTTCATTTATATTTCCTAAGTCTGTTATGTAAGGCCTGACATAGTTTAATAATCCCAGAAAGGCTCCTAGTTGTTTTATATCTTCAATCTTATATGAGAAGTCTAGTATTTTTTGGGTTACGTGGGGCTGTAATTTGATTTTGTCATGCCCTATTTTGGCACCTAGGAATTTTATGCGTTTTATTACTAATTTCATTTTTGTCCTAGAGATTATGAGGTTATGTTTTTCAAATAATGTAAGAACCATATGTAGATATACTAGATGTTCAGCCTTAGTTTTAGAGAAAAATAGGATATCAACTATGTATATGCATGTGAAATGGGATGTTTGTTTAAATATAGTGTTCATTTTTCAATGAAATATTTGTAGGGCTACTTTTAAACCCGGACATGAGAAAGCTATATATGGGACTGAATCTTAGTGCATCCTTATCCGTCAAAAAATAAATTTTAGATCAAACTTAAACTTAGAATATCATCGTGAATTTTATATTTTATTTATTAATTGATCTTCATCATCAGGATTACTTTAATCTGAATACTTGCAGTTCATTGCAAATTATTTCTTTTACCCTCCAATACAGTTATGGAACTTGGCAAGCTATGCAAGTTGTGACAGGATAAAAACACACTGCAAAGGATGATTGTATCGGATTACAATCTTATAGAAGTATCAAACTATATTTATGAAACATATAACAAGCAGAAAAAAGAGGGATTATTGTATTAAATGGACTCGAAGACATGATCAAAGTGCAGTTTATGCACCATTGGAAGATTTCGTGTCTTCTGAAGTAGGAAAGAAGAGGAAAGTCTTATGCTTCCAAGGTAAAAGAGACCAAGAAAGACCTTACACTGCTATACCTTGATGAAGAGAGGGAGGACTCATACTTTACAAGCAGAAAGTAGAGACCACATATCCTATAAAATAAGAAAGAAGTTGCGCTGGTTTTAAAACCCACCTCAAGATCTCATATCATGTCTTGATCATACATATTACATTTTTTAAAATTCGAATAATATAATTATTGAAATTAATAAAAAAAATCAATTTAAATTTTATAGAATAATAGAGAAGGTATCCTTTATAAAAATTTATACCAGATTTTCACCAAAAATTGTCATAAACTCAAGACTTCTTTGGTGAGATTTTTGAAAGGCAACAACAATCATACTAATTTCAAAGACAGTCTATTATTTCCAGAAAACAACAAAAATACTAATATTGCATCTTAATCATGTATATACTACAATAAATGTACATCTAAAATAATAATAATGTTAGGAAATCATATATCCAATCTATCTTACCTTTTTCTGAATAAAGTGGCAGTCTGGAAATAATAATAATAATAATTTACTCTTTCAGCAAGATCTGATACACTCCTTTTGATCTCATCGTATTACATTATAACAAGAGAGAGACATCCAAAACATGTAAATATTAATGGACGCCAATCGGGTATCTGAGAAGCCCATTTCTGTTCACGTTAGATAAACAATTTGGCCACTGGTGATTCCTTTTCACTCTGATTTTCATTTGCAGCAAACTGAATCGTTCTCACTTTAGCAAAGCTAAACTTGGACATGAACAAGAATGAAAAAAAAGGGGGCTTAAATAGCAAGCCTCTCTACGTATTTCTTGAGGTCAGTCAGTTGCTTCTTGTAAAAACACAGCCAATTGATTCTTCAGTCTGAACGGATAGGGGCTCCCTGGTCTGAACTCATCAGCACACAAAATGGATGGCTGCAATTTTATATGTTTCAGGTTTACTCGTATACAAGGTATTCACAAACATTTGCACATTCCACAAGGTAGAAAGCAACTGATCAGAAGGGGGATTGGCACAATGGGCAAGTTGATTTATGAGAAGTTGAGAACCACTTGTAAAGGCAAGCAGAGTGAAACTTATGTTTGCAAGTTTTGCAAGCAAGCCTAGGAAGACTGTGATTTGCTGTGTGGTTTATGCTGTAACAGATAGGGCATTCTTCAACACCAAGAAACTCTTTGTCAAAATTGCTTTTCCATATCCGAATTGCCTCCGCTATTGCACCATTCTGCTAAAAAAACAAAGCTTCAACATAATCCAGCAGATATGAAAAATGTATAGATGCAGAGGAATATTTGCCACTCCATCAACAGGATATAGAGTGAATTCAAACTACTATAATAAGATTTAACAGAAGCTTTAAATTGGAGAAATATATGTGACAGCTGTGCATGGTTTAAAAAGCATATGAACACAGCATGCAGCTGAAGCATGAGCATATTTGCATTGTATGTGTGATCTTCTATTTACAAATTTTAGAATTAATAATGTCAATCAACTATATTTGCTAATGATTAATAGATATGAGAAATCACAAGTTTGTTTACATCTACTATCAAACAAAATGCAAATGGGATCAAAATCTCCAATTTTGACCAATAAGCAAAATGAAAGGAACATATATGACAAGATATCATAATTGTCATACTCATTGTTAAACTTTTATCATAACCATTGAAATCCACCTCTGCCCTCTTATTTACATCAAATTGTAGTGAATGTTATTATAAAGGGACAAGTGAATTTGAAGGATCACAGAGGTCGAGAGCTCTTTAGTTTCTGATGTTTCTACAATTAAATCTCAAACCAATGGTGATGCTAAAGTAAACGTTTATGCTTGTAATCTTCAACTAATCATTCAGATTGTTCATATTAAAATAGCTAGATTGAAATCAATAGCAATAATAACTAAAAAATTATACAGATATATAAACACCAGATAAAAATGCAGAACAGGCTTAAACAAAATTGAACTAATTAATGGTAGAGGAAATTATATTTTCATGTCCATAAGAAACATTTTCTCACCAAACTTCCCATATGAAACAAAATATGGCAGGTTACCTCTCCATAATTGCTTCCCCTCCTATTCATGTCAGCTCACTAGATTCTTGCATGAGTACTTGTGCTCAATTGTACCCACAGTGTTTAAATTTTCTACAGCAAATGGTTTACTAAACGTACAACTTTCAATTAGAGTTGATTGAATTATTTACATACAAATTAACACTTTAACCTAAGCAAGTAAAATGCCTAATTATGATATGCAATAGGCAAAGTTCTCAACATTTGACACATTTGAAGAAGCTATTGCATGAGTACTTGTGCTCAATTGTACCCACAGTGTTTAAATTTTCTACAGCAACTGGTTTACTAAACGTACAACTTTCAATTAGAGTTGATTGAATTATTTACATACACACTAACACTTTAACCTAAGCAAGTAAAATGCCTAATTATGATATGCAATAGGTAAAGTTCTCAACATTTGACACATTTGAAGAAGCTAAAGAATCAAGCTTAAAATTAGCACAAGACCTGATTGCGAACAAATGCTGTCAATGACAGCAACCATTTGCGTTGTTTTACTTCACTAATTCCCAAACTTCTTGTGCATTCAACATTTACAGGGCGCAAGGGATAGGAACTCGGAAGGTGAATCACAAGATCCATCCCTGTCTCTTCCTTTTTATAAGTAGCAATTATCTCAGAAGCTGACCTATTTACACTCACTGAGAAGTTGTCATCAGCAAATACAGTCTCTTTGACCTGGATAAAGAAAAAAAACTTAAGGTGTTTCAGAGTGGAACAAGATATCCCGATCAATATACAAATTACAAGTCTAAAGCTATAGCACACAAAATGGTTCTCAAGTTATGCGTGCATACTGTAGTTCTTAAATTGGTGAGGCAGGTAATTTGTCCAAGAAACCATTTCTGACTTTGAACAAATAAAAATGTTTTCAAGAAAAGCTTAAATATAACTTCAACTTAGATAAAACAATTTCACAAATTGATAAGAATACAAAAACACAATTACTAAATGTAAAAAAAATGTAAAATTATAAAAACTCATAATTACAAATGAAAAAAAAATATAAAAAATGCAAAGAATTTTATCAATTCCATCCATCTAGAGTGAGGATATGCCCAAAACTGAATTAAAAAATAGTAAAAATTAAATGCTGAAAACATGAATTCCTAAAGTACAAAAATACTATATAGTAGTGCACAATATAGCATTTGTATAAATTATCAAAATATATAAGAAATATAATGAAGAAATAAATGTGCAAGAAAAAATGGAATATGCATATATATGTAATTTAGTTGACTAATCTTAAGCCATGCTTTTGCCAAAATTTAAAGAGAATGTATGTAAAATTACAAATAAATGAAACTCTGGAATGATATATTGAAAATAAAGCAATTCAATAAAATTATAAAGAAATTGCTCAAATTCTTTGGGGTTGTACATATAATTCATGCGCATGCACAAAAAAAAAAGGAATAGGCTCATTGTTAGCTCAAACATGAGGTCATGCTTTAATCCTTGGCCCATTGTACTTTAATATCAACCACCAAATATCAGAACATAAAATAACTCATTTTACATGCACAGTTACAAAGGAAAGCAAGCTGCCTTCCTATATAGTGCTTGCCATGAACCAGTATCTCCGTTATAATAAAGCAAATCAACACAACAACAATCTTTATAACTGTCAACAGACATCTAAATGATCTTGGTATCAGTCAATAGAAAGTCAGAGCTAAATAACTGGATAAAATCCATATAGTGAACACCAAATAGTTGGAATATATAATTTATTGGTGTTTTCATCATATATGCACCAATAGTTGTACTTCATCATCCTTACAACTCCAATCCTTGCTTTATCAGTTCTGGCATTGCAGGGTAATTTTAACTGCATGGATTTTTCATATTGCATCCACATAATGAGAAGATGATAATGCAAAACTGAGATCTCTTAATACATCTAGAGAACATAAATGACCATCTATATAATTGAGAATTACATTCTCCTCTCTCTATCATCAAACTCCTGATAATTTACAAGAGTTCTTTGAATTTTAGAAGTTACCACAGCTCTAAATAGTCTGAGAAAATCACCACAACCTTCATATTCAATCCAAAGAGCTTATACAATGCTTACATAACATTTTTACATAGAATCTGCGATGACGAAGATACTTTTTGGTCAATGCAATTACCTGGGAAAGTTCATCCAAAAGAAGAGGAGGACTGCACCAAGTTTTTGTAAAAGATTCAACAGCAGATGACAGAGAACGATCACGCAGACTAGAAAACCAATTACGAACATAAGAGGGAAGAAGATGAATCATCAGTCCATATATTGAACCAGCCAGTGAGGCCATTGTATCAATCCTAACAGGCCAGAGTGACTGTACATATAATTCTAGTGAGCATGTAGTAATTGAATGTCTAGCAGCATTAGCAGCATTAGAAGCTTCAACCGCAAGTTCAATTTCTTTTTTCTTTACATTATTTGCTCCACTCTTCAAAGGAATATGCTGGAAAATGCAATCTAATATCGTTGAACTAACTGAGTCCTGTATGTATTGAACAATTTTTTCCCTAGCTTTGGATGAAGGAGGAAATGAATTTAGACAAGAAAGAAAAAGAGCCCAGGCAATAAATACATTCACCTGCAAATTGGGGAAAAATTATAGTACCATATCAGACCAGATTGCCAGAATTCCAACAGATATACAAACAAAGAACAACAAAAATCAATTACCCTCTCTTGTGATATCAAGTCCATCTCTAGGAGGTCAGCACTTTGTCTCTGTATGAGAAAGGATATCTCATCTCTCAAACAGAAAGTTTCTTCACTGGATGATTCCACATCCAATGAGAGTTCTGACTCCGTAAATGAGTTATCTTCTCTCTCCAGATTACGTTCTGATGCAAGTGACAAACGGCATAGAGGCTCAGAAGAGAGTAGACAATAGGCTGCAAACTGTAACGATGAGATTGGTCTTGAGGAGAAAAGAATAGCATACAATGAACTTATGGAATCCTTGCTAAGACCCCAAAGTTCCATTGACTCCACAGCTGCACTTCTCACTAGTTTAGGAGACTTCCAAACAAATGATGCTATCATACCCCAAAAATGTGATTGTATCAGCCTACTTGAAGCAACAACATTCGAGAAATTTCCACGGAATGAGTTTGCAATAGCCTCACTAGCTCCAGTTGCAAAAAACAAGCGCAAGATACTTGCCATGGTTCGATCTTTCACGTCAGCACACTTTCCATGTTTTATGTGATGCAAAACCTCTGTACTATCTGTTTTTTCATGTTCTTCCAGTTGTGAGAGAAGACATAGTGTAACTAATGCAGTAGTTGATAAACTAAATATCCACGGATCATAATTCTGAACAGATAATTCAAGCTTCTTTTCAGTACATTCTAAGCCATTTATAGTTGTGTGGTTAATCACTGCATCATCAATGCTTTCAGTTATCTCTTCCAGCAACAAAACAGATGACTCCAGCCACTTATGTGAATTATCTAGCACATAATTCCAGTCATCTTTATCAAATTTTTGCCAGCAATACCCAACTGAAACTGCTATTAGTTTCCCCAAAATAATCTGCTTCTGATTAGTGGCTGCAGAAGCATCATTTAAGTATACTTGCTTTCTGAATAAACTCAGAAGCAAAGTTGCCTCCTCATTGCTCACATCCCTCAATAAACTTACTTCAAATTTCCCAGTTTCCACTGTTGTTCTCAATGGATAACATGATATAACGGCCTGGATCCATTCTTCAACATCTGTCACATGAACAAACAATGAGAACATGATGTAACAAAGTTATCTTATATATACAGGTAAACTGCTAGAAGAAAATGCAATTACCTTGTTCTGTTTTGGCTGAGATTATTGAAGGAAAGGCAAGGCAGTTTTCAAGCCAACTTACGAGATATTTTCTTGTTGGGTTTTTGTGTAGAGAATCTTTTGAAATTTCTTCAGTTGTGCCATCAGATTCTGAGTTTTCTAGTGCTGATGGTATAATAATAGTTAAAATGAAAGGAAGAATTCTGAGGCAATACTGCACTACAGAATTGCCAATGTAAAGTTTATTCATAAGCTGTTTAAATAATTGAATGGCCTCACACTTTCCCCAGACTTTTTCATTAATAAACAAAGTAGAGAGCAAGGAAACTAGGCCACGGAGAAATGGATCATTAATTTTATCAAATTCATCATGTGGAACCTTCCATGAATCAAAAGATGCCCAGTGATCACAAGTTTCATGTGTAATAGCTCCATCAAGTAATGTGTTAATAATAGAGAACAAAATACTAGCTTCAGGAGTAGAGGTTTCAGTTCTTGCATATTTGCTAAGCAAAGGTAAGAAAGACTCTGCTGCATTACTCACTTGCCACTCCCATGAAGAAATTATTTCAGCAGCAAGCCACTCACGCTTGTAAGGAGATGAAAATCCTGAAACAACCTCAATGTGCGGTGAGGCAATAGAAATCTCTGTAAGACCTGCGATTACCACATCAACTCCAAGTCTCGAAATAAGCTTGTCAGCAAAAGCAACAAAACTGCAATTATGGTGTTCCTGCATTATTCCCATTGAGACATCATGTCAAGGTCATACTACGATACTTTAACCAGTTCATCAAGAGGATGCAACAAAATAAATAGAAGTAAAAGCTTGAGCTTCAAAAAACATGTTAGAGAATAACCCTACATAAGCATATGAGAAATGCCGCAGAAACATGATATAACTAGCAGTAAAATTCAGTATTAATTGGTCAAGAGGTATCCATTTAAGTACATCCCAGTTCCAGCAAGAGGTCAGAGAAGTCAACCGGGGACCAGCTCAAGGTCAAACCAGTTCCGACAAGACGTTAAGTCAGATAGCAAGGCAAACACCAATGTAAGTAGGACCGGCAGGGATCAGATTTGAAGACAGGAGCACCCCCGATCATAAGGTATATTAGGGGACCGTCTGCCTCAGCCAATGCCCATACCCAGGTCCCCATATAGACCGACTAATCAGGTTACCTCCAAGGCCGGCTGGGATCAGATTTGGGGGGTGGAGCTCACCAATTGTTTATTACATAATTCCAAACAATTGTTTCAACAAAGTAAATTATGATAAAACCATTTAGTAACACCAAAAAGATAACATAAAAGCAATGAGCTTAGCTATTAATCAGAAGCCAAAAACACCAAAGTAATTACATCAACAAAACAGGATAATAGTCAGTGTGCCCTATTTATTATAACAATTTACATGTGAAACCCATGGTACAAAAAACAATCAAACAGAGGAAAAAAATTTATAACAAGATCTAAACAAATATCTTTTATAATAGGGCAAGAATTTACCATTACCATTATTTTGCATAGAAAGGCATTTTTCAGGTGAAAAACAATTGCCACTTGGTTATTCAAGAAAGAATTTTAGAAAAAGTAGGTTATTGTCTTACATTCTTCCCTTGTCCATCAAGATTCTCAATAGAGAAAATCCACCACTTTATTTATTTTACAAACTTAAAAAGTTAAGAAAGATATATCTCTTAGAATTCCTCTCTTCTCTCCCAAGAATATTTTTTATTATACAAAGTAAAAAAAGTTAAGAAAGATAAATGAAATCTTTTAGTGCTTTTCGTTAACTATCTTTGCATTAGTATTCCACCTTCCATATTTACACATCTCCTGCAAATCTACAGAAAAGCATGTATTTATGGAAAATCTTATCCATCTTAAATGACTATTCCACCTTATCCATATCCACATATCTCCTCAAAACAAAAAGAAAGCATGTCATTATGTGAATTGTACCAAGCTTTCCTGCTCTTTCTACATGATAGACAACTAAGAAAGAGAAGGGAAAGGATTCAAAAATCCTACTTAGAGGTATTAAAGTGAAAATAAAATGACAAATGCATGGCAATGGATAACCTGATCAGAAGCATATCGGTCTGACCAGCAGGGATAATACCACTCGATGACCTTGACAATGCATAACCTGATCAGGAGGGAATTTCCGTAACCTCTTGATACTGTATAACCTGATCAGAAGGATATTGGTCAGACCAATTATTTAAATTGGCAACGGCCAATAACTTTAGTCTTTACTATGACGAACTATTTCTTAGAGAAGTTCTAATTCCCAAGGGAGCCAGGGAGTTTGTCTTACAATTAGAACAGTATGCTTTATAAGCCAAGGACCAACTAGTTTATAACTAAGATGCTACATGGCAGAACGGGTAAACAATTTACAGCTCATCATAACCAAGTTTCTTGCCATATCACCTTCAGTTGCATCTTAACATTATGACAAACTTCCACATATTTTTTGAACTCCTACCAAATTGTATGTTTCCAGACAAATGACTAGTCAGATCCAGTAGTCAACCATTTTGCATGTATTCTCTCTCAGAATAAAGCAAGTGCCATCAAATTTTGCAACATCTCTTTGTATCACCCACAATGAAAGCCCACTAACAGTCATAAAGCAAGGTAAGAATTATGGTTACCTGCAAACAACTATGTCCATTAATAAAAGAAATATGTCCATTAACAATGAACATATCAATAATAGCCACTTAGCCTCTTAATGCGAGAATTATGGTTTACTCGCAAACAACTATGTCCAACAATAAAAGAAATAAATGGCAAGCAAAGGCATCAACTCTTGTGAAAAAGTCAAAGACAAGTTGAGGAAAACAAATAGAAGGGTAATGCTATCGTAAGTTCAACACAAGTTCATAAAAACACCTTGAAATTACATATATGCATATCAAAAGCTTGATCTTACCATACGGCATTAACAGGCATTTATTCAAACATCAAATTCTAGCATAATAATTCCAAGACATATTTTATACACTCCACAAACAGTAGGAACTATAAAGAATTCTGCTTATTCAGGAGCATATATCATCATCGTCAAATGTGTTTGTTCCGATATTCAAAGCTATCTATCACAGCTTCACAAAGGCAAGTGTAGTTTTTCAGAGCAACACATATAAGACAAAATAAGTGGCATACAGAATCCTTACATTAACACTCGATGAAGCTGTCGCAAGATGGAAGGTAGCAACTCTGCTCCCACTGCCAATGTGTGATTTAACCCAGAAAGGCCAAGATTTTCCCTCTTGGAATAATTGGTCCAACAAAATCTGCATCTCTTTTCTAGTGTGACATATTATTTCTGCCATATCTAACACCCATTCACAGAATGAAATAGAAGCTTTTGGAGAAACTAAATCATCTGAGTCTAGTAATGCAAACCTTACTGTTTTCACTAACGTATTCCGAAACCTTGATTGCGTCTCAGGACTTGTGTTTTTCAGGAAATTAGGAGTTATCTTCCAGCAAAAGGCATGAACTTTTCTTCCCAAAACCAACTTGGCGTCAACCTGCTCCTTTAAATCATTGCCAAGAACTTGGGTTTCCAACAGAGAAATATCAATGTCACCGGCATATTTTGAACAATCAAATTTATCATCATTACAAGTCAGAGCCATCATGCAATATTCCCAATCAAGAACAAATAGGGCTGCTAAGAGTGAAGAAACTAAGGTGCAACTATCATAAATTATCTTCAAGCAAAATATGCTACCCTTGAGAACTACAAAAGAAAATTGAGCCATTGCAAACTTCTTTGAGAAAGATGCTTCTTGCAGCTTAAGAAAATCATCGTGGTCAGAACCTAGAATCAAAGAGCACGCAAACTGAACCCAATGAAATGATGACGACGTAAGAAGTGATGTCATTTTTCTCAAAATTCCCTCCCAGACAATAATTAATGTTTCTTTAGACAAAAAGCAAAGCTGATCATCTTCGGCTGACCCTCCAAGTACAGCACTGCATGAAAAAATATCAAAATGAAAAGTAAAATAAATACACAACAAAAAAAGGAATTAAAAAAAAACATATATATATTTGTTAACATTATACTATATTCAGTAACTTGGACCACCTATATGCCCACAGATCGTTACTTATTAAGAACTTCTAAAAACTGTTACTCTTGGTCTCTTGATTGTAGCCCTACTAGCTAAGGAACTGAGAATTCGCCTCTGATGGTTTTTAGAAGTTTGAAAGTCCAGTTAAATGATAAACAAGGTTCAGTCTGCTTAGAGATGACTACTCAAATCAAGTGCATTTCTCTTCATTCCCATTAGCAATAGAAATACCCAAACCAGGTTCAGATTCATAAGCATTGAGCTCATCCAACTTAAAAATTTTACTTCGAAGTAGTGAAAATTAAACAGGAAAAACAAAAATAGGATCAGCATTAGCATAGCCATCATACACAAAGAAAAAAGAAAGACAACAAAAATCATAGAGAATGTCTTAGAAATTACATATCAACAAGATGCAGTTGTTACTGATGTAAAAAAGAAAAGGATTCCAGCACATGATCAAATGAAAACATGGATGATCATATCAACAACTGTGCTTCATTTTGGAAAAAATAAATAAATTATGATTAGATATATGGTGGTTGCAACATGAGTAGCAAAGAAGTTATGATTAGATAGTAGAATCAAAGAATAAAGACGAAAAGAAGTTTTTGAAATGTGTTATTAGTATGATTATGTCTGTCAAGCTATGGTATACTCTTGCCCACCATTTACTCTCTCAAAATAGATTGAATTTTTTTGTATTACTCTATAGGACATCAAACAAAACATTAACCTAAGTACAGCCTAGCCATTTTGCTCACCCACATGGATGTATTGTAACACTACCATAATAATATACGCTTTATGTAAGTTTTTCCATTGATCTTTTTGAGGATATAAAAACCCAAAATTACCATAGAAATTGAGCATGACAATTTATCATGGAAGTCTGGTGAGCAAAACTTATTGCAGATGAATTTAGCAAGTCGTGGTGCCAATGTTCTGGGGACAAGCCAAACTTTTGCAGCCTTCCCAGCTTCTTGCTCGTAATTCTTTCCCTGACCTTCCCAATGAGCATAGCAAGCACCTGAATATTACTAATGTTGTCTGAGGTTTCAGTGAATTTTTTATCATCTACGCAATAGGTGATGACTGCACACCATTGCTCAAAAAAATAGTCATCGTGAAACAAATCAAGCAGAAAATCTAGTTTTAGATTTCTGAAACTACCAACTCCTTGTAAACACCATGGAATAAAGTCATTATTGAATGTATGAAGAAAATGGTTCATCTTGGTTCCAATATCCATTGCATTTGGGCTATCAAACTCTGAGAATATTTGAACAGGTCCAAATATTTCAACTAAGATGGATAGAAGCTTGACTGCATCTGGAGAATCCTGCAAAACAACAGATGCCAATAAACATCATCGACACATGCACAAGGGAACACCTGCAGAGGTTGCAAAAGACTTGATAGGTTGTGATCATTCAAAAATAAAAGAAAATATCATAAAATTTAAGATATAACAATATGAGTTCAGAACTCAAAGGATGAAAATTTTCATCAAGCTTAGTTATCTTAATTCTTAAATGCATACAGATTCAAATAACTGTGGGCTAGTATTCACTGCACCTAATCTAGGTTGTTCCAGATTTGGTAGAAACATCAGGGGACATTTTATCATGTAGCAAGTAATAATTCCAATCCTGAAGATCAACAAAGCACTTCTGGTAAAGTTAACTGTATCCTTCACAGAGCTTCAACTAGATGAAATTTTTCATTGGAATGGCGTGTAACTTGTTTCAGTATCAATGCCAGTGTATTGTCTCGACTATAGCCAGAAGAACTAAGTTAAAAATATGGAAAGCTTACTTATATTATGAAAAGAAGATAATCATGCAATGCAAACTAGAGCATCATACAAACCTTTCTTTTTCTAGTACAAGAGTTGTATATTGTCCACATAGAAAATAATATCCAGCTCTAATCAATGAGACACAACAGTAAACAGGACTTCAAATAGGATCTTCATAAAAAACAGAAAATATACTTCGATGAACAAAAACTCAGCCAAAAAACGGAAATAAAAAATAGATAGTATTTATCTACTGTGTCCTGAACTCACCATAGACTTAATCATGGGGAAGGCAGTAAAAAATAATGGTCCACCTAAAAAGAGCAAAGGCCAATCATGACCTTTCAGCAAAATAAGTTTATCAATTGACACAAAAAATCTGACAATTCTTTCTATATTCTCATGAAAATTTTGCAAGGAATCCCCTTCTCGAATAATTTCAAGACAATCCTTCTGAAAGGATGTACAGAAAACACTTATCAAATGTTTATCCTCTTGGGAGATCTCTAATAGAATTCCAATAATACACTTCAATAACTCTTCAGTAAAACACAGTTGATGGCTATTATTAACTCTTTGTTGTGACCTTTCATGAGACAGCGAACTGCCAGCATCAGTTGAGACATCAGACCTTGTTTGTGAACTTTCATCTTGCTTTTGCACGCTAGCTGACAGCAGATAGTCATTCAATAATAGTTCTACAAGAATATCATTTATCAACTTGATAGGAAGTTCACTTTGGTCGTCTTTTGTTTTACAATATCTGGAAAAAAATCTTCCTATGTCAGTCAACAAAAGTGAAAGATCAAAGTGAAACAAGATTGTAGTAATTTGAGTGTCAGTTATGCAAAGCATCTACCTTGATACATTATGTAACACCCAGAGAAAACATTCTTTAAATGCACCAAATAAAGCCTTAGAATCGGCCAGCGAGTGGCATGAAGAATATCTTCCGGCCCAAAGATTTTGAAAAAAACAATCAACAAATTGCTCACCAAGGTTTACATCTGTAGGTATGGAATCCAAGAATAGCACAAGTACTGGATATGAAACTTGTTGTGATCCATGACATCCATTTCTTAAGAAATGCCAAAATCTGTTGAGGACAACTTTATGGGTGTTACAATATGACCAACCATTTGGGATTTTTTTTGAAAAGAGCAATAACATATCCCACATGGAAGAATGGCAAGATGCATCCTTCTCTTGCAACACACCAAGTATGGCAGTTGAAAGCACCTTCACATTTTCTTCACTCAAGATATGTGGAATATTTTTTATAATGCTAGCTATGATGGAATATGTAGCTGTACGAATACTGGGATACTTGGATTTCATATGTTGAAGAAAACACTTATGCATAGCAAGCAGATTTTCAACAGAAGATACTGCAGTAGTCCTTGCTCTGGATATAAGCTTTTGTTCAGGCGAACAATTTCCATTATCAGAGTTTGGCAATTTTACAACCAGTAAAATGTCAATAAGTGTTGCTATTGCCAATAATGAAGATGAAATTGCCTGCAGAAAAGGAAAGTACCCTGAAATGTAAGTAAAAGATCACGGAAATAGAACCCAACGAACAAAAGCTAAACAATAACAATAAGCTCTAGAGGAATGATTAATGACAAGAATTGAAACTATGTGTAGTAGATTGAAGCCTTGCAAACTATGATAATATCTAAGATTCTTTTTCATGAGTTACCTTCTTCATATTTGTGCTAAATATCTATAGCACTGGATTATAATAATTGATGGCTACAAACTTTACAAGTAGTAGAGCACATCTTAGTAACAGGGATCGTGACACGAACATATTAACATTGGAGTAAATGAACAATTGTTAACAAAATAAAATATATCCTCTCTCCAACTAAAGAAGTGGCAAGATATAACAATGCTAAAATCAAATTCCAGAGATCCAGAACTTCCAAAATAAATATTACCTTAAAGAGTCCTGTGGAGAACATGTTGCCTAGTTGAATCGAATAGTTTATTCACATGCACTTCAAACATGGATACCCGAACTTAGTGAAACAAAGAGATGCAAGACCATATCAGAATAGCTTGCATCAAGTGTAAGCAAAATGCTACAAATGCCATGTGTAATACTTGAGAATGATGAAAAGCAAAAAACACAAAGTGTTCTGTTCAAGAACTAAAAATTCTTTGCCAATCACTCTTTTCCAACAAAAAGAAATCATACTAGATAATAAAACTAATCTAAAAGTCAAATATCAATTAATCAATTGAACACCTGTAACATGCTAAAACAATGTAGAACAAGTTCAATGGAAGTTTAATATTAAAATAAAAGGGAGACCAAACACCTACTCTTTGGTGCATATCTTCCAACTCATCAGCAGGTATGGCTTTATCAAACATCGCTTGTGGTGTTAATTTCAAATTTTCATCTAAATAAAGAAAAATCTCATTTACACAAAACATCAAAGCATCCAGCCTTCGTTCTTGCACTGGAAAGGCTGCCTGCAATAGCATTAGCAAAGTTACTATAGAATGAGGGACATTTAACTAGAGCAATGGCTAAAATTCTAATGATAGCCTTGCATACAAGGGAGGAAAAAAACTCAGTCAATCGATAAATAGCCAAAAATATAAAGTGAGCCTCTGTAAGCCTTTTTTTATCACTATTAGACATGCTTAGAGCAATCAGTATGAGGTAACTTGCTTGATTGAGGTTTAGTTGGGGCCTATTTGAAATTAATTGGACTTGGTTTCAGTTTAGCTGGTGGCTCACTGCATTTTTATATAGTGGATTGGGTTCAGTTTGCTTAAGATTCATGTTAAGCTCAAGTTAAACACAAACCAGTATGGACATTTTAAGGGTGAACCAGAACTGAACCAACTCAAACCAAACCCACATCAATCAACAAGTCAAAGACAAAATGTTAATGGGATGAGGACGGTTCATCCACACTCCCAAGTCCTAAGGTTCTGTTTACTCTAGAGAAAAGAAGGGGAGGGGAAAAGAAAAAGATGAAGTTACCCTTGCTCCCACTGAAATGTTCAACCGTGCCCCACTATATATTTCTGCAATCGGGTGAGGAAGTCGGATGGGAAGCGGTGGTAGGCTTGAAGGGCATATTGGGATTGATGGCTCATGGCAGTTGAGATTGGAAGAAGAGGGTTTGTAAGGCAGTTCTAGAAATCAGAGGCATCAGCAGTTAATGCTCAACAGTATGTGGTTGTGAGATAGACAACATTGCCATCAACGCGTAGGGAGTCAGTTGTGCAGCATCTAAATGCTTGCTGTGTCCTCCCCACCGCCCTTTTTTTTTCTCCCTTCTCTTCTGCCTAGTTTTGGGCAAAAGCATTTCAGGGAAAAAGCTCTTTTGAGGAAATGACAAGTCACCCTTCCTTGACAAGTTCCTCCAATGCAATCAAAGGGAAGATACAGGATTGTGTCTCAGAAGCTGTTCCTTTTCAGAGAAATTATTTCTGTCATCCCAAACAATATAGTCTAAAGCCTCCCTCCTCCAAATCCACCAACAATGTTCAATCCAACCCCACAAACAAAGCAACTCCTCTAAGTACGCTCAGCAACTCCCACTTTTATCGCTTGCAAGCATCACAGCACATGGCTCTCTATCTTTTGCCTGAGCATTGTAATTCCTCCTTCCTTTTGTGCCCACGGCCAGCAACAGCACCATAACAAACAACCCCACAAGCACAGTTAAATGCAACTCATGTTCCACCTCTTGCTCATAGGTTGTGATGTAGCAGGCCCTCATAATCCCTTCCCCACTCCAAGGTGACAATGCACATCTCCCTCTCCTCTTGCAAGAGTTGATAAACAATAATCATATTTGTCGCATCCCAACAACCACTTTAACCCCACAAAAATGCTCTCCTTATATGCACACCATTGGCGGCTTGGCCAGCAACCTCATCCCATGTCCACAGTCAATAGAGGCAAATGCAGACCCTTCTTTCCCATAGCACATGTAATGATTATATGTATGTACAGTATAGCTGGCATAGAATCCTAAAGCAAAAGCCCATCCAGAATAATCTAAAATACCCAAATAATGCTCCACTTAGTAAAGGCCCCATAAAAAGATAATTCTGAATTTCTCTTGAAACCATATTTCAGTCCAAAATGGTTCAGATCAATACCTGAACAATGTTTTCACCAAAACTGCCATACATGAATTGTTCTGAGAGTAAGATTGAAATTGCCTTTGTATGGAGTCACAATAAGAAATTTGAAGAAAAGGAGTTCGTGGATGTTTCTAAGCATTAGTGGCCCTTTTCGAGGGTCTTCCCTAATTTAAAAGAATGATGGGTATGAGGCATGAATTTCAAACCTCTAATGACTGCCTAGCAGCCAAAGAAACTTCTGGAACTGGATCAAATTGAGAATACCACCAAGGGCCCATCAAAGACTTCAAATGTGGTGCCAATCCTTTCCTGAATGAATAGTTCAATATCATCAGTACTTCAGTACACACCAGAATCTTTTGCAACATGAACGATATACCTAAATACAAATAATTCAAAACAAGAGAATAAGCATACATTGTTAAGGTGTTTAAAAAAGAGAAAAATCTCAAACTTTCCAGAAATAGGAATAATTTGCATAGCGGTAAGATGTACAATGTGGACTAATGTGCCAAGATCCCATATCAACCAAGAGATTAGGCACAAACCTAATGTTGTGTTTACTTGGAACAGAAACAAAAAAGAAAAGAAAGGAAACAAACCGAAATAATCAATCTCTTATTTGAATAAAGGAAAAAATAGAGGAAGGAATTTTTTTTTGCATCCAATTCCTTTATTTTATTTTTGCATGAACTAGGCAGAAATCAGAAGTGAAATTTAAGTATCCAATAGAAACAAATAGGGATAATTCGATATAAATTCACAATTTTAATTTTCAGTTTCAACAGATCAGATTTCATATTTGTCTCAACTCTCAACACTAATCTCTAGAAACTAAGAATAGATTCTGAAAAAGATGAAAGTTTTAATGAACTAAGCACAGCCTTAGCAATTCACAAACTAAATAGGACACTAGAAAAGGAAAAATAACAACCCAGTGCATAAAGCTCCCACCAATGCAGGGTTCTGGAGAAGGATCGAACCACATTGTATCTTTTGTATTATTAATTAATACAAATCAAGATTAGTTTCAAGATTTCTGTTGTGTTATTAATTAATCTTCTTTAGACAATAACATTAATTTTACATTTATGGTATCCAAGACCCCACCCCGCGCTATTTCTCTCTTTGTTCCTACAATATAAATATTTGTGCGTTTATAATTTGTTTCACTTAGTTTCATAAGGATGGCACAGTTTTAGAAAATAGATAAGTGAATTTGTTTCACTAAGTTTGACTCTTTATTAATACAAGCTATGTTACTTAATCAAAATGAACTAAAGAAAGTTGCATAATGCCTCTAAGAGGGCTAAAACAAGATCAAATGTACAGAAGGTTGTAACTAATGAACGAATAGTAATACCGAAACTAATTAATAAATATTAATACCAATGTATCTCATGAAGAAAAATATGGGGACACATGAAGCGAAGTGAATACACTATGTGAGCGTGATCCAACCCATGCCAATCTATACAATGTGAGTCAACCCAGGGAGACTTAAAGGTTTTCTCAGAAGGATGGTGGATTGCACAATCTAAAGCATTAGTCTCACTTTTTATGTTGGGCAGTTAAGTGCCAGTTCCTAGCATTTCATCCCAAGGGTTTTAGTTAGTCACAATATGCGTAAAGGCCAACTATACCTTGGCCAGTATTTGTGGTCTAGATGCAACCCATGTGTAAGAATTAAGACCCAAAAGAATTAATCTGGATAACTATACCTTGGCCAGGATTTGTGGTCCAGATGCAACACATGTGTAAGAATTAAGACCCAAAAGAACTAATCTGAACATCTAAGGTAGGTGGTGACCAACGTAATACCTACACAGTTGGCCTGCAATTGATGTCAATTTATCAAAAGTATCACAAACCCAACTCCTCTATTAATTTTAATACAAAAGTACATATTAAAGAACAGTTGCCAAAATATGGATTGGTACTTTTCTTTAGCTTTCTCTTCGTAACTGATTCATAAGTAATACAATACAAAAATTGAAATTAATAAGCATTATGAGTACTCATGAACCCCCAAAGCAGTGCAAACCTAATAGCCGTAACAAGAGCAGTCATTGTGTCATGCGTAGCTCGGCGGACCTCTCTATTAAAATCATGCAATAGCTTCCTGTATTCAAATGCCTATAAAAGGATATCAGTAAAAGCATTTCTTGTCAAATAAACTGAGTAGAAAAAAAATACAAAAACATTTACTTTTAGTGAGACAACATTAAAGTTGTGCATATCATCCCTATGCAGTATATATTAAAGTAGAATCAGAAGTAATTAAAAAATGTACAAGCAGTTGGAAGTGAAGAAAATTGTTGCTATCTAGGTAAACAGCAGATAATATAGGAAGCAACATCCCAAGGGCAAAAAGATAATGACTCATTAAACAAAGTGCTCAAGAAAATATGAACTTGAATCATTAATAATGAGTACCAAAGTAGTACTAGAGAACATAACATGGATCACATAGAAGCATACTCTAACAATAGGGCATGGTATACCATGTAATTATAAATCAATACTAGTGTCACAGCATAATGATCTGTTTATTTGTGCATCATCAATTCCAAGAACAATATTAAGCATCACAGGATAATGATTTGATATTGGTATGTTTCTATCACTTAATTTACAATGGCCAAAAGCAAAGTTTAAAATTTTGAACCGTATCAAAGTTTCGGTCTGCGATCGGAACGATACGGTTTCGATATGATATCATGTCGTATCGATAAATTTCGATAATTTTTAAATATAAAATACCTAAATTAAAAATGAAAATTTTAACTTAAATATTAAAAACAAACAAAATAATTATGGAAAAAAATTAATTATAATAGTAAAATTAATTTAAATAGGATTAAAAAATAAAATAAATTT
>JBAMHZ010000017.1:456407-472534 GCA_037177395.1 Alpinia galanga | reverse complement strand
TGTACCCAAAAATATCAATTCGAAGTTATTAACAGTAATAATCAGAATATTTTCAAAGTTTATGCTTTAAAACAATTAGTACACACGCATAATTTATCGTAGGGATGTCAGAATTAGACATAAACATAATCAATACATTTACTATACTATCATCTTCCAGTTCAAGTCAACTTTTCAAAAATCTAAATCTTTTAAGTCCATGAATGAGTTTCAGTGAAAACTCATTGATGGTCTTAAAAAACTTCAATCGGACTCATTCTAGCTCTTAAGGATTTTTACAGTACTTAAAATTTCAAATATGTTATTCTTTACTTTTTTTTAAATATATATATTATATTTTAACACACTAGTGACCAATACTAAGTGCTAGTCTCAAAAGACCAACTTCAGGTGTTGGTGCTGGTCCAGCACCAAGGTGGAATTAGTCTTTTGTGACTAGTACCATGGTCTCAAATGACCAATACCAGAGCTGGTGTTGATCTTTTAAGACCAACATCATCTTAGTATTGATTTTTGAGATCAGCATCAAGGTGGTTTTGATCTTTTGAGATCAGCACTACCTAGGTACTGGTTTTTATTCTTTAATAAAAATTTTAATTTAATGGGAAAAAGAAGAACTGCATGCCAAAAAGAGAAAAAGGAAAAAAACATTTACATTTGACAGTGCCCTTTGGAAATTATAAAAGTTCGATGCATCTTTTAGGCAGCGGCAAATTTCACGATCACTCTTTAGTAAAATTATTTATTTCTGTTTTGAGAGCTTCTGCAAACTTGTTTATAAAATTTTTATTTAATAATTTTTTTTATCAAATTTAACTAATAATATTATTGTCCTTGTAATTTAACTTAAATATTTATCTAATACATTAAATTTATATTATTTTTTAACTTTTATATTTTATAAATGATTTAAAATTATAAAATTTTATAAATTATTATTTTTATATATTTAAATATAAAAATTAAAATTATAAATAATCGAATGTTACTTATCAACGTAACGAGAGATCATTATTGTTCAAATTTCTTAGTTATTTTATTATTTTTTTATGCCTTTTACATCTAAACAAATGTTACCTAGCAAAAAAAAAAAATGAAATAAGAAGAAATACAGAGTTAAGGATAGATTGATGGATGAAAATTAATTATTTTATTTAGTTATTTATTTACAGTGACCCTAATATGATATGAAATAATATAGTATTAAGGTTAAAAATAATAGTGTACTTGGTAAGGTATACATCATCAAGTAAAGAATCTTAGTAATGAAATGAGAAAGTGAAAAAAAAATGAACGTCCTATAAAGAAATATATATTTATAAGAATGAGAAAAACTTTAAAAAATATACAATAGCTAAGAAAAAAATTAAAAAAGCAGTGAATGAAACTTTTGAACGATTATATTGAAAATTAAATACAAAAGAAGGGGAAAAGAACATTTATAGAATAGCTAAAGTGAGAGAGTGAAAGATGAAAGATCTTATCTAAATAAGATGTATTAAAAATGAATACAATAAAATACTAGTAAATGATGAAAAAATAAAAGAGTGATGGAAAATGTATTTTTATCAACTTTTTAATGAACATTTAGATGATCAACTTAACTTAGATAATTTAAATAGATCAAATGAGTATAAAAATTTAAATTTTTATTGTAGAATTCAAATTTTAGAAACAAAACAAGCTTTAAATGGGATGTAAAATAGAAAAATCATTGGATCAGATGATATTCCGATGGAGGTATGGAAGTACCTAAGGAAATAAGGTATTGAACATCTTATAAAACACTAGAAGTGAAAGATTTTAGACTTAGTAGATTAAGATAGAATATATTGAATTTAAATTTAGCAATATTAGATATAACAAAACAAGTGTTAAGGTAAGAGATAATGAGTTGTCTGAAACTGAGTGTTTTAAATATTTAGGATTATTTTTGCAAGATGATAAAGAGATTGAAAAAGATGTTTTACATAGAATACATATAGGATGATTATAATGGAGGAGAACGTCGGATGTTTTATGTAATTGTAAAGTACGTCTAAAACTTAAAGAGAAGTTTTATAAAATGACAATTAGATCTGCTATATTATATGAGACTGAATGTTGAACTATGACTCGAACACATGAATAGAAGATGAGAGTTAGAGAAATAAAGATATTAAAATAGATGTGTGGACACACGAGAATGGACATAATAAGAAACGAAAGTATCAGAAAGAAAATTAAAATTGCATCTATTGAGGAAAAATTCTGAGAAACACGTTTAAGATGGTATGAACATGCACTTAGGATGATTAATAAATGTTTCAGTTAGGCAATGTAAAATTATGATAAATACGCACATCAAATAAAGAAGAGGAAGAAAAGACTTAATTAGTAATAATAAAATATAATAAAATTTATTTAAGTATAAATAATAATACAGATGATAGAATCTAATAGAAGGATTGATATGGCCGATTTTATCTAGTGGATCAAGTTTAGTTGTTATTATTGTTATTGTTAACAGTTAAACCCCTTTCTTACCGAGTCTCTCGGAGGTCTGCTGCCAACAGACGGAGAAGAATCTGACAAGAAGCACCTCCATTGCCCAAAGCAACAGCCTTTCGTGGCCGCAGCAACTCTCCTAGCACCAACACGCGGAAATCTACAAGCAAGAAGATAATTTGAGCTCGTCAGAAATCCCAAATCTTTCTCGACTCGATCCTCGCGAACACCGCCCCATCTTGCTACAGCGAGAGCACGGGCGGGGAGCAGGCAGCGCCCGAATTGACCGGCGCCCATCGCCCTGCCGCAGCGGAACAGCCTGGAGACCGTTCTCATGACCGCCGCGCAGCCGGCAGCTCAGATGTGGCGAATCCGAACGTCTATATTAGACAGTGAGGGAGCTAGAATCCGAGGATAGAGGTAAAGCGAACCCTAGAATTGAGGAGGAAACTAATAAGATAAAAAAAGGGGAAGAACGTTGATTGATCAAGATGACGGCGGGCAGTTAACCAGAAAAACTTCCAAGACCAAAAGCTTAATATTTTTTGGCGATCGCCTAATGAGGCGGCGCAATGGAAGATTTCCTTCCCAGTCGCTAGCATTCGATTTCTTGTTGCTATCGAAGTATAATAAATAATAAAAAATTTTGTGAAAATAAAGATAAACGAAGTAATAAAAAAATTATAATGCCGATAAATAAATATTTATATTTAAAATTTTAATACATTTAAATTTTTTAGCCGAGAGATATAGAAGATAATGATTTTTATTGCAATTGAAAATTTAAAATAAATACCAAGCAAGACCTTCCAAACTAATTGATTAATATCATTTTTTTATCTTATTCCTTTTATTTTTTTTTCCTTAAAAATTTACTCATTTTTCCACCCAAATAAATACAGCATAAATATACCAGAAGAGATCAAATGAAATTTCAAATGGAAAAAACATTATCGAAAAAAAAGAAAAGGACAGATAAAAGAAAATTGATATGGATTTTTTTTCTCTTATTCCCCTTTTTTCATATTTTATTTTCTTGAAATTGTTTTTCTCTTGATATTTTTTTTTTCTTTTATCTGTCCTTTTCTTTTTTTTTTAGAGATTTTTTTTTTCCATTTGAAATTTCTTTCCCTTCTAAATCCATCGGAATTATCACAAACAGTATCCCGGTGAGTTTCATATATACTTTCAGATACATTGATAGCACTTTCTTTGAAAGGTCATTACACAGTAGATTCAACAGTGGAGTGAAATTGTTCCAACTCAATCCAAAATAATTTAATTGTCACAGATATTAACAACTAACACAGTTGACTTGACCCTTTGAGTACAGACTTTGTTCATAGTATAACTGAAAATGGAATTGGTCACTGGGTGAGCAGTCGCTTGATCTGAAACTGTCGTGAGGCGCAGGCTGACTCTTCGCCAGAAGCGGTGAGGTCCCAGTGATTATGGGACTATCAGCCAAAGAAGAGAATAAACAGCTAAGAAAGCTCCAAGGAAGCGGCAATGCCATCAAAGACCAGTTTTTATTTATTATTATTTTGCAGATGATGGGTTGACAGCTACTCAGTCGAGCAAATATACCTTACAATTAAAATAATGAATAATACATCTCTTCTCCAATTTTGTGAAGGAAGCATTGAAGGCAAGAGTTGCATACTGCATTAAAGGGAGACTGTCTGACGTCAAAAAAGCATATGAAGATAAAGAACGATCCATCCGGCCATGGAAAAGACAGCGAAGATGTGAACCCAGAATAGAATAGAAGCTGCTTCCTTCCCGCAGCCTCTTAAACTAGCAACTGCACCTGTTTGCATAATCGGTAATATAAGATGAAATATAAGGGAGCCTGAAACTTCAATTTAAAGCAATGTAGCTATGGGTCAGATGTCAGATTCAAGGGATAGAAAAAGACGAATGGGGAAGATGAGATCAATATAGTGTGCACCAAGAAAGAAAGGATATTAGCAAAAAAAGGTTACAATAGATTTGCTTTGCAAACAATACCAGAAAGGACTGATGTGGGCATAGAGTGCTGCAGCAGCAGGACAAATTTGAACATTTTGTCACCCTTGGGAAAAAGACCAAGCTTGTCTGCAATAGTGATGATGCCAAGTCCTGTAGGAGGAACCAAAACCAATCTTCCGAATATGATAGAAGCAGTTGTTCGTAAACCCAGTCTTTTACTGCCTGCGCCAGGGCCTGGGATATAAAAAGTGTCATTTAGCAGGTATATGGAAATTTAAAACCAATAGCTTCTAAGGTTATGAATTTTCTACATCCAATTGATAGTGTTTAGGTTAATTATTGCAGCAATCACTTTTAATATAGCTTTTCAACTTTTACCAGCAGTATCCTATAAGCTTGACTGCAAAATATCAAACAAATCTATTTTTAGTACTCTTACCTACAGTTAAAGTAAATTGCCTGTGGAAAACATCTTTAGACAAATTATATCTAGTGTTTAAATGTCACCTTTAAGATATCAAGACCAAGTGTTAGTTGTCCACTAAAGTAGGTAACGACAGAGTCGTGTCGTACCTAAATTTAGAGAGTTTCAGTTATTCATTAAGTGCATTTTCATAATGCATATGAGCAAGTTGTGCACCGTGTTTTGCTTTCTTATGAGTACTTGTAACAAAACTAAACCTTATTCCCATGGTTGAAGTTAATGAGAAACAACCAAATCTTGATACCCTATCAAATGCACTAAGCTTCTACCATTCACAGAAAGTCGTGGTTCTCCTCTGCATGAAAGTTTCATAACCTCCTGTGAACCCAGAGAATGAGATGCATGGTCATGACGCTACAAGTCCAGGCTATGAGACAGAAAATCACTTGAAATTTACCAATTTGCCATAGCAAAGTAAGCTTATCAGCCTATACATCCATTGAGTGTAAACATGAATAATCTTGAAGAGCCACGAGGAATAGAATTGGAGAGCTTAAAAGATCCTCAAATTCCATTATCAAATTCAAAATCTAATTTCTAAGCACTTGATCAAAATGATTTCTATGGTCAAATAACGTGCCAATTCTTCTAAGCAAACATATTGGGTGACTGGAAGGTTAGTTGGTGAGGAGTGAAGAGCAGACGAAAGAATTGTCACTTGTATAGTGAAAATAAGTGAACAATTTTAGGCTAAGAAACATAGGATATCATGTGTATTTGTTTCATTAAGAAATGCTACCTAAGAAATAGCAGGTGACTTACCATCCACAAGATTTCCACCCAAAGCAAGCAAAATACATGGGATCATCGCTTCCCTGCAGAGCAAAAGTACATCAATATGAGTTACCTAACAGCCACATACTGGCCAATTTTTCTGATCCTCAAAGATTTTGTGCTTCCAATGTAACTACAAAAATAGAGGTCCTTAAATATCAACTATGCAAATAACTAAATCATTAACCAGCCACTAGACAACAGCTTTAGGCTCATCTCATCAGTTCATTACAGTTCAATTAACACAAAAACGGATTGCCAATAAGTTAACTTAATTCTTCAACTCAAATTTACTAAAGAAAAATTGCAGTAGCAACTTGATATTTCCTAAACAGTTCCAATACTCATACTAACAACCTTTACTGTCACCTTGAGTATAGCTTCTTTGTAGTGTTATTATTCATAGAAATCATTCAAACGATTTTGACCATAACAAGGTAACGACATTTTTTTTTTGTTTTAAGACTCTGTTTCCTATCTGATTGAACCACAAAATGTAACTAAATGGCAAAGTTCTTAAATTTAATAACAAGAGAAAATTTGCAGGTGAAAAGAGCACAGATCAATACCCAAGAATCAGACAACTGTCAGTGAAGAAGAATAGCGGGGCATCATCAGTCAGGATAAAGTTCTTCAAAAATGGTATAGTGCCAGTGAGAATTGCCAGAGCCTGATGCAACATGAAACATTAGTCATACGTGATGCCACATAAAACATGATTCATATAAAGTAATCGTGTAAAATGATTGCTTCTATATAACACTTTAAAGACAATCATTTGTAACAAATAACAATACAACGAATTCAAATAACCACCACCAAATTTGAGAGAATTTCATGTTTTTCCCAAATTGTCTGCCCATTCTGCAAAATGCCCTCAAAGTTTCATTACAATACTCTAGTCAAGTTGCAAATTCAACTGATTAGAGTTTGTAAAGCGAAACTAAACATGCATTAGAGAAGTTAAAACAAATATGAAACTGTAAGCAAATACTCATATTTATCTTAAAAACAAATAAAATAAAATAATAAAATTGGTGCATTATACTAGGCATGCTGACATCATTTTCTATATTCTCCAAATAAAAAAATAATTAACATCACATGTCCATGAAACAAGAAGCTATAGAAAATGCTCTGAGTTTCATATATTGGACATCCTAGTGACTTCAAATACTCACTGAAGCAATAATGGGAGGCTGAAAAACTTGCTTTAGCTTTTCCACAAGAAAGCATAGAGTGCCAATTATCTGCATAACCGTCCAGTGCCAATCAGATATATGATAAGCTAAGCTCAGATATTCACATAAGAAGTTAGAATTTATAAATGAACTCCAAGAACATTAAACAAGGTTCGTTCAATTACCAAACTAATACTCAATTACCAATTAACATAAGTTATCAGGTAATGACAACCACAGATTGTCATTGCCTAAGTTGTTTATGCAACTGAATAAGCCTTGTGGATGCTAAAGAAGATACATGATAAACAATCCTTGGCTTGTTAAATTCAAAGCCATGTTCAAGTTAATTATTCATTGCACTAAACCAATTTTGCCAAATTGACAGACAAAAAAGCAAGTTATATGTATTACTTAGGCCAACAAGTAAATTTTTTGTTATATGCATTGCAACTTTTGGTTAACAACTATTACATGTCATATATTGCATGTGCAATTTTTCAAAAATAAAATGCAAACAGTATGAAATTCATTGACTACATAGTTTATGTGAAACTGTAGGGACATATGCAATTAATATTAAATTATATGATTAATATCCAGCATTTATTTCTTGCAACAACAAGTGTTTAACACTTACAAGTCACAAGCTGCTAAATAGGGTAGCATAAAGTTTTAAGTCAATATGATTTGGTTCAATTAATTTAAATAAGCATATAGATATAATTTTCTTACTTTTCCCTGTTTTGGAGATTCAAGGCTAGTAGATACAGATATAGATATAATTTTCTTACTTCTCCTTGTTTTGGAGATTCAAGGCCAGTAGATTTGGCCTTTCTTGAAGTTAGCAATGGAACTTTCTCAGTTTCAGAGTTCTCCAAAGGATGGTTAGTTGGAAGCTTTGCCTCTTCTGCCCCATCAAAGGTTTGACCTGGTGGTGGTGCAAGCATCTGAAAAACGTAGGTATACAAGACTATTGCACCAACCTGTCAATTTGCAAATAAAAGCTTATAAGGTCTCTCTGAACATAGAGTCTACTGGTGCCAAAATACATATCTTGGAATGTCCAGAGCATAAACCAAACAAATCTAATCTTAAAAAAAAATGGAAAGAAGATGGATGCTTTATTTTTATAAGTACACTTCGCCCAACTCAGGCTCAAAGAAGAGCAAACCTAAAATCTGCTCTCTTTATAAAATTAGCAAAGTGCAGCTTAAATGAGAGTTAGAACACACACAGACAGATACAAAACAATAATAATAATTGAGACTCATATCTAAAATTGATCTGCTAGAAATCAATCATTAGTCAATAGGAAAAGCAAATAAATTCCATGTAGACAGCCCTAAATGGTTGGAATTAATGGCTTGTTGTTGTTGATGCTGTGGTCAAAGAAAATAGGCACGTGGATAACTTTAAAATGTGATTAAAAGTTCCCTGAATAAACGAAATGAATGTTGCCTGCATTAAAGCTTAAAGTGGAACACTACTTACCCACTGGCCAAATGAGATGTATGCATTTCCATCTTGGCTACATTTGGCAGAATCACCAAATGGATTTGATTTGTCCCGACATAGAGCAGCAATTAAAACAAGAGGTATATTCCCTATGTTTCCTGTACACAAGATCATAGAAGATAATAGAAAAATAAAAGATAAAAATTGATAATAGCAATTTGATACAGGTCACAAAGACCACTATTCTTAGTAGAATCTAGGCATTTCTTCTACATTGCATATAGAAAAAAGTTAAGTTTGTAGAACAACTAGACAAACCCATCACTTTAAGGTGGGAAGAAAGTACAAGTCTCTCTCTGCTTAAATATTTATTGCAAAACTTCTGCAGTATAAAATGAGTTCCTTTGAAGTTCATTGATGAAATGGATTTGAATCTTTTTTTTTTTTTTGTGAGAAAAACAATGAGTTCTAGCCTTTAACTTGGATATTACTACAAAAGTGAAAATACAAGTAGTGATGACAATCTATCTAAACAGATTGTACTTTGACAAAGTCTAAATAAGTGATGGCAAAGTAGAAAACACGTCTCAAGATGTTTAATTAGTAGGATGTTAGGCACCACTTCCTTTTAAATTCTTGAGATAAAACTTTGGGAGTAAAGCACATAAATACAAAATGTTAGATCAGAAACATGATTCAGTTAAAAGAAAAATAAACTTAAGTATGATGAGCTAGAAGTTGAGCATACATATACACTAAGTCCTAAAAAAGGAAACAACTGTACCCTAACAGAAAATGCTGATTAAGTTTGGACATCTTACCAATTCCAATGTGAATAATGGTGAACTTGAAGTAAGGATATGGTGGCTGAACAATGGAAGCGACAATGAAACCCACAAGAGATCCAAATATGGTAGATAGAATTATATTAAAAGGAATGAACCACCTGTAGATGACAGAAGTATTGATATCTTGATTTGTTGCTAGACATATTGTTTACTGAGTTGGAACATAAGGATAGTATTTCTTCTCTATCAACACAGAGCAAAAATATTTGTATCTCTTGGAGTGCATGTGTTAGTGAAAGACTGAAAGCATAAAAGTATTTGGCACCAAATAGCAACCCAAACAATAACTAGTAATCTGGCACTGATGCGTTAGCTCAAAAAGGAAAGGGAAATTCAGAAATTACCACATAAAAGTTTAAAACAATCAAACCCTCAAGTCTTGGATCCTCTAATTTAGCCTATTATAGTGGCATTTATTATCTAATACTTAAAAGGGCAATCTGATTCACGAAACTCCCGCTAATGCGGGATCCTACAAAAGGGTCTATTGTACGCAATCTTACTCTTTGCAAAAGGTTATTTTCACTACTCTAATCCATGACCTCTATGTCACACTACAATAATTTTACAATTGCACCAAGTCTCCCTTTCTTATTATCTCATACCTGTTCATCACAATTACTAACAATCTCAAAATTTGACAAGACAATAATCAATCTACACAACCAATTGAGCATGAAATTGAAGGTGCTTTGTTAAATAACCTTTCTTAGAAACAAAAGATCCTCAAGCTATTAGAAGTTCAATGTCACGAATCCTCTTTATATCAAGTTTCATGTCCTTAGGAATGCGTATATCCCGTAAGTTATTGTGATTCTACATCATATGAGCATCATGGAGCTCATGTTTTGTAACTGTTAGCATCCAATATTTTGACACCAGTAGCAGTAGCAGTTTGGGAGAAATTGGGTTAGAGAAATATTTCTTAAGTTAATCATAGAAGACTAATTGAGGCCATTTAGAATCAAATGAACAAATTGAGAGTGATCAAACATAATGTTACATAAACTTTTCCAGAATTAAAGAAGAGTGGTGCGAATACAATCCAATAAACTAATGTATCATTATCATGAAACAGTAGCACATATAAAGATGATATTTGCTGAAGGCTAAAAACATCCGCCATTAAACAAGAAAAGAAGTTTTCACTAAATGCCAACATCCAATTAAAACACACACCAAGTACATTCAATAATGCTACAGTAAGACAATAACTAGGAGTTGTTACAATAATACCACAATATAAGCTATTTAACTACAGTAAGGAAGGATGACAGAGCACATTTATAAAGATCCATAAGTATAATGAGAGAACCATCAACGAGTCTTACCACTCTAGTAGCTTTTGCCAAGTGATTGCACGCCCAAGTTGAGAAAAAATTAAGCATGGAAGGAGAAGAGAAAAGACAAGCTGCAACATGTATTAGATACCCATGTAAAAATTTGTGTCTGTCTAAGAAAAGAAAAATCAAATAATTTCCAAGAACTAAAATTGACAAAAGGATTAATACACAACCTTCTTTTTTGTTTTTGCTTACTATGGAATCAAGATGCCCCTTACATTAAATCACTTTCCTTTTTATTGGCATATATCAAAAATTTTCTTCAACTTCTGTTTAGTTTACTATCAAATAAATAAACTTTTTATCTTTCCTAAGAGATTAAAAATCAACCACTTTTCTCTCATCTTTAATAGATGAGTTAACTAGAAGCAATGTCCTGAATTTTAGTGATATTCATAGACCCTTCTCCTACATCTCGCAATAGCGGGAGCTTCGTGCACCAAGCTATCTTTTTTTTCATAGTATGATGTAATATTATCTTTGAAGATGGTCGTTGTTGATTGTAGTTATGTTGTTTCATGAGGGGAAAAAGTAAATAGCTAAATTAGCAAACAAACAAGTAGAAGCACGAAGAATGTCTTTCACTAATGTTATACTTGTAACTTTTAGCTATAAATTCCCAAGGCAATGCGAAAGAAGTTGAAAAGAACTTTGCCTATCTGGTAAAATGAAATTGTCAATAGACGTTAGAATTATGCACAGATGAGAATTTAATTCACAGAAGCAATGTTAGATTATTCTGATTCAAAGACAAATGCAACAAGATAGAGGATTTCAGTAGCAAACATACATCGTGTGTTGGTGGATCTACCACAAATCACTACCTAACTTTTCTCTTCTTTCCATGAGACACACCACTAGCTGCAACACATTGAAAGGCCACTGGAAATTCTGAAATCCTTGTTAATCATTGGTTTATCCCTTTCCCACGTTCTGGCAGTCTTTGGTTTTATTTAAATATACTCTACATGCTGGAAGAGAGAATGCAATTTGGAACACTAAAGAACCATAATATAGCTTGGGCAGAAACAACTGAAATAGGTCTTAATCATCCACATCAATATATTTCTATGTTATAATTCATTTATGGAACTTACAATCCAGTCATCTGTTTGCTTTTTGCAGAATACAAATACCTTATACAATACATGGAGAATATTCATCATAGATTCACAAAATTTCAGGTGTTATTACAAAAGCCATGATCATAAACAGACGAAATAAATTACATATACAATGGTATACAAGTTAGCTAAGGTAACTTGATATAGCAAATTTCAAAAAAGCAAATATTTATACAACAACAATAATAATCAAACCTTATCTCACTGGATGTGATCCACTATATGGATCATTCTATATTATTAGGCTCTATCCCTTACTGTATCATCATCTATATTTAATTTTTTTTTTGTTTTATTGTTGTTAATCAAGTCTTCTTTAATCTTCCTTTTGCTCGTTTAATATGCATATTTGTCATAATTTCACATCGCCTAATTAGATCATTTATAAATTGTCTAAGTACGTATTCGTTCCATCTTAGAAGTGTTTCCCAAAAATTTTCCTCAATAGATGCAACCGTTACTTTCTATCTAATGTTCTCATTTCTTATCATGTCGATCCTTGTATGTGCTTAAGTCATAGTCCAACATTCAACTGCATATAACATAGCAAGTCTACTACCGTTTTATAGAATTTCTCCTTAAGTTTTAAAGATATTTTATGGTCACAAAGAACACCCTATGCTCTCCTCCATTTCAACTAATCTACTTATATTCTATGTAAGACATCTCTTTTAATCTCCCTATCTTTTTACAAAAATGATCTTAAATATTTAAAGCTCTACAACTCGTTATCATCTATCTTAGCAATTGTCTCATTACATTTAATATACTAAATTTAAATTTCATATATTTGGTTTTACTCTACTAGGCTTAAAATCTTTCACTTCTATCGTTTTTCATTAAAATTCAAATTTAGCATTCACTCCTTCACGTGTCTCATCTACAAAAACAATATCATCTACCAAAAAGCAAATCTTTATAATACAATATAATCTATCATGAATTTTCAATGCAGAATGTTCATGCTATAATAGACAAGAATATCCTACATCATTAATCTTTATCAAGGAATTCCAATCTGACAATCACACACTCTCGAGGAACAAAGTTTACCAACTCATCACATGCACTGACAGAGAATAATGTAACAACATCCCTCAGATCAGATTCAACAATGGCCTGCCAACAATTTCAACACATGGTCCAGGGATAAAAAGGTGAATACCAGCTTCATTTATAGCTCGAAAAAGTACTATAAGGGCCTTGCTCCAACTGATATGGTACTAGTTAGTACCTGACTACTAAATACTAGTATGCATTGTAATAACTGATAGCTGGAACTGACAAGGAGGCTAAAAGTAACACCACATTAGAAAGGCAGGAATTCCCTAGAGTGATGAGACCAGGCCCAGTTTAAAAGGGGGGTCTATCTGTCTCACTTGACCCATAGATATTAACTTGTACTGTTTTATTGCACCCTATAATCATATTGATTCAGTCTAGTGAGTCCACTTCACTTGTCTTCCACATAAATGTGCATAGAGATCAAGAAAAATAGCCATGCAGCCAAACAGAAATGCTTATCAAGTTGTTGTGACCTTTTCTCCAAGGCTCTGAAGTGTGAAATAAACTAATTGCTTGTAACTGAACCCTAAGATCATCTTATGATTTTTCAAATTCATAATTGTTATTAAAGAATGTCAATGTAAAGCAAAGAAAATGACAGAAAAGGATCGTACATAAACAATTGTGTAAAGTAAGTTCATTATAAGTATGAAATCCATATATATTTAACAATAAATAGTTAACCACATACCCCATTGAGAAGCTTTCGGCCATTTGCGGGAAGAATGTTGACGTACTTGGAGGCCATTAGCACCCCCATAAAGCATATGGTAAACACTTTTGCTATTGGTAGAACAGCAAATTTCATCGAAGCAAAGATGGATTCACCACTTCCTGCCTGATTATCAATTATAACCTTCAAAAGAGAACGCTCCATATTGATGGTGTTTAAATTACGATAACGCGGCAACGCCTACAGAATCAACAAGCAAAATTTTTACCAGGTTGTCCTCTGAGGTAAATAATTGGGAAAAAAAACATGGAGCAAAGATTAATGTTCACTTATAGACTCGAGAAGATTACAAGATGGAAGTGGCAACAAGCTCAACAATATTCCATAAACAATAATACAGGCGAAGAAACGAAAAAAGTCACGCTGATATCAGGAGAAAAAAAAATCCAACTTTAATGTTCAAATCGAGATCTTGTATTGCTGATGCAATCCAAATGTGCAGCAGCAAACAAAACCCTAATTAAACTAGAACGTCGACACCTAATATAGATCAATACTTTCTCTCTTTCACTCGCTCTTTCTTCAGCATCAATATCATCCGAGAATGAACCAGAATCAACCGCAAGTTACGGTTTTTCCCTCTTACCGGTTCTCCGTCGAGAAAGACGCAATCGAGTTGCCTCCTGACCTTTCCCTTAGATACAAAGCCTCCAAGAACGCTCCGGCGTCTCTACTCCCTCACCTTGCGCTCCGAAATCGCGGAAACTACTGGCTCCGTGAGTTGTGAACTTGTGATTCCGGGACCACGTTACTCTCGCGACACTACCTTTTATAATTTGAATGGAATCTTACCAATTGAACCCTGGAATTATGCTGACAGGAAATAAGAAGTGCTTACGAATATAAAAATATACAAAAAATTAGTACGCATTTGCAATTGTTGCATCAAAATCTTTCGCATGTTTACCAGAAAAAATAAAAAAGAAAAAAAAAACTCGTTAGAGAGCATAAATTTTCAGTATTAATTTCATAGAATTTTTATTTCATATTTTATAGAGCAATCAAATTTTATCCCATAAGATGATCAATTATATAGATTTTTTTTTGTTATTGGGCTCTATTTTTTACTATATTATCATCTATACTTAAATAGTTTTTATCTTATTTTATTGTTGTTAATCAAGTTTTTTTTATCTTTCTCTTTCACATTTGATATGTGTATTTATCATAGTTTTATATCATCTAACTTAGAGTTTTTCCTCAACAGATGCAACTCCGACTTTCTCTTTAATATTTTTATTTCTTATTTTGTTCATCCTTGTATGTCTACACATCCATCTTAACATCGTCATTTCTGCAACTATCATCTTCTATTCATGTGCTTGAGTCGTATTCTAACATTTAGTTTCATATAACATAGCAGATATAACCTCTGTTTTGTAGAACTTCCTTTTAAGTTTTAGAGATATTTTACGATCACATAAAACATCTGATATTTTCCTTCATTTCAACTATCCTACTTATATTATATGTAAAACATCTCTTAATTCCTCTACCATCTTGCAAAATTGATCCTAAATACTTAAAATTCTTAGTTCTAGATAACTCATTATCTCATATCTTAACACTTATCTCATTACGTCTAATATTGTTAAACTTAAACTCTATATATTCTGTCTTTGCTCTATTAAAACATTTAACGTTTAGTATTTTCTGCTAAGATTCTAATTTAGCATTTACTTTTTCACATGTCTCATTTACCAAAATAATATCATCTACAAATAACATGCACCATGGATTTTGAATGTGTCCAGTAAATTCGTCCATGAGTAATGTAAAAAAAATAAAGACTTAAAATTGATCTTCAATACAACTTTATCTTTATTGAAAATATTTTAGTTAATCCGCCTGAAGTTTTCATTTTAATATTTACTTATTCGTACATATTTTTAATTAGCTCAATATATGTTATATACTAACACCTCTTTTTTCTATAATTCTTCATATAATTTATCGTAATACTCTATTATAAATTTTTTATAAGTCAATGAATACCATATATAAATATTATTTTTGCTCCTTATACTTTTCAACTAATTGTCTAAGAAAATATATAACTTCTATTATCGATCATAATCTGAATTGATTTTTGATAACATGATTTTTTATTTTTATTTTTAATTTTATAAAATATGACCCATTAATTTAATATGCTTATAATTTACTAGTAAAATGTGGAAAGGACAGCTAGCAATCGAAATAGAAAATAGAAATAGAAATAGGAATAGCCAGTGGCCCGCGCCCAACCCACCGGTGGATGAACATCTAAAACAACCTTCTAAATTAAAACAGTCACAACTAGGCCCTTCCCCTTCAACATCAAAGGGGACAAAATTAGCTAAACGATCCCTGAACTATCAAGATAGAACTATCAAGATAAATGCAATTAGCTTCAAAACGGTAAGTTGTTATACGATTTTGAATTTTTTTTTCCCATTAAAAATTACGGAATTAGTTGACTAATTAAAAGGTCGAACTTAAAAGTACTCATTGCCAATTCGGCGTAGTCATTTCCTTCGAGAGACAAAAAAATGTTATAAAATAAAATAAGATACGGTTATATTTTTCAATATGATAGAAATCTAAAAATAAAGAAAATTACTTGGCAACAAAAGGAAAGGGAAAGTTTTAAGAAGAAAGACAATAAAATAAAAACTCT
>JBAMHZ010000017.1:432236-445736 GCA_037177395.1 Alpinia galanga | reverse complement strand
AAGCCTTTTCGAGGACGAATATGACTCCCGGCCGCTTGGCTCTGTCGACAGGCCCAGTGATCGGAAGGACAGGAATCCTGTCCAAAGCTTCCTCCGCCCGCCTCTCGTCCTCGTTCTCCTCTACCTCGACTGCAGTTACAAAAGCAGCTTGATCCCCTTCCCTTTCTCCCTCGTCGGAGACGTCCTCTACCTTCTCCTCCTCGGGCGGCGCTGGTTCTTCGACTTTCCTTCTCTTGAGTTTTCTCCCCTTCACTGCGTAGGGCCGAACCATCTCTGATCGGCGGCGGGTCTGGAAGAAGAGAACCCGGTAGAGGACTCGAAACCAAGTTGGCGAACTGTCTGGCTAGGGCGAACATCGTTATTTATTTATTTATTCTGTTTTTTTTTTAAAGGAGAACTAAAAGTGGTAAAATTCGTTAAAATTGCACCCTTATATTTTTGACTTTTCTATATACACCTCCAACTTTTGAAATTCAAAAATAACTATGTAAAAAATGTAAATTGTGAAAAATTAATTAAATTATTTTATGACCAAGCGTTTCATCAAACAGTTAGTTAAAAATAATAACGAAGTTAAATAATTTACTTATATCTATTTGAGCTTATAAGAAAATAATGTTTTTAATTAAAAAGGAAATTAAATCAAGTTTTTTTAAAAAATAATTTACTAATATAAATTTATTGGTGGTGTGCATGGATGCTTTGGATCTCCCATTCAACATATCTCTCGTTGGATTCTCTATAGATTTGGTGGTGTCCCTATTCCCTTGGTTCAATGCATGGATTCAACGGTTTTGTCAATTTCCTTTTTCTTTTTGTTCTCTGTTTGGTTGGAAAGAAGAAAATAAAAAATTGAAAAGACTTTCATAAAGAAAATTTTGGTTTGTTTACTTCATTAAAAAAGTTTTTTTTTTAATTTTTAATTTTTTAAATTATTTTTTATCTGTCCAAATCCAATTGAAAATTTTTCTTTTCTTTTTGTTTTTACACTCTAACTATATAAAGCTAATCTGGATCAATGTATGACAATCTTTATTTTTATCTATAAAAAGCGATACAATGATAAAACAGAAAGACATCACTCATAAAACTATAATTCAATCATCTGTTAGTTTAACAATGCTAACTTAGATGACTAGTACAGTTATATTAAAGTTTGAAAGAGCAAGAGATTAATTCATAGAGTTTACCGTCAGACTATCAATGACTCTATTTTTTTATACTAACCACTTGGTATCATAATTTATTCTCCTTCGTACGTAGGGTGGTGAAGAGCTATTGATGTGGTGGTTCATATAATTTAATCATCTGTTGCGATTATTACTTTTAAAATATTTGATGCAAATATAAAGACCGAATAGACTATTGAGTTAACAAGCGCTTTCAAATTTATTTGATAGTTGAGTACCAGTTAAAAAATAAACAAAAATAAAAAAGATAAACAAAAATAAAAAAAAGAATTTAACTGTGCGATATTGATCCAAACAAATTATTCAACAATTTCTGAAGTTGTTTATTATTATTTTTTAACTTTTTTGTTTAACTATTTTTAATTTATTTATAAATTAAATGAAAATTTGATAAAACAAGTCCACGACGCATCTAGGTTACCAGCATGTTTGCTTCTCCGCCCTTGTCATCGGCTGAGCCCCTCGTCGTTGGTTACCCAGATCAGTAGGTTTTGATCGTTTGATCTTTGCACGGAAATCTAGGTTTCTCGCGCTACCTTCTCCTGCACTCTTTGAATTGAGGGCTTGGTGAAGTCGCTTGTAGTAAATAGGAGCGAAGGAGGATGTCCAAGGAACCCAAGGCAAGTTCATGATTTTGTTGGCGTATTATGCTCTGTGCTCTGCCATCCAGTTTTAGTAACTAGGAAGCGTTTTATCTTCTCGATTATTTCGCTGGGTTTCTTACTTCGATTCTCATTTTCGGAAGAAAGGTGATGATGGCACAACTACCGACATATACAACGTTGAAGCTGCCGAGATCCTTGCGAACGAGGCTCGGGTGAGAGTCAATTCACATCAAAATTGTATTTTTGTTAATAATAATGACAGAAAACTCTCAGGGAAATCAATATATCGTGACATTGTAAATAGTATTATCAATTCAGACGGAGTTGCAACATGCATGATGAGGATATGCATGTTTCTCAACTGTTCTTTTTTGTTTCTGTAGCTTCTCCCTATCGCTGAGGCAACTCCAATCTACGAACAACTTCTTTCTACGTTTCCGACAGCTGTAAGTGTCTGTCTTGAATTATTCCTTTTATTATTCTTATATTTCAATCTGTCTTGTCCCCTTTTCCTGATTGATATGTTTTAATTTCATTTAATAAGATATATTTTGAATTGGCAATGGCTAGTTGAAGTTGACATGGAATTGCCAAAGAAATTGCATAATGGTACATGACAAATATACTTAAGCAGTTACATTGACATAAAATGAATCCTGTTATTAAAAAGTAATAATGGGTCCATATGGGATGCAATAACTTTCATGTAGGAAAAGCTAACTTGGTTGCAAATGAGCTGAAGGAAATCTATCTTTATCTTAGGTTTGGCTCGACAAAGTTTTATGTAGCTCAAATTTGATTCAACAGAGCTCAGCGTGTTTCAGTAACACTGGACTTCATTGTACTTGTTTATGTAGTTATAAAGCTTAACTAAGGATCATGACAAGAAGTCCTAGCTAAGAAGCTTTCCGATGCTTAAACTTGGTCTGAGTTGGTATTTAACTAAAGTGCTATGTTGAAATTATAAGCTTATATATGGATTAACTTAATCCAAGTTGGATTCTGATTGAAGCTTGAACCCCATCATAATTGAGATCAAACTCAACTTAAGACCCACAACTTGTCACTTTGTCAAAATGATAACAGTAGTTTAACATTGATTTTGAAGTCTCGTGGAGCAGAAAAATAACCCATTTGAGAGAATTAGTCCATTAACTTTCAAAGGCTGATTGTCCCAGAATGTTGAAACCCAATTTATTATTTTCATTAGTCCACAACACTCCATTTCGAACTAAAATAAAGTGTCATAAGCTCTAGCTTCATTACTCATTCCCTAGAATCATTCCCAGCCGACATCATGTGAAGCCTAATGGTGGCTTCCTCATCACACAAGTAACAAGTTACAAAGGTGCCATATTGCTTAGGATTAGGTTAATTTCATACAATTTGTAGCATCCCACTAGATGAGAGAATTGCTGTCACACAAATATCTCTTCCCAAACATTTTGCCATGCCTAGAATTATATTTGCTTTGATATCAGAGTTCAGTTTGATGAGAGAATTGTTAAACTTAATTACCTGCCAATTCTTGAGTCTAAATGATAGTGGTTTGCTTATTGGAACTCATAATCCTTTTCCCTAGTTCATAACTCCTTAGGCGAAGAGTTGTGGAAGAGCTACTATTGGGCCTCACGTGTTTCTTATTGAGCGTGATTTTATGCTAGGAGCTTAACCTTCGGTTTTGACAGGGACATGAAGTCTTAATGGAAGGGACTGTGACATCCTACTTTAGTCCAACATCAAGGGTAATGACTAAGGGCTTTAGTTTAGCTTATAACTACTGAGTTTAGATGAGTGAGTTGTTATTAATTCTTGCTTAAGCATTTTAGCTAGTGGTTGGATCTGACAAGATAACAAGATAGTTCTCTCATCAGAGTGTAATCTGAAAATAAAGGACATTTATCAAATCTCAAGGACAAAAGTGATACTGATGCAATGAAAAAGAAAGTGAATTATCCATCCAGTTAAAGTTCCTCAAGTCGAATAATTCATTTTGAAAGTATCTGAGCTGCTAGTGGACCTTATTTTTTCCACATGAAGCTGTAAGTGGATTATACACAAGTATAAATCTTATGGTGGAATACCACTTGTATTAATGGATGCCTTTTAACTTCTCCAAAACTCAGTTGTTGAACCTTGTTTATAGTTTGTTCCCTTTTTTCGGAAGACACTGGCTGTTGGAATCATCACCTCAGCTTTTCCCTTTTTACTTGGATTAAATTTGATTATTCCTCTTGAATATGCAGGCCAAATACTGGAAGCAATATGTGGAGGCATACATAACCATTCACAATGATGAAGTAACAAAACAGATATTCAGTCGGTGTTTGTTGAACTGTCTTCAAATTGCACTATGGTAATGATTATTCTATTCTAAGTATTCTTCAGATTATGTCTTTTACAATTGAAAAAAACTATTCAATATATTATGATTATTTCCAATTTTCCTTGAGAAATCAATCTTGGTGTCTTGTTAATTGCTAATGATTTTCCCACAATGACTGATGAAAATTAATAATGAAGGATGAGTTTGCTATAGCAATGTATTGCCACCCTGTTTCTCTCTTTTTCAGTACTTCTTTTTCTTTTTAAATTTACTTAATGAGTCTCTGTGAGTTACTATTAGAGCTACCCTATAACAAGCACAAAATCCTTTGATGTCCTGTTTGTTTATGATAAAATATCATTTATTTTATTGGATTAGATTATTTTCTGTTCTTTTGTAATAATATTTGTTATGTAAATATTAGCGATAATACAGTCTCAGTGATTCCTATTTAGATAAGTTCTTACAATATGTATGCAGTTTACGTGCATCACAGAAAATTCGGCTTAGATGTGCCCTTCTAAGGCTACCTATTTTTCATAAGCAGAGCAGGACAGTGAAAGAAACAATATTTAGAAAAAAAAAAACTAGTATATTTTAATATGAGAGCATTGTGATGGAGGTGCTAGTTACTAGAAAGGATAAAAGAGGCGATTTCAGTTGGGAATTACAATTTGATCTAATGTGCAATGTAGAATATTTTGGGTGTTATGAAGGTCCAAAAGGGATGTGTATTGCGCTAGAAGTTGAATGTTTTTGTGTGTATGTTGGGTGGGGGTGGGTGGGTGGGTTGTAGAACATGACCTACAAAATTTAATAGAAATAAAACAACGAGCTCATATTGTCCCAAACATGGGTAGGCTTTACTAGAGTTAACTATTTATACTTTGTTCCCTTAAATGATTGAGAACAGAAACTTCTATTGCCCAACTAGACATGATGTAGGAGTCACAGGAATGGTTCATGTTGTAATCTCTTGTGGGATATAATGCATTACTACTCCACGATGAATAAACTATAGTAGAAATATATGATACAAACACACAATGCTAACAAGATGTACAATGGTTCAGAGGCTCCGTTCCTATTCTATAGCCTTTGATTCAATGGTGCATCTCTCCCAAATCGAATAATTCACTTAAATAAGGCAATGAAGTAAGCTTTTACAAATGTTACGATACGTCTCTAGAACTTCTTGCAATGACGAGCTATGAAGCACTTGATGAAAACAACCTCGACAAGATTCCTTCATTGAGTCAATTTTTGATAAGACTACTCCGTAGATCAAGAAAACCATTGGGGATATAGAGTATCAAATCAAACCACCGACACCTTACTCATGTTTTGCGACCTACCTCAATCATCCAGAGCGAGTTCCCATTATCGCTTGAGACCTTTTAGTGAAGGATTTTAATCCATTTCAAAGGAAAAATTTTTAGTTGCCCTCTAGAAGCAAGCACACTCTTAAAATCCTCAACCTTTGCCAAGGGATGAACGAAGCGTAAGGAAGAGAAAAGAGTTATTAATGGAGCTTGAATCAATAATTGAAGCCTTGATCTTGGATCAAGTTGTTGGATATGATTTGGGTACTTGATATCAATGAAATACAACCAGTAGAACTCTATAATATTATGGATGAATGCGCAAAATAACATCCAAAAGTCTTATATGCCTTGGCTAACCATTCACTTGCACAAGGTTGAAATGACTGCTTCATTCTTCTGAAAATATGATCCAGTTTGGGCATTCAAAAATATAAATGGTAGATCTAATGATAACATTCTGGTTGACTAAAAAAGGTTCCCAGTATTCATCTGCCAATCGACTATTCATCTCCTAATTAGTTATTCAAGTCTGATTTTGACTCTCAACTCAAACAAAAATTTTATATTCCCTAAAATTGGGCTTTCAGTTAACTAAAATATTGATCTAGTTGATTGACACTGGTCCAATATGGAAGGCTTTCTTCAGTCAACTTATGAGCTGGTAAGCTACATGATGTCTGAAACCTGAGTCATTGACAAGCACATGACTTGTGAACACCTTGCAAAACTTCAAAAGATAAACTCTAAGTAGTTTTAGTCTCTATCTAGGTCATCAAAAGATTAACACACCATCTATCTAAAATAAACCTTTACAAGTTTGAAGCTCTTTACACCATAAACTCTTAATCCAAGCTTGACCGCTTCAATCATCAAGTTCATAATAAGTTCCATACACTTGACATAAAAGATCAAATATAAATATCTAACTTGAATTGCATTGCTAAAACATCAAAACACTATATTTGGATGAACCATCATTCCAACATTTATTTAACACCGACTGGTAGAGGATAGGAAGAGGAAGAGGAAGAGGAAGAAGAAACTTAGTTGGAGAAATACACTTATTCCTGTCCACCATTGTTTGAGCTTGGGTTCATTGTTTCTCTAGAGACTTTTGCTTGCTGGTTAAAAATTGGCATGTTTAAGATTACTCTACACAGACTTAACCATGTTTAATTTTGTCAAAATTTGCATGCTCTAAGCATGACAATCTTGTTTGGTAGGGTCACATTGTAAATGTTCTTTTCTTCCCTTTATCACATATCTGGGCTCTAGATCTAGCTTGGCAAAGACTATTCTTCTGGATTTTTATTGACATTATGGTAGTGTTTCTTTTGCTTTATTTTCAACACATAGGCGCTGCTACATCAATTTTATCAGGAAAGTAAATGAAAAGAAGGGACCCGACGGTCTTGAGGAGACCAGGAAGGCATTTGATTTCATGCTGAATTATGTTGGTACATTCAAGTACTTTGTTTGGAGTTCATTTTAAGTTCTAATTCTGTAAAGTTTTGCATTTCAATCATATGAATTTTCTTGTTTTTACCAATTGCTGAGTTTATAATACATAAACCCTTAATGTCTCGTTGCACTTGCATGTTTTTTAAGCTCCATAAATTTCACCATGAGCCACAAGAAGAATAAGTGATGCAGCAAGATGACCAGCAAATTTCCTATGGAGATAAGATTCATGGAGAGAACTTTTGTTAAATCAAGAGATTATCTACAAGGGATTTATGTATCTTATTTACCCTTGTGAATATCACAAACTTTTATGATTAATTATAACAAATTTTAAAAATTTGAAGCATTGAATTAAAATTTCCACTGAAACTAAATTTAAAATTTTCTCTTATACTATTCTATCGCACCAAGAATAACTTGACCTTGCTAGAAGCTAGAAGATCAAACTTGTTGACTCCTAACAAATTGTGAAGTGGACGTTCAGGCAAGGGCTTTGGAGAATATTGTCTTGAGACGTCACTGAATCTCGACAATCATCTTCAAAGTAATTGAAGTCCCTCCTTGGTGATTCATAGATTGTCTGCATTCAGAGTAATTTCTATTGACACAAGTGCTTCTGAGTGCTTCCGGTAGGAGCTAGAAGTGTCTTTGTATTGATTGTGCTTACAATTTAGGGAGTTGGCTCCATCGTGGATTACAAGCAATTACCGAAACTATAGGAGGACAATATGTGGGTAAGTCAACAAGTGAATATGAGGGCTTAGCAATTCAATTTGCATATCAATAACATAATTTTTAATGTCAATTGTTTTTACAATACGAAAGAGACTAATGTAATAGGTGAGAAGATTGTTGAAGGAGTTTTAGGAGTGCAAATACGTACCATAACATACTCTTTTTACATTGCATTTCGTATCTTTATGACTTGCATCATCATAGAAATATAATTACTTAATGAAACTTTCTTCTTAAAATTCAAGTGATTCTATTGAATGAGCTTAATAAAACTTTCAGCTGGCTTAGATGAGTTGGAAGTGAGAGGTAAAGGAATCAAATGAATAACTTGATGACCTTTAGACCACTAGAAAACTTTAAAAGAAAATCTTGCTACAAATGGATTTACAGAATTGTTAAAGGGAAACTCAACAATTACTAAGAATTTCAAAGTCTTAACTTCTCTCCCATTAGACATTCAAGTATACTTTTCCATGCTTTGGTTACTTACCTCAATTTGACTGCTAGTTTGAGGGTGAAATGTGAATGAAAATTCAAGTTGGGTTCTAGGCAATTTTATGAAGGATTTCCTAAAGTAACTAACAAAGTTATCATCTAACATTATTGATATCGGCAATCATACAATCCGACAATCTTTCTAGAAAACAAGTTGGCCATATGAAATGCATTGTTTATTTTGTAATTTATGAAACAAGCTATTTTAGAGAATTTATCTAAGACCACTTAGATGGAATCATGATTCCTATTGATGTTGGATAATCTTCGAACAAAGTTGACACTATGGTATTTTGGGCAATGCCATGTAAAGACCCATATTTTACTTTGTGGCTTTGACCTTCTAAAGTGGCTTGCAAGACCACCTGTATAATTCTCAAATTAGAAGTCCCTAAGCAATGCCTAAAGAATACACATGTGTGCACCTCTGAATAGGTAACCACCCCTAATTTCAAAGGTGGCCCATGTTGGTTTTCATTTCAAATATCTAGAATCATCACCCCAAAGTTAAGATATGTGGGGCATTCATTCTTAGGACACTCAAACATGATGGCAGTCGTATATAGGATGCCATCACTCAACTCAGCACATTAACATGTTTGTTTTAATTTTCTGGTTGGCGCTTTAAGAAAAAGGTGATTCTTGGAGGAATTTAATCCATCTGATGTGCTCAAAACTTTTTTAATTGATGAATGAAATTAGATGTTTTGTGGTTAGAGTGTAGTACAAAATCATGTGGCTATAAATAATTGTCAATGTCTCGGGCCTAAATAATAGTGTAAAACTCTTTTTTTACAATTAGACAATGTTGTTGGTTTTATTAAATTTTGACTTGAGATGCGTCCTATCCTTATTCTGGATGCATTGAGTTTGGGTACCAAAATCATATATGATGATCTTGTTGATGACATAATCGCTGACAAATATTCTTGGATATATATTCTTTTGGGGTTCAAGAATATTGGGATGACATAGGGATTGTGCTTGAGAACATATATGTTGTCTCTCCTATGGTTAGTTACAAAAAAGTTGTCAAGCTAGGGCTCATTGAGGATGAAATGGGTAACATTTACAAGAAGGATATCACACCATGTTTTGTTTGTGTTGATGCCTATTTCGATACAAACTAGGCATCACTCTCTAAAAAGTTGTTTAGTTTACTCATGTAACTTAAGGATTAGGGTGGAGTGTTGATGCGACTTGGACTCTACCAAGTGTATTCGTGGAAACAATATTCACATTACTCACTAAACAATATTCACATTACTCACTGTCTATGACTATTTTACATTAATTCACTATCTCCACTATTTATGACATCAAGGTGGAGTGTCCGTATGACTTGGATTCTATCAATGCTCTTTATGAAAATAATATTCACGTAATTATCTATGATTATTTTACATTAACTTACTATCTATGACAATTTTACGCGATTTGTTCTCACAATTTGTGGAAGTGTGAAAAATACTAATATGCTTCTATGATTTATTAGATATGGGCATGGATTGTATGCAACACACCACATGGAGCTCCTCTCTATTCTTTTCCTCAGCTTGATTAATTAAGGTCATGTTTTGAAATCTTATGTCGTTCTCGTATAGTAAAAAACGTATTGTTATGATAAATTACCGAAACTTGATACTATTTGGCATAGAAAATTTATTTGGTGTCTAGCATGTCGATGAGTATTGTATCTTATTGGCATTTGACACTCTTTGACATGCTACAAATGTGTCAAGATGAATTGAAATAATATTTGTTATTTTTTCAGCTTATGTTCATACAATACAATATTAAAATTGTATCATTTTAATGGGACATGAAGGTTGAACTTTAATATGTAGTTATATTTTACTTTTGCTATTCTTCCTTTCCATCGCCTTTTTAGAAGGTGAGCCTTGGTGCATCGGTAAAGTTGTTGCCTTATGACTAGGAGGTTATAAGTTCAAGTCACGGAAACAACTTCTTCCAAAAGTAAGAAAAAACTATGTACAATGGACGCTTCCCTGGACCCCACATTGATTTGAGCTTCGTGCACCAGATTGCCCATCTCCTTTCTCCTTTCTCCTTTCTCATCTCTCCTCTCTTCCCCTTACAACTTTTCACTTCACTATTTGTCAAAACACCAACATCGTGTCGATGAAACCGTATTGTTTGCATCAAAGTCCAAAACTCGATTACTACTCGAAATTCTGAACCTTTTTAGGATATATCTATGGTCTCAAACTTATCATAAAAACTTTGAGTTAAAAGTTATGCTATTTTATTCTCATTCTCATGTTCGGGTTTTATAAGTAAATGAGGACATTTTGACACCAAGTGGTCCTTACCATGATACCTATTGCTTTGTGTGTTAGGAATAAAGTTAGAATTACATTTCTATGATCATCTAAGAGTATGTGGGCTACCTTTTACTCGGTGGATGACAATGCAAAACAAGTCGAGTTAGTGGGTTTTTTTTTAATGATCTCATATGAAGTGGTGCATTTTTGGTCAAAGGGGTTCATTTGAGTGCTGAAACCTTTCGGATTTGCTCAATCTTCATGGCTTTATGGTAGGCCTCTTTTAATGAATAAGGATTACTCTAGGTCTTCTCTAGCTTTGCTCTGTAGAGAAGGCGGTACAATCGCCATTGTGGGATCATTAGTGTTACTGTAACAAATTGTCAAGGAAGGAGATTGAGGGATCACTCTGTCTGCCTAATGCAAAGCAGAAGAGGATATGGATAAGTGAGTGTTCTACCCCTGCTGGATGATTCTGCGAGCTGGGTGCTGAGCATGGTTTTGAGGCGGTGGCTGATTGGATTTGGCATTGACATGGGTAGATGTAGCCTTAATTTACTGGAGAGAGTTGGTCTTGATGTCATTGGAGGGGAACAAGGAGAATTCTCTCCTAGTCAGTGATACAGTGATTGGAGTCACACAAAAAGGGTTGTTATTTGCAATTTGGTCTGTACTTCATGTTATTAAAGTGGTTTCTTGAAGGGCTTGATTTTATAAGTTAGTTCTGAATATAGGGTGCCCTAATAAATATAATATCTTTAAAAAACTCAAAACTATTTTATTTCTTTCATCTAGTTTCAACATGATCCAGAGCCATCGATTTAACACCATCACTGCCTTAGTATTGACAAACAAATTGCCTATCTATTGAGGCAAATTAAGTATAAAACCAATACCTATATGTTGTATCCTCAACAAAGCATTAGATTTTTGTCACTTTCTTGATTTATTGTGGTTTATAATTTTTTATATTTTCCTTTAAGTTGTCCAATTCTCATGTTGGGTACTACCAAGAATTTTTTTTATCTTCCATATACTATGTAGTTTTCTAATAATTTGATATTGAACAGGATATGATATTGCTTCTGGACCTGTATGGTTGGAATACATTGCTTTCTTGAAGTCGTTACCAGTCGGTGCAGTCAATTCTATTCATGAACTTTGATTCCAAGTCTTGTACTTGATCGTCGAGATGACTATTAACCTTTTGCCAACTAGGTTACAACAGCTCAGGAAGAGTCTCACCGCATGACAAATTTAAGGAAAGTATATCAAAGAGCAATTGTAACTCCAACTCATCATGTTGAACAGCTTTGGAAAGACTATGAAAATTTTGAGAACTCTGTTAATCGCACAGCTGTAAGAATTCTATGATGAATTATTTGGGTATCTCTTGTAAAGTAATATTGATCAGAATGCTATATGAAACTAGATACAGAAAAGTTACAGTGAACATATTCTTTGGTTAGGAATTAGGATAGTTGATCACTTGATTTTAGGAATGCTCATATGTGGAATTTTATTTTAGAACGGTTATTGTTGTTGTGTTCCTCATTCTCTTAGCATAAATTGGAAGGATGTTCACCTTAACAACTTTTTCCTCCAATTTTCTAGGCAAAAGGGCTTTTATCTGAATATCAACCAAAGTTCAATAGTGCCCGAGCTGTCTATAAAGAACGAAAGAAATACCTAGATGGAATCGACTGGAATATGCTTGCTATACCTCCAAATGGATCATACAAGGTTTGCTGTAGTTTCTCAGTCATGAATTTATTTTCTAGACACACAAAATTCATATAATGTAATGTTAATTTTTTTTTTGTTATTCATGCTTGGGAACCATGTGTCAATTAATAATCACCCATTTTGAGTAATTTATATTTATTTATAATATTTATCATGCCTCAAGCTCAGACCCACCATATGAACTTCCCTCCCCTGAAAAGGGGTCTACATAGTTAGTGTGCTGCCCAGAACCTAAGTCCCACAAGCTATGTGCACCAATTGAAACTGTGCTTCATCGCTTATAGATGTCTGCAACATCAACTTATCTATATCAAGCTAAATTATTAATTTAGTCCACCTCACTAACTTTTGGGATAGAAAAAATATTAAACATCAAAAAATAAGGACGAGCTCTGTTGACCAAAAAAAGTGATATTGGAATGGAATGTATTTATTTATGTGTTTATTGGTAAAGAAAATTGGATATTGTTTGTAATTTCTATAACATAGTGGTCAGTTAGATTTTATGCTTTGCAGTGTAACTTCTTTTTCACGGAATTTTGTGTTGAGAAATTTCTTAATAATATATTATAATTATATATAAATAGTTAATTTAAGTTACAGATATGCATCCCTATATCCACCACATTTCGTTTTTTTGTTATGAAGTGAGCCAACTGCATATCATTTGCAAAGTCCTTTTTAAACCTTTTCTAAGACTAATTAGGAAGGCCATGATGCTACAATATTGAGTAGACACATTATGTGTAAGGAATACAACTCAACATGATTGTGAATTGAATGATGTGTTTAGGTTAGATGAATTTTTTATTGGAAAATAATTATGTCTGCACATCCATGTACTTGTATACACTGGTGAATTTCTGTATATGCTTTATGCTGCGGAACAAATTCCAACAATGGTTTTTTAAATTCTTGACTTGTTAAACCATAAACATGCAGGAAGAGCAACAATGCATGGCTTGGAAAAGGCTTCTAGTCTTTGAGAGGTAAACCAATTTTTAATGTGTTATTTCTTTTATAATCGATCCCTAATATAATCCTAAACCAAAACCATTTGTGAAGTTCATTTCTATTATGAGTAAATTGTATATTCTTTGATATTATTATTTATAGCGTCAAGGTTTAAAATTTTGATCCGTATCAAGCTTTCGGTCTGTGATCAGAATGATACGGTTTCGATATGGTATCGTGCCGTATCGGTAAATTTTAATAATTTGTAAATATAAAATACATAAATTAAAAATAAATTTTTTAACTTTAATATTAAAAATAAACAAAATAATTATGGAAAAAATTAAAAAATTAATTATAATAGTAAAATTAATT
>JBAMHZ010000017.1:402722-419924 GCA_037177395.1 Alpinia galanga | reverse complement strand
GATTGTTTTATTGTACATTATCTTTTGATGATATTGGAAATGCAAAAGACGACACTAGTTTAGTTGCTAGGGGGAAATGTTTGTTGCCAGCACTCAACAGCTTCATTCATCAGCATTCAACTACTCTGTTTCTAGAATTAATGTTGGTGGATCAATTTTCAACCGCTAATCTAACAATCCTTCGTTGAAGCTCGATCTCAAATAGATAATGATACCATTATATTTTCATTATTCAGTTAGAAAGTTAAGACAGAAAAGAAAAGCAGTCAAAGTAAACTGTGAACTCAGTTTAGGACAAGTTCAATCAAAATGGAAAAAAGTCAAGCTGATTGTAGGTAACTCGGCTAGGAAAGTAATTGCCTAGTCAATATTAATTGAATCGGCTTAAAGAAGTAAATTGACCTGAGTAAAAATAGCTCGGTAAAAGGAGGGTTGCCGAGCTAATGTAAAATGACTCAAATGGAAAGAACGACCGTTGAGCTGATGGAAAACAGCTCGGTAGAATAAAATGGCTCGACTAAGAAGAAAAGGTGAATCTAACTAAAGATGAATGACTTACACAATATGTGGTCTACATGAAACGATTTGACAAAGAGGGAGAACACTCATTCTTCACAGGAGGGGCCACGTAAAAGATTCCTTTTTATAAGCGGTTAGAATTTACATTTTTAAGACTATTAAAGGGTCAAGGGGGTCACCATATGTGCATTGTCATAACTGAAAGAGGATCCTCCACATCATCATTAGAAGATATTTTTTAAAGAGTATTTCTCTAACGATCTAACAAGAACATCGTGTTATATCACATGTCATTCTCACAATGAGTTCTAGTATAAGAGATACTTCCTGTCAGTTGCAGAAGATATATCATGGGGAAGAAAGAGCGGGAAGAAAGATGTTTCATTACTTCTATAAAAGAGAAAAAGGAGGAAGGAAACAGGGGCTGGTGATTGAATCATTCTTCATTCATATTGCATTCTTCTTACTTTCTTTATTTTTTTTTTCTACAAAAAAGTTCTAATTTAGGCATCGGAGGCCGTTAGCTGAGAGACTATTGGTTGTCTGACCTAGTGTTAATTTTGACAAAGAAGAAGACCAAAGATCTTTACTACTGTTGTAGCTTAGAGAGAACTTATCCTTATTTCATTTTCGAGGAGTAAAAAATCTAAACAGTGTGCATTAGATAAGTTACTTTATTGAATAGAACACAAGAAAAACTTGATTGTCTTTTTTGGGATGAGAGAAAGATTAGGTTAGGCCAAATCAATCTAGTTAGATGGGTTAATCAATCCGAGCAAGTTTCAATCTAGTTAGATGGAATTCCCTACAAGTTTTGGCCACTTCTTAGAATGCCCAAAGGCTTTTTTAATAATGTTTTTTTTTTCCTTGTAAAATACTCTACTTTCGTTTCTTTATCAATGGCTACTTGTTTAATTGCTCATCGATCTCTAACATCAATAATATATGCTAAACTCAACTTAAACTCACATGGTCACAAGCACACGCAAATGCGACAACTACGGGTCAAATACAAAGCATAAAGAACAGATAAAGTCAGTCGACTTGGGTATCGAATAATAGCTCAATTCTTGGCCCTAATGGTGACTCCTGCAAAGATCATTCCACCCTTCCACTTCTGTTTGCTAGTTTCAGACATGGCAAATGAGAGCTTTCCTGTTGTTGTTAGGGGCCCTTTGAACTCGTTGCCATGTACCTCTTGCCACGGGTTACTATGTCTTCGTCGCACTTCCATCACTACTTCGGTTCGATGCTTTTGATCATCAGGGGTGGTCAATTTGAACGTGACCGGGAGGTTTTGCCACCCGAAAGCGTCGACATTGAACTTGATGTGATAAACTATTTCATAAGTCTTTTCATGACTCAGGCTTAGGCCCTGCTTGGCTAGGTCAGCTAAGTCCACAGACCCATCCACTTCCAGCCAGCTCACCTGTTCGAGTTCAACTGCCGTGGCAAAGCTACAACATCAAATACAAGTAAGAAACACAACACAAAAGCTAGCCATACCATACGCATCGACTAAATCATCAATCAATCGACATTTTAGGCTGGAGTGGGAGAAATAGTTTGTGAATTGTGTACCCGTATTTTTCTGTAAAGTCATCGTTAGGAAGATCAATCCACTTCCAAAACCTACTGTCGCTCGCCCAAGCAATGTTCATGGTTTTGGCTGGAATATGAACCGCATCATTTTTTAATGAGACCAAGCCTTCGGTGCCCTGCTCGATCATCAGAAAAGAAAACAAGAATAAGAGTTTGGCAACAAAGTTGATTCATGGAGTCCAGTCGACATAAATAAACATGGAGATGAAATGACATCGATAGAAAGAATTCCTACTTACAGTTTGAACATCAACAACAACATCATGAGCTTTGTCACCGTCCATGTCTTCAATCTTCTTCCTCTACTCCCTTCATTCACCTCCATATGTGTCTATTTATATGCGAGAGCACTAAAGCTTTCGAATCAATATATATCTGGGAATATTTTTCTTTCTAAAAAGTTTCAAAAAAGAACAGTAGGTGACTTTTGAGCCACTCTCATACGTTGAATTAGTGAATTTGAGCTAAAAGAAAGGAAAGGAAGTTATGCTGACCGTCTTTATACGCGCTTGAAGTGAAAAATGTACAGTAACAATCTAATCTCCGCTCATCATCATCATCATCGAATTTCGATCAAAATTGCAGCATATGAAAATGGTAATGATGATGTGCCATATGATTGAATATCTACTTAGTATTGGCTCGAGTTAGCTTGGTTTGGTGGGAAGATGAATCTGCTTCTTTTTGTAAAGGAAAAAACAAAAGGAATAAATTCGTTTACCACGAGAGAAGGGGAGTAAAGGCCTTCTCTTCTCATCTCATCTTTATCCAAAGGAATATGGAATAAACACTTTGCTTTGCGCGTTTGGCAAGTGACACTTTAACATATTCTTGGTAATTAATGTAGGAAATATTTTTTATAATTACTACAATTGGACAGGGATATAAATAATTTATGACATGAATAATGTTAATGTCAAAATATTTATTCATAAAATCATAAGTAATTTTGTTCTAGATTCTTCTATCTTATTATACATTAAAAAAATGGATGAATGAGTTAAAAATTCATCTACGGAATATTTTTTTTTTTTTTTGCATCCAAAATGAAAAAGAGAAAACTTACCTTCTTCGAATTTGCTCAAATCTCATTGTCTTCAAAGATCTCGCGACTACGAGCAACCTTGCAACCGTGAGAGATCATGCGATTGAATCGCAATGAAAATTTTTCAATAAATACTCCAATTTTAGCACATCCAAATGACTCAGTGCATTATTATTTCAACTCTATTTCGCTCCACTTTCATTCTCTAAACTCATTTTCCTAATTTTTTTTTATTATTTGCTTTATAATTAGCTCCCTCTTTAATCCTTATAATTCAGCACACGAGGGCCAACTTATCATAAATTCAACATTTAGCAGGTAGAAATAAATTAGTCCGCTATTTTGGCGAATTGAAAAATTCTCAATCCAATCCAACCCAAGGCGGGTTGCGGGTTGCGGGTTAGGTGGGCCGGCCCACGCGTTATAATTTTACTATATATCAAATTTTTTTATTCTCATCAAATTTGATTTATAACAATTTGATCCTTTATAGTGCGTACGAAAATTATCCTAATATTTTCTCTACTCTTCTAGTAACATAGGACGTGTTGTATGTTTGATATTTTATTTTTTTTTCTTTTCTTCAAATATCTAATTAGTTGTTTTTTAATAATAAAATTTCGCTCAGTTTCTCTTCTCTATTAATCTCGTCTCACTTTCTACATTTGGATTCGAGAAATTTTCTCATACATTCATTTTTATTGACCATTATGGTTAAAGATTGTATACCCTTTCTCAAGTACAGAATGACTCTGTTTTAGACTTGACATGTTGCATCATTATGTCTTAATTGATAAATATAATTTTTAATTTTTTCAACCTGTGAGCCAACCCAAGCTCGCCACGGGTTGACTCGTCTTAACTCGCAACCTATGCGAGCTGACAAATTTCAACTCAACTCAGTTAAATTATTTGGCGGAACGAACCAACCCGACAAACCTAATTCAAACTGACAACTCTACCAATATTGAAAGCGTACAACTGACATCGTTAGTGCACATCTAGCATGGAGGTAATTAAAATTTAATTTTAAAACTTATCAAGACACTAATTATACTAGAACTATTTTAATCATACAATTAATTAATATTTTAAAAGAATATCATCAAGACATTATTTTTTGTCCCACTTTTTTTTCCCCTGCAATTAATTAATATTTTTCCTTAAAATGGGTAATTACAGTATAAATATCAAATTTCTAACTTAATGATATTGAGGACTCACTCATCAGTCACCAAGCACCAATATTTTAACTCATCCACTACCATCTCCGTCAGCAAGCTAGATTCTTTTTCAATCTTATCAAAAAGGTTATTTTGATGACTCGAATCCTACTCATAAGATCATGATGGAAACAAATAAAGAATCAAACAGCTACCCTGTTTGTATGTGTATTTAGGAAGCTTGCATCAGTTTATAAATATCAATTAATTGAGCACCAAAGAAAATTGCTGGGTAAAGAATCATTCTTGTATTGAGGTGAATCAATCTGGGGGCAACGACCCAGTGCCAGCCCAATTAGTCTAGTAGTACTAAATAAATGTAAACTAAGTTTGAAGGGTCTTTTTTTTCTAAAAAAAATTTCAGGTATTCGGCACTTTTCTCTTTAGTTCATAACATAACTTAAGACTTGCCAAGGATGATAATTGGTTCTACTTCCATCATGATCTGCACTAGTCGGACTTGAGATCGTGTCCGACCTAACATATGACATATGGCTGTACAGACAAGCCCAGATCGGGCACGACATATGCATAACCCACTGACAACTCTACTGTCCACTGCCTGCATAGGACTGAATGAAAAGTTCAAAAAAAATCCTCCAGTTCTAAGCTATTGCTATGCCTACCTGCCCATTGCTCCACCAAATACGCTCTAAAATACACAAACTGTTTTCGTCAAATTGTTAATTGGGTTCAAGAATAGGAAATATACATCTAGTTTAGATGACAACAATTAAAACTAGGAACAAACTTTATGCACTGAATAGTAAATTACAATGTGTTGATGCCCAGAGTGGGTATTGACAAGGGCAATTTTGCATGACTATACTAGCATTAATTGAACCCTGATTAGGTTCATCATCAAACTTAAACTTGGCTAAATCATATACTTTTAAGTCACCCAACTAAATCCTAAAGCACAGAGATGAATGATATGAGAGCTAAGGAAGAGCTCATGAACACCCAGAAAGTAACATGTTCAGTCTCGACAAAGAAACATAGAGTTTAAGAGGGCATCATCAGGATAGGGACCTAAAACTTATAATTGCTGGGAAGTACTTTACCCTTTCCTCTTGGCTTGTCATATAAACAATTATAAGTTCAACTGCCCACAATAAAGGTACATCCAATTACTAATCTATTGTGAACAAACTAAGTACCTGTGTACCCCATCCACAGTATTACATGTAAATGAACAAAAACACAAGGTAATCCAGTAGCACATTTTGCAGAAACCAAAGACTTTTAGAGTTTTAGTTTATTAGGTAGATAAAAGTAATGGAAGTAAGTTAAAATTAAAGAAAAAGATATAGCAGTAAGCCAATAATTAATGTCATTGCAATTGATAATCTATACTTTTAGAGAACGCTACAAGTGATGTCTAATTCAGTGGCCAAGGGTTTCATTTTCAAAGTTTTCTTCTTTGACCATAAGTATTAACAATCCAAATTATTTATTGTTGCCACCAAATCACCAGATCAGCAACCAATAACGGGGGTTTGTCTTCTAATTAGCTCTAGCTAACTTCAATACATCATCATAATTGCAGCAGTTGGCAGCGTCTTTAGCTTGTTTTCAAGTTGAGACACTTTGAATAACAGAAACCATCAATCATGCAGAAGAATGAAGGTTAAAAACATGGAGTTGTGGATGAAAAAAATGATTTTTTTTTTCTAGATTAGATCATACTAATTACATGTATTTGGAAACATTCTAACCTAGTTCAGCTTGTTCTCACTGCATCGAACAGTGAAAAGAAGTGAAAAACAGAGAACAAAGAAACCATATATCCCAGAACTACCATCCTACCATGCTTCCGGCACAGAGTAAATGGGGGGAAACAGGGTGATACAATTAATCAAGAAGCGGATATACCCGGGCCGATTCGGTTAGGTCAAGTCGGAGAAGCAGGGGAGAACTGACCGTCATCGTCCGGGAGCGCGCGGAAGAGCTCCTCGATGGCAGGATCGGCGGCAGATGCCGCGGCGGAGGAGGAAGAGGAGAGGAAGAGGAGCAGGCGGCGGAACAACGGCACCGGGCAGGGGATCCGCAGCACGCCGCGCTGCCCGTAGCCGTACTCCTGGGCGGAGCGGCGGAGGAGCTCGAGGAAGGCCGGTCGGCCGAGGAACTCCGCCCGCACCGCGAACCGCTCCATCTCCTCGCCGACGTGCACCGGCACGTGCCCCCACGGGACCCGCCGCGGAGGTGCATTCTCCACCAACGGGGGCTGGCAGTGGGAGGCGTCCGCCACCCTCGAAACCCGCCGGATCTGCCGCTTCATCCGCCCGCAAGCACCACGATCCGCGCAGATTAACGCAAGAAAATGGCCGAAGAGCTTAGGGTTCGGGACCGAGCGCGTGACGCCCATGAGAGCAACTGGAGCGCTTCGCCAGGTAGATTTATAGCCCTTTTCAAATAGTATAATTCCGGAATAACCATCTTTTTAATTCCGATTTTTCTTTTCTGTAAAAATTGGGTGCGTGAAAGGGACTACGGAGAGGTACGAATGCGGGATACCGGACAACCACAGTTCCCGTCCCCTATTCTCCTCAAACAGCAAACACAGAACCAACGCCCAGATCCTAAGGATCGTACCATCGGAAGGTCCAAATATCTCTATTGCGTCAACAAAAACACGAGAAATCTACGGGATCCAGAGTGGTACCTTCCGTAGTCCCACTAGTACGGTGACCGTGAAGCCGTTCCTGCTGTGTCCGGTCACGTGGAGGACCAGGAAGGGCCCCACCGGCACGTTACCTTGTTCAAGGCGTCAAGTAAAATCGAACTGACCAAAATAGACTTTATTGGGAGACGACCGTTTTAATAAATATATCAGGTGCGATGTCGTTATATCCCCTTTTATGGTATTATCACTGACATATGACGAGGAGAAGACATGTCAATAAAATAAAAAAGATTTTCGCGCAGAGCACATTAAATAAGTAGACGGTGCTGTATTATTATTATTATTATTATTTATTATTTTTGCATGAAATAAAATAAGCTAAATGGGTAGCATTCGTATTTTCCGTTGCAGGACATTTTGGTCATTTGATTACGAAGTGGGGGATATAACGGTAGCGGGTCCCTGGCACGAGGTATGGTGGATCGCCGACCGGGGTGCGACGTGAATGAGCCCGGTCGGGTGGATGCAGGTGGGACCGGCATGCTGATCGACCGGTTTGCGGATTCTGTGGGGAAGATAATCCGACACCGCCACCACTCACCCGATGCTTCGAGCCTTTGGATCATGATCGCGTGGCTGCAGTCGAAGACTCACAGTAGATAGCTCCGTCTTAACCCATCTCACCCACCACACCGCCCGGTTTAGAAAAATTAAAAATTACTGGGAGTAAATTAAGAAGAAGAAGTAAAAAAGAAATGTTAAATTATATATAACTGAGAATTATTAATATTTGGAGTTCGAGGATCATGCTCATGTATGGCCAATGAGAGTTTGAATAAATCTAGTCAAGGTGGAAATATTTTCGAGATGACAATGACAATATAAATGAATTGATGAGAACTAATTGACTGTTTTAAGGGCTACGTATTGCGGGGTCAAGGAGATCGTCATTTGATTGACAGAGTAGTAGGAGTAAAAAGTCAACCCAATAAAGGCAGTGGTTTGTAGGTCAAAGGGAAAAGTATGTTTTTTTTTTTAACTAGTATCAAATTATCCAATCGTCCAATTAATTCTGTAGTCAATCCCATATAATTATATGAAATTATATCTTAATAGTTAAATTGAAAGAGGTTAGAGTCCAAGTGAATATCAAATAATCATCTAAATAAAATAAAAGAAACACTCATACTTTTAATGGTTTAATCTATACTTTATAGTCACATTATTCTTGAAACATTATTCAATGCTAAACTCATGTATAAAAAGTCATTTCTATAGATTTTTTTTAAATTTATTATTAAACTATTATCTCAATAGAAAATTAAACTTTGTTTTCCTGTAAAATATTTTTTCATGGCTGACAGACAAAATAATGAATGGAATTGTGAGAAGGAAAAATAAATTGTATTATAAAAATTTTAGAATTGTACTTATATATTAATGCAATTAAAATCATAAATCTTTTTTTTGCCCTTCGATATCCTCCTCGCAATTTTCATGCAAAATGATTTTTGCCATGTTCATGGTTGGGCGAGTTGAGGTCAAACTTGTGTCTCTTCTTGGGCTCGCTGCTGACCGGCACGTGCGTCGCACACTTCGGGCACCGCGGCGCCGCCTCCGATACGAGCACGTAGAGGAGGCACACCGGGCAGCCGGCGACAACCATCGCTGCCGCAGGCGGCTGCTCGAGGTCACGATCGCCTTCCTCTCGCCGCTTCACCGAGGAGGAGACTCCGGCGGACGACGAGGAAGGCGGGGAGGGAGAGCCGTCGGACTGCCGCCCGGCGCGCTCGAGGGAGGACCGCACCTTATCGAGGGTGCACACGCTCTGGTATCGGGAGGGCGGCGCCATAGCGTCATGTTTGGGGAAGAGATCGGAGGGGGATGGCGGGGGAAGCGCGAGGTCGAGGTTGTGGTGGCTGCGAGGCGCTGGATACGGTTCGCGCTTGCGGAGGTAGGTCCTTCCAGTCTGTAATTAATTGTGAATTTAGGCTTTAATAATGGATCAGCAAGATCAATAGCATGCGAAGAATTCTTCTTCTTTTTTTTCTTTGCGCGTGAACAAGTTATTGCAAACAATAGTTTGTTATGCAGATTCCTATTGTAAAAATTGTTCTTTTAGCAAAAAAAATAGTAGAAAAACTTCATATAGAAGGTGGATTGAAAACAAACCTATCGGATAGTATCTACTAGTTATTAGGTTGAAATTCTTAGTTCACGGAATCGAACTCTGATTTGAAGCAACCAACTTTCTTAGATGAATGCTTGAAGGAAACGAGTCAATCACGGATGTTAAGTGTATAATTTAGACAAAGAAATCATGCATAAGCAACCTGGAATAGGATTACAAAATAAATCTTCTTTTTTTTCCATTTAGAATGGTTTTAAAGAAACAATTCACAAAATAGAACAGATTGAATCCCGAATGGGAAGGATAAGAAGGTTGATTCCTTACCACTAAGTCGAGCCGTCTCTCCCATCCCTCAGGAACTCTGAGCTCAAGATCAACCTCATCAGTTCCGACCACTTGCTCTCCACTGCCAAGCAAATCCCTGGTGACAAGCTCCCTTGTCATCTCCACTTCCTCATAGCCTCCTGGCCTCTGAGCCGAGGATCTTACGTCTGCTTCCATAGAAGGTCTTTTACCAAAAAGAGAGTAGAAGAGAAGAGATTGAAGAGAAATGAAACTAAAAATGTCCAAAAAGAGTTTGGAATCTGCAGAGCCATACAAAACAGACCTATCTTTATAGAAGATAGATATACATACTGCTTTCCAGATTATTACGAGCTTGGAGGCATTGATGGCGCCCATAAATGAGATAAGCCGATTGCAGATCGTTTTATGAGCCACTCAGATATTGCTAATTAATTTTCTGTTTCACTGTTGATTACATTCTATATTTCATAGCTGGGTGATGAATCCTTGGAGTGAGGAAGCAGAATATTTTCTGGAATGGACTGTAGTTCGAATCCTTCTGCAAATTTTGCTTATGCAATGGATAATTATTTCTTGCATGTTTTGGAACATCTGCAGTCATGCATCATTGATTTATTGAGGTTGGGTAAATCTGCATGCAGTTGCATTCAGCTTATATGTTTTGCATCTTGATGCCTGGATTAATTTAGGAATTCAGATATCAAGTAGTTTATGGATAAGACTAGTATGTCGAGCATTAAATGGATTGATATAGAATTTGGTTTAGTTAATGCGGAAGAGACAAGTAGCATGAGGCCTGGAGGTTGCCTAACGGAACCTGAAATTTCAATTAGATTATTGCAGACAGTGCTTTGAACCAGATTCACATCTGATGAAGATACAAGGGTTTGTGTAATTCTTGCCAACAGGTTTGTCTTAAGCAACTGGATTTTTGAAATGATCTATGCTATTGAATACAGAAAAAAATTTGAGATTGCTAACATAGCTATAGTGGGATGGACAAGATCACTACGGTGTTAATTGTTGACAAGGCAATGTATGCTGTTGGAGGATGTCAGTTAACATCTGAAGCATGTCTCAGTAGTTAGGCCATAAGAACACAGATATTTAAATTTAGTGGCTGGAATTGACTTGACCTGCTTAATAAATGGGTCAGAGTTCGTGTAACTTTTACAGCTCCTAATCTCTCCTAATTTTCAGTGCCTCCTTCTATCTGAGATATAGTTGCCTTCGTAAATTTCAGATTTTTTTTTCTTTCTAAAGCAATGGCTAAATTCACTATAATGCATGAGAAGGTATCAGTAATATATTCTACAGTTTGTTGTTCACTTATATAACCAAGTTTCCATGTTCAGTTTCATTTTGGCTAACAAGCTTGTAATTTTATGAATTGCAAATTGCATCATTACTCTTGGTAAATTTGACAGAAATATTAATTCCACATCTTATCCTTTATTATAGCGCACTGATTGAGACAAATAATTTAATAGCACAATGTTTTTCTAGATTCCTTTATTGCTTTGACCACTGGTCCCAAGTATTTGTTGCATGGATGACATAAATGTTTTAGAGGAATTTACCAATAAACCCTTTATAATTGAGAATTATTAGGAAGATGGCCATATAATTGTTTTTTTTTATAAAACACATACCTCTTCCCATGATACCCTCTATTACATGACACAAATTGTTTTGCAAAACAACTTGTGGTCATTTTTTTTTTACCAAAATAAATGTTTTAGACAAAAACATTAATATGACGTTCCATTGCATCAAATCTTCAATGGAGAAACATATTTTTTTTTTTAACATATTCCAATTTTAGTGCTTGTTTCGCAGAAAAAACCTCATGATTTTTATGTTGCACTGCACTGAAAAACCTTGGTATATTGACATTTCCTCCCTGGTAGAAACGCCTTATCATTGAGACAACTCCACTGCATAAACCACTCAAACTTATGGTATTTATTATAGATTTCAGCTTTAACTAGATGTTCACTCATGTGCACAATACTCACTTCACATGCATACACTTTTTAATGGGTGACGTTAAAAGGCGTCACAATTTTACATTCTCTGCCAAGTAATTCTACTATGCCTAATGGTGGTGTCACTGGAAAAAAGAGATCTACTGGCTACTTTACCTCACAAATCCTTCATAAAGAGATCACTCTCATGAAAGAGAGTTTATTAAGAATCTTGCACTTTGAAAATTAGTGAGGTGGTTGGCTCCTCAACTGTTTAAAATGGATTGATATAGACAGTATCGTTCCTAGTTAGGGGATTATTAAATGCTATGAGGAAGACTTTTATTCAATTCATAAATGAGGTTTAATAAAGTTGGGGTGACTTTTGTTTCTATATTTGCATTGACATGCCTTTTTGAAATCAATGGTTGAATTTTTTTTATATGAACTAGCATATTGATCGAGAACTAAATGATCTTTTACCCTTTATATCGGTTGGATATTTGATTCAATGTTTTTATTCTTCCAAGAAAGTTCTTGGATATTTTCTTCCTTTTTAAGCTTAGGTAAACAAAAATCACAAGTACAGACATTTGAGATACGGTAGTTTGGCGATTATTTTTTAAATCTCAAGGGAGTTGCATCAATTATTAGCCATGCTTGTTAACCATTGTGATGTCTCTATATTAAATATGCAAAAAGGATGAGGGTCTTTAACTCGCAACTGTTCTCATAAAGTGAGTGGATATGCAATGTGGGACCATCTATGTCAATCATCTTCAAGAAATCAAGCTCAATCATAACTCTAGAAAGTAGACTTCCACTGATCGATTTACTAATTTAACTAATTGTTCACTATTTGGATTTTGTAACTATTTAATTATTTATATCCACATAAACTGAAGGTTTATTAAATGATTGTAAGGATGAACTGCTATTGTTTTTTATATGATGATTCTAAGTAACTTCACTTGAGAGTCATTAAATTATTATATGGCGATTTGAACTGATCAGAGGAGGATTGATTAGAATTAGGTATAATGAGTATTAACTATCTTCTGTATTATTATTCACTAAACTAGAGATTGATATGATTCATAATAAATGTGGATGTGTGTGGATGGTTTATTTTCAAATTTGGATCCTTTGGCTCTTAAAAAACTTGTGATAATGCTAGTCTCCTTTGATGCATTTAATAGACTAGAGATTAATGGAGAAAAGTGAATATATCATAAAAATGTCAAAATATCATATATGAGTTATGGCACAAAATATCAATATGGAGATATGAGTTATGGCACATCAAATCTTAATAGTTAGGGACTTAAAAAATAATAATAAATAGGAACTCTATGGGAATTCATATTCTGCACTAGTCACGCACTGAAGCATAAAAGCAAAACCTTGAGTATTACTTAGATGCGGAGGGATCATGTAGAGAGAGGATTTGGCAGCCGAAGACATTGCACCAAGATGGTCAAAGTTGTAGGTGGAGAAATTGCAACAGAAGTGGAGAGATTAAGAAAGGATAGGATGAGAATATCTCTTTTGGAGAACCCTACCTCTAAAATGATGATTTTGATACCATGTAGATATTAAGAAAGGTGAAAAATCTTATATGCATCTTATGGAATAACCATTCCATGGGTATATATAGACTCGTGATAAAATTTTAAATTTACTAATGTTAGATTAAACCCACTAGACCAATACTCAATATAATACCTTTAACAACTTCTTATGATCCTAGAAAACTAAGCTTCAGAATCCTCTTAGCGTTAGAATTTAGAGAAATGACAGCCAAAACTACATTTTATTATTGGAGGTTCACTTCTTAAGTTGTATCAACCTAATTTATCAAAATATATATTCTTGTGTAAATTACGCCAGAATATGTTATATGAAGTGGATTTTCATAATATCTTATTTGAGATTCTAGTTACTGTTTGACTTTAATCAATAGCCCGCTCTCATCTTTAGTCCATCCTGCATCAGTTTATGCCATTTCTCCTTGGGTCAGCTGATGGATAAAAATAGAGATCAATTCTGGCAGAATGGAGTGACTTTCTGTAATAGCTTCCCTCTGCTATTCTTTGCTCAGTGAATGCCATCCTAGCTGTTTATGAGTTAGTCCTGGATCATATTACTTTGGGGATGAGCTTCGCAAAACCTACTCTTACATAGTAAACTCATCTTTCAACTTGGCTTCTGCAAGAACACATCAATGTGAACAAGACTTCATTTGAGGATGGTCTGGAAACCAACATTTCGCTGTTGCTTCTACTTATCAACAGATCATTAACCCTGGAATTTCTTCTCAATATAAAAGTTTGGTGTGGAATTAATTTGCTCCAAATAAGGCCAAAGTGCTGACTTGGCTGGTCGTGAAAAGTAGAATCATCTCCAGTATGAAAATAATGTATTGTGCTTGGATGGAGTTTTGAAATAAATCAATACCTAATTTTTGAGTGTCCTGCGGCTTAATCATTTTGGAATTTGCTGAATTTGAAGCTGTGTCTTCATTCAAGCAGTCTTTTTTTTTTTTTTTCTTTTTTTCTTTTTGGCAATGAATGGCTATGCTGGAACTTTAAAGTCTTTCAAAAAGGTAGCAAAGTTGGGAAATTCCTTACATCATGTCTGGGCGTTTATCATTTACAAAGCAAGCGCAGGTATATATTTTGGGAATGAATAGTGAAATTTTGATAAGTTCTTTTCAGTTGGAATAGAATGTATTATGTTTTAGAGCCTTATAAGTAACACGCTGGAACAAAATATGATTAGAAAATGCTTATGGAGCTTCGGTGAAGCTTTGACGCAGTTATCTGTTTCTTCTCCTTAAAGTGGAATTCTGATTGTCTCTTAGTTTTGTTGGAGGCAGCATTACTTTTGAGCAAAAGGTTACTCCTTGAGGTGGTAGAAACTGTCTGAATTGGTAGCACGCCTGCCTTCTTTTTCTAATATATTGAGTAAACTATTGTTCGCTAGAATTGTTTCACAAAAAAATAATAATAATAAAAAGGAATGTAGTTAGTGCTAATAGGCATTTGAAAAATTTAATAGCTTGTGGAACATTGCTTTCAATCTCTTGTGGTAATTTCTGGGATGACCCTTCACATCCACCAGGTATCCATTATCTCATCATTCAGTAATTTTGATAGTGCCCAATTGAATCTTATGTTTGTGATCAACTGAATGTATAAAATGTAGGATTTGTGATTGGAACTTGACATTGTTTAATGTCTGTACTTTTTCAGCCATTTTTTTTCTGTTCTGTATAGTGGTTTTGATACCCTAACCATAAGCTGTTAGCTAAATTGTTGACTTGTATGCCTTTCATCTATATCTAATACTAACAGTTTCTTGTCTTTGCTTGATTTGTTATCCAATTTCCTACATATTCTCTCTGAGATATCACTACATTAGACGTTGAAATAAAATTATGCCTTCAGAGACCATAGCTTGTATTTATTTTTCCTTTTTTTTTAATCTCAACATTTGGTCGATATGTATGCAAACATTACTTTGATTTAGCTATTGTTTATTGAATATGATTCTAAAGAAATCTCTGTTTGGTCTATATGATACATTACTTCCACGGAAGAATGATGTTTATTTGCCCTCAGTCTCAGAACAAACTTCTGCTTTGAATTATAGATGATTCCGATAGCTCAAGTATAGAAATTATATCATGCTAGCTGGAGAACTACATAACTCCTAGATTTTGTTATCTAACAATTTTCTATGGTCATGCTTAGTTGAACAAATTACTCTGATTTAAAACTACACTGGTTTGTTGATTTTTTTTTTAATTTTGTTCACAGCATTTTGCAGAAATCAATGGAAAAACGTGCAGTCTGTAAAATTGTCACATGGATCAGTCTCAGATTTTGATTGGCATTGCTAATTTGAAAGATGCATCTCACACTGCTCCATCAGATATTTGTAGATGTCACAAAGGTATGTGTTCCTTGTGCCATTCCATGAAAACAAATTGCGGTTGCTTCAATTACGTCCATACATTCAAACCCACACAACAGTACATGCTTTCTGAATCAAACGGATCGAAATAATGAATATATGTCTGCCTCAGAACAAATATGCAATGCATGCATAGAAATTAACATCTAACATGGATTTTATCAGAACTCTCTGATATGTTCTCAGAACTCGGCCTGAATTTTATCAATTGTTTCCTTGCTTACCTGGAAGGCCTTTGCAAGAACATCATCAAGGATTGGCGGTGTCGATCCAAAGACAGCATTGCCGACAGTGATAACACCAGGATTTTGGCTGCTGAGCCCGGCAATGGCCACCGCATTGGCAGTCCAGTTGTTGTATTGATAGTGTATGAGACCTTGAGGGAACACAAACACATCACCCTTGTTAAGAACCTTGGTGTAGTGCTTGTTCTCAGGGTTTGAGGTTACAAAGCCAACAAGAATGGTGCCTTCCAACACCACAAGGACTTCAGTGGCACGTGGGTGGGTGTGCGGCGGGTTGAGTCCAAAGGGTGCATAGTCGATGCGAACTAAGGAGATGCCTTGTGTATTCAACCCAGGAATCTGAACCACATTGACAGGGGTCACCTTGGAACCAACTGCATTCGAAGTGTTACCAGCCTTGTCAAGACCAGTGAAGAAGAAATCATCAACAGTGACCTTCTTTGAGTCCTTACATGGGAGGCCGTTAACCAAAGCTGCAAGGGATGATACGGATTAGTGACTCAATAAATTTGAATTCAACAAATGTGATAATTAATCACCAGTCGAATTCTCATCGGCAACACAAAAATCTTGGAGCTGGTTGGGATCAGAAGCCATGGCAGTGGTGGAGGCTAAGGCGATGAGGATGAGGGTGACGAAGATGATGTGGCTTGCCATCTCTCTACTCTCTATTGCTCAGTAACAGACAATGCTCAGTAATGGATGAGTTAAAGAGTATTTATAGAGCAAATTAATTAGTATCGACATGGTTTCTTCCAATGAAGAGTTTGCCTTGGTCTTTTTGAAATCATGAAGCTCGTTCATTGAATTGTTCATCATCTCTTCAGCAAAGCTGGACGGCACAAATCCTCCTCAGATTGTTTAGGGAATTATAGAATGATTTAAACTTGCTCCAAATGTTGTATTATCATGGACTTTTTCCGGCAATGGCCGAATCTCTTTTTTCTTCTTCTTTTCCAATCAAATTTTATTTACATGCTGTGAGTTCTTGCCATGTGTAAGAGCTTAGTGCCGACCGTTTATTATTTTAACATGAAAAGCCCAGGCCCAGCCCATCGGTACTTCCAAACATCGATTTTTTTTTTTTACCATTATTGTATTTTGTATAAGCCTAAAGTTACAATGGTTATGAAAATTTTCTCCACTAAAAAAATATTTTATCATAAAATAAATATGACTTTTAATTTTGTTTAGGGTTAAAATTAAAGATCAATTTTTTTTATGAAGCATCGATTCCAATCTCGAGCAAGGCCAATGCACGTGTCAGTGCATGTGCGAGATCACATATTTAATCTTATAAGTCAGATAGAAAAATGTCTTATCCTGACGGTTAAGTTAAATTTAAGAAAAAATACAAGGTCAATGTGTAATTGTACAGGAGGAGAGAGAGTCTTCTGTTTTTTACCTTGACATTTTTCTTATATAGTAAGTCTGAGGTATCTGACTTCGCTTATGATCATTTTCATGATACTCCCTTTGGTCAGGTCGTTAGACTATTAGGGATAAGATCTATTACAAGAGCACCCCATGGTGCATCACTTGTGTTTAAATAATTGTGGG
>JBAMHZ010000017.1:390545-402622 GCA_037177395.1 Alpinia galanga | reverse complement strand
TGAAGCATAACTTGCTGCTTCAAGTGAATGTCAAAAGTGACAATTGACAACCAGTTTTAAAGCTCAACGAGCAAGTTCTGGATCACTTGCTATCACTTGAAATATGATATGTCTTGTCAACTAAAAATAGAAGTAAATGTCTCCTTCGCTTGCATATGCAGTTCCATACCTTCTTCCTTCTACCTTCTAAATTTTGTTTCATGCTGAATATGTTATGAATCTAAATATATAGCAGACTCTACGTGATATAAATGAGGACAACTGATACTTGGATGTTATTTTAGCAGATATATAGAAAAACTAATTATTAATTTGTTTGATGTCATGATATTTAAAAGCAAAGCATACTAGGGGTCGTTTTGTTTTGAACATGTTGTTCTTTACCTGACTTTTCGGTGTAGCTATTATGACACAGAAAAAATGACAGTTAAGTTTGGGTGGCTCTGTTTTCTTGAGGTATTATGCAATTTTTTTTTTGTTTAATCCCAGTGACTTTACAATAGGTAAACCCAAATACTGAGCATGAAATAACCCTTGCTTTGGTTTTCTGCTGTTCTGTCTAGTTTCCTAGCAAATTGGTTTGGAGCGAAGCAATCCTGCATAAATGAATGATGCATAAATGTTTTTTTTTTTTGTTGTGATTTTTCACTCTTACTGGCACACGACACAATTATTTGGCTTAGTTTTGTGACATCATTTTAAATACGAAAATTCTTGAAACCAAGTGCACCACAGTTGATTAAAAAAAAGATGCTATGATCACATACTTATTTCATCTGAAACTCCAAACTGCTGCAAATCAAAGGTGGTAAGATACTATAGCCATGTTTGGTGCACAAACTAATTTTATCTTGATCTCCCCTTTTCTTTATCACTTACGTACTATTACAACAAACATTAATTTGGCAATATCATTGTGCAAACCTTATGTTATGTCATATGTATTTGATCATCAACAGAACCTAGCAGTAACCATTTGCATCCAAAGACTTGTTTCAATTTTCTGCCATTGTGGTTTTGGCTTGAAAAGTACTAGCATTTTTATAATGTTTAGAGCTCTGTATACTGATCTAATTGGATCTTATTATTTTTCTCTCCATGAATAAGGAAACAGGTTTAAAAATTTATTTCTTCTTTCTAGATGTAATATGGGTTATTTTCTTATTACATGTTATAATTTGCACACCTATTGTATTAGTTGTACTGTTCCACTTCACCTTTGGTACTTCATTTAGCAAAGCAAAATTTGGTTTGTTTCAGCTATTGGAGAGAACTTAAGATAGATAAGTTAATGAATCTAGGGATTCTTTGTGATGTAGCATGTACTAAGGAACAATTCACTAATTTTCCTGGTTGACATTTCATCCTTGCAAATTTTATCCTTTAATGCCTATCATGTCTCACTGCTGAAATAATCATCCATACTATCCAATAAGTTAATATATATATTTGATCAACTCTACCATCAAAGTTTGTCACAGCAACTTTGATTATCCTAGTCATTTCCTCTAATTGTCAACAAATTGAATTTCATGATTTGTTTCTCAAATGTGTTGGTTATTTTCCTTGCAACACAATAGTGCTTGAGTAGCTACAGATGTTCAAAAAAATTTTGTTTTGAAAAAAAAAAGTCAACTTATGCATGGGACTTTTTTCAAGATGTTGAAAGACTTTTAGAAGTTGGGTGATTTGCTTAGCAAGTTGGTTAAAGTTGGATTAGATGCTCTTTAGAGTATTCACAGTACTATCTTGAGGCTTTAAATAAGTCCTGTAAAGCTTTTATATTTCCTATGCAAACTTGAAAATGCAAAATGTCTTTGTAAAGGCTCTGGAATCTTCATGCTAGCCTTGAAGTTTCCATCCCTTTGTATATTTGTGTACTCATTATATGTACTTAAAATAATTTATATGTACTCATTTTATTTAGGTTAATTACTAAAATATGACAAGTAGATGGTTGAAATAGACAATAAGGTCTTTCAAAAAATTCTTAAAATAACTGTACTTTAGCAATATTTGCATTTCTATCCTGCTTTGATTAGCAGGCAATTCCATACTAGTGATCCTCTGGAAATTTCACTTTCATAATTTGTAGATGGCACCAAATTTCCCAATGTTCCCTAATTGATCTTTTGAAATTTTGTTCAATTTCAGAAAGTTTGGTTCCCTTTGTCTAATAGGTTAAAGATAATCTTTGTATTTCCATAGTTGATATTTACTTTGTCCTGTAGTAATTACAGTATGTCATTACCACATTAGGTTCATGAAAATGGAGAATTCACTCTGAAGCACAGACTAATTGGTCATCAGAAGCCTGTCCAAATGGTTGCTTGGAGCCCGGATGACAGTCGACTTCTAACTTGTGGACTGGAAGAGGTTGTGAGGTTCTGGGATGTGTACTCTGGTGAATGCCTCCATGTCTATGAAAAGCCTGGTCTTGGCCTGATATCTTGTGGTTGGTTCCCAGATGGAAAACGACTATTTTGCGGTGTTACCGATAAGACTATTTGTTTCTATGATTTGGATGGAAAAGAAGTGGATTCTTGGAAAGGGCAACGAATGAGTAAAACCTCTGATGTTGTGGTTACAAATGATGGTAGACATTTTATAACTTTATGCAGAGAAACAGCAATCTTGGTGCTAGAGAGGGGAACAAAACATGAGAAATTGATAGAAGAAGAGCAAACAATTACTTCATTCTCTCTATCAAAGGATGATAATTTCTTACTCATAAATCTTATAAATCAGGAGATTCACATGTGGAGCATAAAGGATGAGCCAAAACTTGTTACTAGATACAAAGGTCACAAACGCTGTCGTTTCCTGATAAGGTCTTGTTTTGGAGGGTTTGAGCAAGCTTTTATTGCTAGTGGAAGTGAAGATTCACAGGTATGCATCCGTCATTAAAAATAATTGAATGCTGATAAAACTGTAGGGTCTCTATGGGTCCTCTGGTATATTTTTTTTCACTTGCACCCTGCTATTGGTGTGTGCACAGTTACAGTGTCATCAACTGTTTTATATATTTAACAGTTACTTTTTGCTTTCTCTAGATTACTCCTTTAGGATAAACTACAAAATGATTTCTATATTAGAACTAGATTTTTCACTGTGTGATCAGAGTGCATCCACAATTTGGAAATTAAAAGCTCTATTACTCAGACTTACCGTTACTCCCATATACATGTTGACACAAGACAACATGGGTATGTGTATATAAAATGAGTCACATGAGCCAGAGCCATCTATGGAAGAAGAAATAGAAAGTGGGAGGAAGAAGATGTGGTCGAGGAAATTTACCTCCTGGCAGACCAGTTGGCACATTGGGGAGGGAGGGGCATCACAAGGGAGGCTTGTGTTGCGCAGGAATGATTGTGTAGCAGCAGCATCACTTGTGGAGGGTGGCATTACATAGAGAGGGAGAAGAATGTGATCGTGTGCAAGGCAGAAGATTATGGTAAAATTAGGTTTATAAAACATATAACATAAGTTATATTTCAGCTTATAACTCATATGATATAACTTATGATGTCTTGTGTAAGATAATATATCTTATCACTTATAATGTAAAGTCTTATATTATATAGCATAAACTTATAATTAGTATAACCCAACTTGTAACTTATTCTTATCTTATAAGTTAAATAATAGGCTATATAAGTTAGATATCTTACAAGGGAATAAGGGGTTTATTAAAATAATTAATTAATTTTTTATTAACTAAGTTAATATATTAAGTTAAAATATATATCCCATCTGGTAGCTTGTTTATTATAAATTATTGAATAGATTATGTTAATATTTATTTTAGCTATATTATTGTTGTATCTCCATGTTTGTATGATAAATTTAGACTCTTTTTTGTCAAATCCCTGTGTCTCCCAATTTTTGAAAAAAAAAAATCATTTGTTTGGTACAGATTCATTCCCGTGTCAAAATTCTTCATACCTGAGTTTGACTAACACAGATCAAGAGCAATTTGCTAGATTGAGCTACAATTTCCAATGGGTTCCAATTAGAGGCCTTCTCAACTAGGATGTGCAATAATATCGTTCTGATGCTTCAATCACCTAATGCCACTGCTGTATGTTTTGTATACTAACAGTGGCATTATATTCTGATAAAAAAGTCTGATCAAACAATTAAGAAATATTGAAGTAGAATTTATATTGAGCCGTTTAGATCACATGCACCTAACAAGCCATGTGATAAGTGTTGGGAAGTTGGAACAATGCAATTGCCACATCTTTTTAGGGAACCTATATCCATCTGTTCTGTGTATCTGAAGTATAAACATCTTATTGACATTCTACTTTCTAGTTCTTTGTTAAGATTGTTCTCGATGGGCAGGCCATGGAAGAAATGGTGGTAAGCAAATAGGTTTACTCAAAAGCTTCTTTTAGCCTTTTATTTTCTGTTCTAAAGCTGATTGGGGATGAGAATCATATTAATCTCATAATAATATCTGAATTCAAATGTCTTCTGTTGCCTTTCCCTCTTATGTAGCTTCTGATCCATATGAAAATGGAAGTGTGCTCACACGCCAACGTGCACATACATATTGATACATCTCAATTTACCTATCAGTCAATTTTTTATATGATAGATCATCTTCATTATTAACTGCATAGCTTTTGATTAAACCTATGGAATAGGATTTTTTTTATAACAAAAAGATCTATTTCAATGATGGAAAATTGCTCTATTCTGTTTGTGTTTCCTAATCTTAAACTTGGAAATAAAATGTGTGCTTGCAAAGTTCCTTATTACTTGCTAGATAATACAACTACAACAACAACCAAACCTTATCCCACTAGGTGGGGTCGGCTATACGGATCCTTTTACGCCATTGAACTCTATCTCCTACCATATCATCATTTATATTTAAATTAATTTTATCTTATTTTATTGTTGTTAACCAAGTCTTTTTTTTTTGCTAGAAAATAGAAATAATAAATCTATACTCATGAAATTTGATTATTTTTGTACATACTATGTTTTGGCAACTTTTGAACGATTTTTGGTACCGTGATTGATTTGTCACTGTTGCTATTTTGTTATCAGGTATATATATGGCATCGAGGCACTGGTGATCTCGTAGAAGCTCTTGCTGGACATTCCGGCACCGTCAACTGTGTTAGCTGGAACCCAACAAACCCACACATGCTTGCATCGGCCAGCGATGATCACACAATTCGCATCTGGGGATTAAACAAGGTTAGCCTGAAGCTGAAGCAGAAGCAGAAGCACAGCAATGGTGGGATTGTTCACCAGTGCAATGGAAACAGTAAATGAGCAAAAGATGGAAGTTCTCATCCTTTGCCTAAATGCATTGTTTGTAAATCCTTACCTCTTGGCATCAATAGCACTTGCCTTTGTAACGGTACAGTTGCTATATTGCTGACATGAAGATCCAATGACTATTTTAATTTGTAAGGTTATTTCTTTAATTGAAACAAGATGACGTTCCAGGCACATACACGATTCGTTTGCCATTTTCTTTGAAATTAGTTTCCTCTAGTGTCTTTGCCCCCCAAGAAACCCTCGTGTGTGTGTGCTCGCCTCTCCCAAGTGGTAAACTGGGGGCAGGAGGATGCCTTTGAAAGGCTTAATTGCTATTCCTTCATAAGGGCATGAAGGAATAAAGTTTGTGTTTTAGACAGATCCATATTTCTAACCTTTATTTTGTGGTAGTTACAAAACTAAACTGCTATTCCTTCATAAGTTTTTTCTTATTCCATTTTAAATAATATATGGTTCTAAAGAATATTTATCTTTTCAATTTCCGAAGAGCATGAAGGAATAAAATTCATGAAAATAGTTTCCTTGGTCACCTGATTACCAGATAATTATATAACTAAAATTATAGGGAATGAAATATATCTTAGGTTGTTTGATTCAATCCTAAGTAATTTAATAAAAATTTATTTATTTGGAGATTTTAAAGTACCCTTGATTTAATTATAAGATTTTATTTACTCTAAAATATGATTATTGTTATCGGCGATCGGCGACGGCTAATGGCTGACGACCGGTGAACTACAATAGCCCCCATGGGAAGGGTCTATTTAAATTGAATTCCCCTCATTGTTTAGAACTACAATAGCCCCCGTGAGAAGAGTCTAATGGCTAGCATGTACAGATGCTGCACAATAGACAACATGTTAATCTCCCGCAAATGCAAGTGTGTCATCCCTCTATGTGCTGGTTATTAGTTTCAAAGGCTAAAAATTCACAGTGATTTACCTCTCTTATGATGATCCTATAGCGGGCTGATAGAGGTCTATAGGTAGTCTTAAAGGCTAAAAACTCACCGTGATTTACCTCTTTTACGGTCGTTCTAGGACGGAACTTATTTAATCTATAAACTATAAGCTTTTCCACTAAAAATGCCTTGGTTCTCATTTCATTATTTGATTTAGGAAGAGTTTATGTTAAAGATCAAATGAATTTTAGTTAATTGAAGATATTGCAAGTCACGATTTGATAATAAACTATGGAGGCTGAGAATTGTTACGGTTATCCGTATAATTACAATGTATTTTAGTGGCCAATAGAAATTACTGAAATTCTTATGATCCTGAAAATATAGGGGGTAAACTATCTTCAAAATTATTCAAAATTAAAAGGATAAAAAACTCGGATTAAAAAAAAAAAAGAAAAAGAAAAGAAAACTGCGAGCCTTTTAGATGCGCCTTAAGATTTCTTTTGCGCGATCTCGCCTCCAGGCCCTCGCTCGCTCACTACAGGAGATGGCAGCTTTGCGAGCTAATCCTCGAACCTCCAGTACTCTAATCTCCGAGTCCGCGAGACGACCTTCACCGAGGCGCCCGCCGGTGCGCATCCGCTGCTCGGCCGCCCCCTCTCCGCCCAGGAGCTACCGCATTACCCTACTTCCCGGCGATGGAATCGGTCCCGAGGTCGTCTCCGTCGCCAAGGACGTGCTTTACCTTGCCGGATCTCTCGAAGGCACGGAATTGAATGAGCAAAATCCTTTTTTTTCCCCTTCTTCCCTTAGGGTTCAGGATCTCCTCGGTCCGATGACTCATAAAGTTGCTTCCTTTGTGTTGGTATCTTGTGCAGGCATCGAATTCCGTTTCCGGGAGGTGCCCGTTGGCGGCGCTGCGCTGGACTCTGCCGGCGTCCCGCTTCCGGAGGAAACCCTGACGACTGCTAAGGAATCGGACGCTGTCCTTCTGGGAGCTATAGGAGGGTTCGTGTTGCAATTCATTTTCCTGGCGAATTGCTGAAGGATTGAATTCTTGAGGCATTGATTTTAATTTCATGAATTAATGTGCGAAACGTTAGGTATAAGTGGGATGCTAATGAGAAGCATCTGAAGCCTGAGACTGGGTTACTTCAGCTTCGGGCAGGACTAGGTGTTTTTGCAAACCTGAGGCCAGCTACCGTTTTGCCACAGGTAATGCAAAAAGCAGTTGACACATGTATGTATCTCCTGGCATTTTATTTGACTGATTCCATCACTTAGGCTGTCAGATCTTATTGTGTATTGTAACTAAGTATTGAAGAGGCAAAAAAAGTGAAATGATTGTGCAAATAGTTTTCATTTTAGGCTTGAGATAATAACTGCACAGCTTCATATGCAAAATTTTGACCAGATAGTAGTGCACAAATTCAATTGCCTATTTTTGATGATTGATCAAATGATGCATAAATTGAATTTTGTATGATGATTAATATGTAAAATTATACTGCTTCGAGTGACTTAAATTACTTTTCAGCTGGTCTCAGCAAGCAAAACAGTTTGCTTTCTATAGTGGTGCTATCCTAGGTATCTTTTAATGAGGTTCTGATCATTATATTCTCATATGAAAATTTGACATCACAACAATATCGTTTATTTTTTATTTTTATATTTTAAAAATTTGATGTTTTTTCTGTGTGTGGGAGAGTTTTAGGAAACAAGTTGGTTCATGGCTTCTATTCTGTGAAACTAATAAAAAGATCATGAAGTCATATCATCTCAATTTAATTGCAAATAACTTGTTTGTAAGTGATATAGAATTGAAGAAAGAATACTTTTTAATTCAACCCATATATAAGCATACAGGTATATATGTATAAATTTCTCAACTCCATCTTTCTTGAATTTCATATTGATTAAATTCTAGATAACTTCGTTAGATTAAAAAATTCATTCCCTTTTTCATGTATTTGACTGATTATTTCATATTACTCAACTTTTCCATAAATCTTTTCTCAATCAGAGATTATTCTTCGCTTTGCTGATCTTGCAATAAGAAAAATCTGATGATATATTGACATGTGATATTTATTAGCATTGGTCATTCTATGTTAGCTGTTTTCTTTCTATTAGCTTGTTGACTCATCGACTCTGAAGAAAGAGGTGGCTGAAGGAGTTGACATAATGGTCGTTAGAGAACTTACTGGAGGTACGATGCTTTGTCAACTTAATTCCAGTCTTGATTGTAAAGATGATTACCAGTCAGTATTAAAGAGTAAATTGATATTTAACCATCAAAAGTTGTTTTTCACAGGAATCTACTTTGGAAAACCTAGAGGCTTTGGATCCAATGACAGAGGTGAAGACATTGGTTTCAACACTGAAATATATTCTGTTCCTGAGGTACTCAAATCTAGAATGATATCTATTTGTTTTCCCAAATTTATTCCACCCTCATTTTCCAAAGTACTCAAAACCCAAATTTCACGTCATAGTTTGAAGCAATAACCTCTTGCCCTCATATAAGACACATGATTTTTAATTTTAATGACACTACTGATGAGTCAATAATTATTAGGTGATATCATGTGTATCAAAAATTGAGTTAAGACAGTATGCTTTATGATTTTTTGGCAAACATTGTCATATATGTCCCTTGATAATGTATATGCCTTGTGTTTCTTGCAAATAAATTTAACCATTTCTGACAATTTCTCAACAGATTGACAGAATTGCCCGAGTAGCATTTGAAGTCGCTCGAAAACGACGGGGAAAATTGTGCTCTGTTGACAAAGCAAACGTTTTGGAGGTATTACTATATCAGCGACCACTGTCACTTGGTTAAGAAAGCCTAGAAAAGTTTTAATCATTTTTACCGATTCCTTTTCTTCAACACTTGAAAGGCTACCTCAGACACACACAACTTTTGAAATTTTGCATTCTCTTGTTTTGTACTTTTGTATAATTAATACCTAATGCTGGCTAAATCACATTTTTATATTCATACCATAGTTTTGTATTAGTTCATTTGTTCTCATAATTACTCTACCTAATTTGTGGAGGAAGACAGTCACTGCTTTGGCATCTGAATTCTCAGATGTTGAAGTCTCCCACATGTATGTGGACAATGCAGCAATGCAACTTATCAGGAACCCAAAACAGGTGTTTTTATTTCCTTTTTGTACTTGGTTGAGAACACTAGAGCATAATGCATCCTGTGCTACATAACATTTCCCTGTTTAGGTAATCTTTCTTAACATGATTCACAGTTTGATACAATTGTGACAAATAATATATTTGGAGACATTTTGTCGGATGAAGCATCCATGCTTACTGGAAGCATTGGTATGCTTCCATCTGCTAGTATTGGTGCATCGGTATGCAAACCTACAGCCTGTTAGTTCATTTAAGTATTTTGGGATAAGGATTCTTGTGGAATGATAAATTCCCCAAACCTGTAGGGTCCCGGGTTATTTGAACCTATCCATGGATCGGCTCCTGATATTGCTGGCCAGGTTAGATCTGCAAAACCTTCCCATTTCTGTATGTTTTTCTGCTCTATTATATGTTTCTTCATGTGGGATCTCAGTGTGTTTTAATTTCAGGATAAAGCAAATCCATTAGCCACAGTACTCAGCGCCGCTATGCTCCTACGATATGGACTCGGCGAAGAGCATGCTGCAAAGCGGATTGAAGATGCAGTGCTTAATACTCTGAATAAAGGGTTCAGAACTGGTGATATTTTTTCAGAAGGAACGGTATATAATTCTATTATGCTAGAAGTACTGTCAGTTATATTTCTACCCGTAAACAACTTGTATGTGTTATATTTAGGATACTTTGATCGACACACCTTTTTGAGCTTTGGCTTTCCCTCGATAAATTAGACATTATCTTGTTAGCTCGCGAATTAGTATATTCAAGAAACCAGTAGTGAAATCTAAAATAGGTTTAAATGGAAACTAGTAGTAGCAAGTTTTTTTTATCGCAGGATTATCTATACAGTTTTACCAACTTCTATACCACCCTTGACAAATCCAACAGCACATAGTGCAACACTATGACATCTCATATCTATGAATGAACTCATAAAAACAAAAGATTTAGGCAAAGTATATTTACTTTCTCACTTGCTAGGTTAAATAACTTGTGGACAGTGAAAAGAGAAGCCACTTAGTTGCTTGTCTAATCCAATTGTGGCTTGATATATTTCCTGTTCTGCTGTAATATTTCTCTAATGTTCCTTCTTTTTCAGAGATTGGTTGGTTGCAAGAGAATGGGTGAAGAAGTGCTCAAATCTGTCGACTCCCAGGCTACCATTGCAGCTCTCCACTGATGGACTATGTTAATGTTGCTGTAGTAAAAGCCAGAGCCATTCTTAAACCAAGAAAAGAGTTAAGTTAGCTTCTTAGGTCTTTCAATCCTTGTAGTAGGATTTCAATAATTTTGTTGTCACAAAAGGGAGGGATTCTTGCTTCACTTTTGTCGAGCCTCTACAGAGTTTGAGCCAACTTGAAGGTCATGCTAGAATTGTTCACTGTTATTTTTTTATCATATGGATCTCATAAATCATTTGTGGTAGGTTGAAAGGCAAGTTGTTTATTAACTTTGCCGATGATGAGTTAATCCTATCATGGTCAGTCTTAAGCCTGGATAAAGGAGGAGGATTACGTTAGATTGTCAGCCAACATTGAACTAAGATAAATATTCAATGAATGTATCCACTAAATTATTGTGCGAATAATAAGTTGTTTTTCGGAAAGAACACGTTGCAGGGTCCAATTGTAACGTTTCAGTAAGCACTATTATATCTCCAGAACTTGAGTGTAGTGATAAATATATAAGAGTTTGCATTGTAGTGTTCGACTGTAATGTTTCAACAAAGACTGTTACATCTTCATGAGAATTTGGATATAATGTTAAATAAACAAGAGTTCTCACACTATAGGTAGGGTAAAAATAAATATTATAAGAAAATTAATAGTTTAAAATTTGAAACATTAAATATAGAAACTCTCACAGGTAAAGCAATGGAGGTAGTTAATACGATGATTAGAAAAATAATTAATATTTTATGTGTACAAGAGAATGCATAGGCGAGAAGTCAAAACTGATAGAGAATTTAAATTTTAAATTATGATACATAGGAAAAAGTAAAATAAGAAATGCAATGAGTATTATTGTAGATAATTTGTTAAAGAATAAAATTTTAAGAGTAGTTAGAAAGGAAATAGAATTATAGTATTTAAGTTAGTAGTGAAGAAAGAAATTATGAACGTAATTAGCATATATGCACATCAAACAAGATTAAATGAAAATATCAAATCAATATTTTGGGACAACCTAGATGAAGTATTATAAAATATTCTATCAAATGAAATGATTTTAATAAGAGACGATCTAAATGGACATGTTGAAGTGAAAAATGAGAAATATAAAAGGGTGCATAGGGGTTATGGGTTTAGAATAAGAAATGAAGAAGATAAAACTATATTGGATTTTGCAATAGCATATGACCTTATATTAATTAACACGTTTTTTAAAAAAAGAGAAGAACACTTGGTCACATTCAAAAGTGGAAATAATAAATCGCAAATTGACTTTTTTATGGTTAGAAAGAGGGATAGAAAAATTTGTAAAGATTGCAAGGTCATCCCTGGAGAAAACTTAATTACCCAACATAGATTAGTAGCTTCGGATATACGCCTTAAGTATAGTATTAATAGAAAAAATATATATATGACTCATAGAATTAAGTGGTGGAAGTTAAAGGATAAGAAACAAAGTATATTTAAAGAAAATGTATGAGTACAAGTATTAGATGAAATATATAGTGACCCTAATATGATATGGGATAATGTAGTATCAAAGT
>JBAMHZ010000017.1:228239-241004 GCA_037177395.1 Alpinia galanga | reverse complement strand
ATAAGAAATGATGAGTTGTCTGAAACTGCTTTAAGTATTTAAGATCATTTTTACAAAGTGATGGAGGAATTAAGAAAGATCTTTTACATAAAATATAAGTAAGATGATTGAAATGTAGGAGAGCATTTAGTGTTTTATATGATCGTAAAGTACCTCTAAAACTTAATGAGAAGTTTTACAAAACGACGGTTAGACCTGCTATGTTATATGGAACTGAACGTTGAGCTACAACTCGAGCACATGAGCAGAAGATGAAAGTTGCAGAGATGGGGATGTTAAAATGGATGTGTAGACATACAAAGATGGATTGAATAAGAAATAGGAGCATTAGAGATAGTCGAAATTGCATCCATTAAGGAAAAACCCTGAGAGGCACGTTTAAGGTGGTACAAACATGTACTTAGACAATCAATAAATGCTACAGTTAGACGACTTGAAATTATGACAAATACAAACATCAAATGTGGAAGAGGAAGACTAAAAAAGACTTAGTTAATAACAATAAAACAATATAAAATTTAAGTATAGATGATGATATAGTACAGAATAGAGTCCAATGGTGTAGAATGATCCATGTAGCCAACCCCACCTAGTGGGATAAGACTTAGTTGTTATTATTGTTGTACTTTCTTCTAAGGATGTTGTTTATATGTATGCATAGGGAAAGTCATGTACAATGAAAAATTCAAGCACATTTTGGGAGAGATTTTTTACTTATTATAACAAGGAAAAACATTTTACTCCATCCAACAAGTTTCGGGTTTAAATCCCAGCAACCAATAGAAAAATATAAAATAAAGATATTTTATTTTAATTCACTTCATTTACAAATTGTTTAGTAATAGATATTTGTGTATTCAGTCATAGATATATAAGACGAAAAATAACTTAGTGCACATATTGTTCACTGAGGCATATTGCCTGCTGTGTCACATTTCCTTTAAGCTGAGTTGTAACATTTGTTTATAAATCACAGGAAATTGAATTAAAATTCAAGTGAAAAACCTCTAAATTTAACATCCCTTTACCTGATTTAACAGTTCCATGAGGATACGCTGAACTTCCCTGTCAGCTCCTGTTTGCGCATCAAAGCGTGCTGTAGCAATAGCATCAACCTCATCAATAAATATAATTGCTGGTGCATTTTCTTTAGCAAGACGAAAAACATCCCGCACCATCCTTGGTCCCTGAGGCAAATAATGTTTTAAATTATGAATTTGAATATATAAATGTGTGTGTGTGTAATCATACTTTGGAAAAATAAATAAATAATGTATCAAGAACAAATATGATGAAATGTCAGAGCCCATAGATAAAAAGTGAGCATTGAGCGTTAAACCTAAAAATTTTACATTGCAACTTAATGATAGAAACAAATGCCTCAAAATGAAGGTTCAATAATCAAATGGAGATTTTCATGAGTCACTGATGCTTTTTTATTTCACACTAGGTGCAAGTTTGCACACACAAACTGCTTTTTTCTATGATCAACCCATGGCATACTAGCAAAAAGGTCAATGCTTGACGACTAGGTTCATGGCATATCGGAAGGAGGCAGTAGTGTTAATGCCCATTAGCATGAAAGAAATATATATATAATTAAATGTCTCCATGAAATTCCTGTAAAGGATTGGGTGAAAGTACAAAAAAATTAATACAAGAATACATGTAAGATTCAATTGTGAATTTTATACAACAATACCTCACCCAAATACTTCTGAACAAACTCAGACCCAACGACTCTTATAAAAGCAGCAGTTGTATGGTTTGCCACAGCTTTGGCAAGCATTGTTTTGCCTGTACCAGGTGGACCATACAGAAGCACACCTCTTGGTGGATCTATACCAATTTGTTTGTACAACTCATGGTGTGTCAATGGCAACTCAACAGCTTCTCGAATTTCCTGCTTTTGAATGTCACAACCCCCAATGTCCTGCAAAAATCCAAACATGAGTTTTCATTGAGTGTGGCTTAGTACATCAGGTGATGCTTAACAAAATGCTTGTGTTAACAAATAAAAGAAATCACTTAGTATTTCCTAAATCCTACATTTTGTTATTTAAAAGTAGGTATAACCATTATGCTCCATTACTTATCACGAACATGTCAACTAAGTTTTTTCCAGACTGCTTATAAGAACACTCCTGAAATATAAATCTATGTACCAGCGCATTTCAATCACTAAACTAATGCTTAAAAACTATAATAACATAAACAAAACCTGATTCTACATGATCAACAAAAGAAAGTGACTGTAACTATCAGCAAATTCAACAGTGCATTTTGTAACATTCAGAGTACATTTAGTTACTAGAGCATTGTAAATTGTTTCACATTACAATTTTAGCGAAATCAGATATAAGAGAATGCTGAAAAAAATTGCTCATAATGATTCTGGTCGTTCAAGAATGAAAAAGTAACATCTGCAAGGTGCACCACAAATGAGCTCTAAGTGTTCATAAAAGATATTCTTGAGTTTCTCCATATGCATATCATCTATGAATAATGGAATATTCTGAAACGAAACTCAGGGCTACAACCATTTTGCTAGGAATGAATAATGCATTTGCAGTATCAATTTGAAAAGAAATAAGGCCTCTACAAGAGAAAAATACATAACTATCACAGAATATTCAGGACAACAGAAGACGCAAAAAACTTTTCACAAATAACAAAGGTTCTGTTTTGTTGGACCATTTACACAAATAGAAAAAGGTTTCTGAAAAAAGTGTTTAGGAAGTTGATTTCTTTGAACTGAGATTTTAAAATATGAGAAATAAAAAGGTGAAACTTGAAAGCCAGCTAAAAGATAATAGTAGATAAAATTAATCTTGTAAAATCACAGCTTCATTTAAAAAAAAGTCTAATTAAGAATAACAAATAAAATCTAAAATTATTACTATTTGCTCTTATGTTTACTATTTTTGTTGACTATTACATATTTTACTATTATATTTATTTATCATTAATATTATTTTATATAATAGCCCAATAATAATATAACAATATTATATTAACATACAATACAAGTATTATACAATATAATAATCTCTTATTAAACATAATATAATATATAATATATTAAAGTTTAGTTGAATTAGTATATAGTAAAATTAATATCGTATTATATTATATTATTAATAATCAACCAAAAAAATTCTCATATTTCTATCTCAAAGAATAATTCAAGTTTATAATTTATTAGACCAACCAACTTTTCACATTCTCCATTGCATAGAAATGGAAAAACTGACCCAAAAAATGATCACAAACCAAACAGGCTCTAAATTCAAACCAAAGCGATAACAAGAGATAAGCCTTCCCACCCTAGGAGATCAACATTAACCAAGACTACATCAACTGAAAAGATAACCTAACAAACAACAATCATCCATAATATTTAAACCAAAACAATATCAAACAGATACACTTAACAACAAGTTACTTCATCATGGCAAAAAAAAAAATCACAAGATTTAGGAATAACTGATTCCAACCATTCAAGAATAAAGCAGTTGTTGACAGCAATAAAATCATATCATATGTAAGCTCTAGATAGAATATTTTCTGACTCCCTTCAGATAAATCAACCTGAATAAAAAACAGGTCCTTCAAGAGAAAAATATTCACTGTAGAAATAACAAAATTCCATTGGTCATTAAATTACACCATAACATCTAAAAGAGGGAAAACCCTTGCAAAGATAGCTAGATTACTCGCTTAAGGAAAGGCACAAGGATAAGTTTTGCTATCCAGGAAAATTAACATTCCCCAAAACTTGAAACCCACTAAAGAGACAACCTAAGGAACAGACAACTTTCCCAATGAAGTATTGGTATCAAGAAAACCTAGAAGAAATAAATGGTATGGATATGACGAATAGCATTTGGGTCCAGTTCGGAGTTGGTTCCATGATCCCTCCATTTCCCTCCAGGGCCATGTTCTGCAAGGGAAAGTTGCTGGTGCTCTCTAAACTACTTAATGACAAATTTGCCATTCAATAATTCTTCATTTGATTTAGTCTCCAAGACTGTCGATGCAAAGTCTATCTCATTAAGTGCATCTCTACCCTTGGAGACTTATTCTGTGTTTTTAAAAAAAAAAAATTGTGAGTACTGCTTTACCTACTCCAGCTCCTCCCCAAATAGTCCTATTTTCCTCCGCCGCAATTAGGAGCTAAAAGATTCACTACTTTACTTCCTATTTCGAAGATTGATAAATTTGTATCCAACTCCATGAAGGCGGGTGCGGGTCAATGAATAGGAGATGTTGTGCTAGTATTTGCAAGACCTAAATTATCAAGAGGCTCCTGAAGAACATTGAGAATTCATCCGACTATGGCTATCCCAACTGGAGTGCTTAGAGAAGTCTCGTATCAATTACTTCAATTCACCTCATCAATCCATCTGTAGCACACATAGCTACAACTCTATCTTAATAATTTACAATTTTCCACCCATCAAGGTTGTGTTTGTCATCATGAACAAGGTTTGTCTTCCAATTAAATTCCTCGGTTTCATCCCTTAATGAGTCTTTGGTTGGTGTCAACCTAGGTTCTCAAAGTAGGTGATCATTCTCTACTAGTAAAATTTTCACTTGATGGATGAATTTTTATTTATCCCCTAAAGATATTGATTATGGCGCTTGTCGAGTTTCTTATGGCTTACCTTCTCTTAACTTGTGAGCTTCATGTCATGGTATTAAAATCCAAGAGGATGGAAACTAGTGTGCTTAGTCATCTAGTTCCTAGTACAACAATACCTTCATGGTCATGCTATTGAAGGTATTGTACCTTCAATACCTACAATAGGTGAAGCTTTAGGGAAACATAGACCCCCCCCATAGTCATTCCTAATTAGCGATTAAAATTGAGAATTTAAAAACTTCATCTTGTGATCTTTAGTTAGCAACAATAAAGTTGTGTGCTTCGTAAGTCAACAAGGACCAAAGAAGGTGCGAGTGGATGCTTGTGGAAACTAAGAATATTTAAGACTGAGGACCTCCTTGGATCGTCATTAGCGAACGTTTAGGAGAGCTTTTGCCTCATCATTTTTATCCAATCCATCCAACATAAACAATCACTTGCACTTGTGGCCAGGTTAAAATGATTCGTCGTAATTGAGGTTAAGGCCCTTGTGCGTCGTCTTGCCACCTTGATGTTGATTTTAGTGTCTGATAGTTGGTGGTGAGCGTCAGTTAGGTCCCGATGTCTTTGCGACAATTATTGGTTGACTGTGTTAACTGAAGCATTTTAGGTCCCTATGTCGTGGCTTATATATTTGTGTTTCTGGAGATAAAAAATATTTACCTTGTAAGCAGTAATCAAGGTTCATATGTGAGCAAGTTTATTGAACTCACATAAATGCTCCATGACTAAGTGTGTTTAATGGAGCTTGGCTAACTCTTAATTTGTTTTTTCTCTTAGGTGAGAGGACTTTGCAAATTTCTTCTTAGTAATCTCTTTTGACCTACACAAACTAAGCATATGTCTCATCTTCTAGCGATAAGCAGTGATCAAGACATTTTCTTCTTCCTTAGCCTTCTAAAGTCGAAAATAATGTCCGCACCTAGATAACCAATTGATGTCACAAACCTAGGAAAATTTAATTTTGAAAGTAGAGTGGTTCCCCTCGGTGTGGTCTTGTACTGTTGGGAGGAGCTCTAAGACAAGACGACTCATGGGATCTTGTCCTTCCAAATGCTTGTGTTGTATGGGGATTACAACCTAACGTCCAGCCATCTTCTTCAATTGTCTTGAGGGCCAATTGTACGTTCTCCATCTCCTTTTCTAGTGATGTGACATTTGTGTATAGCTTCTCTTGCTCCTCTCTTTCACATGCCTGATCCATGTTAATTTTCACCAACTCCTCAGTTGTTTGTTTGGATGCATAGTTTTGTAGGATATCATAACCCACAGTTAGTTTTGATATCAATTTGTAAAGGATGCATATGAGGGATTCACTTGAATCCACAGGAGGCTCCTCCTTTTCCCTCGTGGAGTCACATTCTACAAGGGAAAGTGGCTAGATCAAGAGACAAGGGGTGAGTTGTGGACAAGCTAAGGTGCAATGATGGAGCAACATCAAGAAAATTGAAGCAACATAGAGAGAGCAAGAGGAAACAAAAGTTTATTGCTAGTTGATGTCATTATTAGTGCACTTGCTCTCATTTAATAGACTGTCGATTTGACCTAAAGTGATGATTTAATCTACTTATTGACAAATTCATTATTTGATTTAGTCTCACAAGATTGATCCCTTAAAGGCTTATCCAGTTGGTCCTATCCCTTGAAGGCATATTCCATATGAGATCGTAACAATAAACAAATTCATTGTTTAATTCAGTCTCACAAGACTGATCCCTTAAAGGCTTATCCAGTTGGTCCTATTTTGATCCCTTGAAGACATATTCTATGTGAGATCGTAACAACAAACAATTTAATAACAAATTGCTTCTTCATATCAAATTAAGAACTACACTAATTTTGATAATCTGGGTGCAAGGAATGAGATCCCAGAACCCTAACTCTTAATGTTAACATCTTGTTATAGATAGAGACTATGTCAGGAAAGAGATTTCTGAAGACAAACAAAAGGCGTTAGAGTTTGGTAAAACTTACATTATACGTTACGTCTGGTTTCTCCGACTGACTAAGGAGGGAGATGCTCGAATCGGCTTCAGGGGGCAGCACATCGACGAGGGCATTAGAATGACGGTGAAGCGCCACGGAAGCCGACGGCTTGAGAAGCTCCCTGTTGATGGTGCTAAGGATCCGTACATAGTAATTCGACCCGGTGGTAGATCCGACGATACCATTGTTCTGATCGACCATCTCCATGAACTGGCCGATGACAAGGGGAACCGACTGGATCCGCTTGACCTCCTCCTGGGCGCGGAGGTGTTCACGCTTGAGGTTCTTGAGCTCGTCCTTAACGTACTCCTCCTGTATGTCGATGAACTCGAGCTGGCGCTGGAGGGTCTTGAGGCGCCCATAGAGGTCATCGTCTTCGTCGGACGCAGCAGGGAAAAGGACGTCGGTGCGGGAGGCAGGGAAACTTCGCGGAGGCTCGGAGGCGGAAGGCTTCACGGGGTCGAGGACCAAGGCGGACGCCGCCATGAGGGAGGTGGAGTGCGAAAATGGCTGCCTCGGTTCGATCGGGCTGCTGGGAGACCCAACGGCGGGCCAGTGGAACTACATGATTCCTCTCACGTGCGATGCATATGATAAAGAGTTGCCTTGCTGATCAAGAAGGTACGTTAAGTACTTGGGCCGGCTGGTAAACCGGGCCCAATGGACCACCGAGCTGATTAAGATGGGCAGATTTCCCTTTCTTTAACAATCTCGAAGTTCTTTCGAAAAAGATGCGGAAATGATGCATTCAGAGATGGCCTTGCCACCAGATGCAGAGCAGAGTTTTTCTTTACCTGCCGAATTATTGAATCTCATGATATAACTTTTGCTTAGGGATGACTCCTCAAAAATCTTGCAGAATAGTTCTCGAGCAGCTAAGGAGATGGTGACACTGATCATTGACTGGTTTTTGTGTTTTTGCTTTTGTATATGTATACGTATATATAATTCTCAACGTCAAACCATGTGGATACATGGTACAATAACTTTTTTTTTTAATAATTCATGATCTGATTGTCAAACAAATTTACATTACGATTTATACATATTCAGAAATGGATCTTCAAAATTTATCCAAAGTGTTCTCAGTGTTTTATCACCCGCAATACACGATAAATAAAAAAAAAAAAAAAAAAACTTATTCAGGTGCATAATACCTTAGGTTAACTTGTTCATATAATCACTTGCAAATGCTCTCTCATTTGTCGACCTTTTAATTTTTTTTTGGGATAAAAATATTTGTATTTACTTTGAATATAAACCTTTATGTACGTTACAAAATACCTAACTAGAAAAAAAAAATATAGAATCGTCACATTAATGATTCTCACTGCTGCCCCTACTAGCCAATGCAGAAATACAGAATTATCGGTAGTCTGACAGTAAAATTCAGGAATCGACTCCTTACCCTTTTAGACTTTAATACGATTGAATTGGCCATCCGAGCAAACCCTAAGGACTTACAAAATACCTAACTAGAGTTGTGTCATCGTATAGATAATTATAAAGAATAGATTTATGCTCCACCAAAATGATTTAATAAATTCTTAAAAAATTATTATTAAATTTGAATAAATAAATAAATATAAATGATGTTAATCAGTTAATCCTTTGATTTAGATTGATGGATGCTTACCATAATGATAGCTTGTGAACAAGGAAAAAAAAAAAGTCAAAAATAAATAGAAATTATGCTAATCAATTAATGTTTTCCTCTAATGCCATTGTTTGTCAATTGTGGGATTGCGACGTGTTGGGTGGGAAAAGAAGAACATCACGAAAGTTCGACCTGCAAGTGAGTCATGCAAACATCTAAATGACATCATGATTAAAATAAAAAAAACTCGACCATTTCCCATAACATACATTATAGAATTTTTTTTTAACTTTTATTCTAGAATTGTAATTTTAACTTAGCAAGATTTTAGAAGCAGCCTCGGGTTCTAAAAATCATAAAAGCAAAATTATTTTTAATAGGAAAATAAATTATTTATGTAGTCTCATTCATAAAATGAATTTTCACATACACTAAAATTTACATTTATTATTATTATTAAAAAACACTTTGCTTGGATTTTTTTTTGGTCAAATACCTTACGATAGACTCTGAAATAACTTTCTCTCATTGTAATATATATATATATATATTTTGTGAGTAACTCATGCCACTAAAAGGCATTCAAATGAAATAATTGAGTTATCTCATGACTCTATTAACATGAGTGCATGTTAATAATTTTCCTTACGATTCAGTATCTTCACTAACATAAGTGCATTGATATTGCCTTTATTTTATTATTATATCAGAAAAATATTAAGTTAAAAGGAGGAGATGAGAGTTTTAATGCATATTTAGGTCGTTTTTCATAAATAAAATGTAATTAAAGACAGAAACAAAAACTTACATCGCTTTCTTCTTTGTCACCAGAAATTGAAAAATTAAAATTGCTGACTGTCCGAGGAACGATCACATCGAAAAGTCTCTGCTCTTCCACAAACCAAATTCTGCTGCGCCTTAGCATTCTCAACTTTTTTGATCACTCGAACTTCTGGTAGCTTCTCGATGTCTCACCATCCCTCTCTTCCTTCACTTGGGCGGTCTCCTTATAAAATAGTTTGGCAGCAGTTTTGGGAACTGCTAGCAACTGCTAACATCTTCCACTCGTCCAAGTGAATATAACATAGACAAATGGTTACATAGACCAATAAGAAATTTTTAGTCACATAGACTAATCAGAGCCATAGTCCATAGTCACAAAGACTAACAGAAGAAATATATATCTTTAGTCACAGAGACTAATAGAATAACTAATTCATATTTAAGAAAATGGTTCGTGTAATAGCAAGCACACTAAGTATTCATTTGCTAAGAAAGTTGTTACATTTTATATAGCTGCTCCATAAGTAATATATATTCACTCTCATAATGGCACGTAGTCATTTCTCCTGGGGCACTTTTGATGAGAAAAGAAACTCGATGGATATTTATGTCTTGGATTTGAGGTGCAGTGAGATTTTGTATCGTATGATACAAAGATGATTACTCAATCATCCTAACAGATGTACTCACAAGTCACACGACATCTAACTCTGTATGAAAACCTAGTAAGGTGATGTGATATATCACATGAGTTATGATCTTATGACGAAGGTGAAATGTCTTTGTGTGCAAGTAAGAGATGTTGGTAACTTATGCCCACTGAAAGACATTCAAATGAGATAATAGAGTTATCTCATGACTCCACTAACATGAATGCATGCTAGTAACTCTCCTTGTGACTCTTAATATATCCACTAACATGAGTGCATATTAGTAACTCTTCTCATGACTCCTAATATATTCACTAACACGAGTGCATGTTCTCCTATATATAATATTCATACTTCTTGAGAATGAGAAAAAGAGGAAGAGGGTGGAGAATTGGAAATAGGAAGTGTGGTTCTAGATGCATTGAGGAAGCATAATGTACAAGGAAGTGCATAGTAGTGCTTGCATCGATACGAGAAGGAAGAAAGTCTCTTCTCTTGTTGAGGTGAATAAGAGATAATCATCACAAATATCACTGGACTAAGAGTTGCGACGTTGTAATCCTGTGGTAAAAATTTGAATTAATATTTGTGACTTTCATCTCAACTACGAGCATTCTGTGAGAAAGAGAGTTTACAGTAAAAATCTTGTACAATACAGTGCTGAAGGCTTGTGCATTATTTATATCAATCGAAGAATAATTTATGTTTCCATAATTACACTTGTAAACATATTTCTTCACTGTTCGTCCATTTTATTGTAAATTAAATAATATATCAACTCCATAGGTGCCGAGATTGATCCACAGTGAAAGGATTAATCATTTAGCTATTTTATTGTTCACAAAGGAGGAAAAGATTTATTCTCCCCAAACAAATTACTTTATAAAAAAAATTAATAATTGGTAGTTTGAACATTAATTATTTATTTACTGACGAATTACGTATAAACAAATATATACCAAGCCAAGGAGGGAGAAATATTATTTGGAAAGTTGATATTACCATTCATATCACTTTGTGCAAGGAGATTATAAACAGTATTTGTCCAGGCCATGGGTTGATCACGGACTGAGAGCTCAGGCAACTCAAAAGGGTTCTCGAACGAGAGGCCGATATTGATACCGGTACGAAGACGCATTGTATTGAAAGGGCAAAAAAAAAAGAAAAAAAAAAGAGATTAGAAGGTGATCGAGACGGACTTCGGTGAAATCCCGTGAATTAAATTAAATTGAATTTAAAAATAATTAAGTTGCGGAAACGGTATTTGAACTTTTCTTTTCAAATTTAATGCAAGAGCTTGATTTAAATTTCGTTAGTTTATATGCTATTAAACTCTAAATTTGAGGTTATTAAATTGTTTAATGATTTTTAAAATTTTAAATTAGTTGGTCAGTAAGTTTGAGTACAAACTTATTTGTTTTCTTTTTGAAATTTCATTTATGTATTTTTAAGTTTATCCGTGAGTTTCATGGAACTTTATTTGTTTTTCATAAATTACAATTCATCCGTAAGTATCTCCGTTATCTACTGTCTGATCACTTATGCACTATAATTCATTCCTTAAATATAAGGAGATCTGACGATAAATAACAGAGGTGTTCAATGATGAGTCATGTAGGATATATATATATATACACATCTTATATAATTTATTCATGGACACCTTTGTTATCCACCGTTGAGCACTATATATAACTTAATCATTGAATCCAAGGGGATCTGACAGTAAATAAGGCAGATGCTTACGGATGAGTTTATGTATGATAATATTTATATGTTATTTTACACAATTCATATGCGAGCACTTGTGAGTACTTTCTTTAACTATTGTTCAATCCCATCGAATTCAAAGATTGGACTACAGTGTACAAATGATTAGACGATGGTTAATAGAGATATTTACAAGTGCTTACAGATGAGTTGTATATGAAATATTCCTCTTTCTCTAAAAATATTATCCTACACAACTCATCTATGAACACGTCTCTAATATATCGTCCAATCCCCTTGAATTTAAGGATTGAGCTATAGTATACAAGCGATCGGACGGTAAATAACGGAGATGCTGACAGATGAGTTGTGTAGAGTAATATTTTTTTTTCTCTCTATATATATATTTGATACTTTGTGCGACGGCTTCGTGTGCGATTGTGCGCACCGCTATTCGTCATCGATTACGATTGAGCACTATAGCCAATGCTTGAACCCTAGCTGACGTCAGTGCGTCCGATGGGGGTTAGATTCTGACCGAATCACGGTTGAAATCTGACCAAATCATGATCAAAATCTAGTCAAATCACGGCCAAAATTTGGCTGAACTATGATTAGAATCCGATCGAATCGAAGCCAAAATTTGGTTAAATTGCAGCTAGAATACGATCGAATCATGACCGGAATCCCAATCGAATTGTGATCAGAATCCAATCGAATCACGACCAAAATCCAGTCGAATCATGGGCGAAATCAAGTCAATTGCGGCCGCCAATAGCTGCGGTGTTGGCGGTTGCAATTCGGTCAGATTCCGTCCGAATCACAGCTAGAATCCAACTGTAGTCTGGTTGGACAGAGACCGAATTTTGATCGAAATCCAGTGGCGCGATGGTGATTTTGATAATTTTCGAATGAAGTTACTGTGTATTCCTCATTATTACGTACAATCACACATGGTGGTGTTATGCTAGGCACCTCTCGTGTATGTTGGTGTGCATGAGTGAGGGGGGTGCACTCATGTGGCATGGTCAACAGTGACCATCACGTGAGCACCCCTTCTCCCTTCCCCTTAATCGCGTATGTCGACGTGCATGGGGAGGCACCCAGTGTAATAAATTTGTCTATACCCATTGTCTTAGACGTTTAAATTCCATGGCCCATCAATTAACTTTTTTTTATTAAAAAAAGGAAAATATGATAGATAAGCATTCTTCCTACAACAATAAAAATCAAATCTTTTCCTGCTAAGTGAGGTCGATTATATGGATCCTTGTACGTTATTAAATTCTATCCCTTACTAAACATATGATTATGCCAAATACCCTATTTGATATAATTACACTTTAGCCCCTTAATTGTGTCAAATCTCCAAACTTGGCACACCATGACTCTAA
>JBAMHZ010000017.1:187252-198742 GCA_037177395.1 Alpinia galanga | reverse complement strand
GAATATGTATAAAGGATGTTCTTCTTATGTGACATAGGTTGATGATGTGGCATAGACTGATGATGTGGCATGGAGATCGTATCAGTTTTCCATGAGGGGTTGGGAAGAAGAGGTGGCATAGTTTTGTGGGTTGGGAGAAGATTAAGGTTAAAGATATAAATAGGCTCACAGAGAAAAAAAAAGGTCACAAGAAAGATAAAAGACCAAATCCAAGAAGTTTTTTTTTTAAAAAAAAAAATTACAGCTACCATTCTTTAATTAATATTTTTTAAAATGTTTTTTAATTTTTTTTTTATAGATATAACAAATTAGTCCAAATTAAACTTCAATAACATCCTTCCTAAAGAAATTTGGTCTTGCAAATTTAGGTTGCTGCTCCAAAATACTCCCAGAAATTACTTAAGCTACAACTACCAAAATAAGTCCAACAGGAGGACAACTAACAGCCGCAGGAGCTCTCTGAGCTTCCTTTACTATCTCATGTCTCCTACCACTTGATATCTAAAGCTTCCCTTCTAAATCTATCTACTGCCCAACAAACAAGGGCATAAGGGGATCTAAGAAATTAACTACCCACCAAATAAGGGCATAAAGGTATAAAGGAAACTAATCAATGATCTTAAACAAGTAAACAGTGTCTGTTAGTCTTATGAATTTGGATGACCTAACAATTCATTGTCAATTATCATTATATCATCCCCTAAACTGCCAAAAGTGTAAAAAGAACCATTTGATACATTTTGCTATCATGTGTGTTCTTTAGTGAAGATCTTTATTGGAATGTCCAGCAGAGTATGTAAAAATAATAAGAATTCATGTGATGACACTTTCTTTTCTTTCTCCTGGGGGTGCTTATGAAAGGACCATTTTTAAGGATTGAGATGTAGTTGTCTTGATTTATATGTTTGGGCATCATGAGAGAACTTCCCCAAACATACTGTTTTCTTGCATAGCTTGAAAATTGATCTCTATTTTAAAATATTGACTTTTTCAGATAGTATGCATATCTGGATATTGTTGTTCAAATGTTGATCAACGTTTTCAAACTGTATTTTTCTTAGCTAATTAGTGCCCTTTGTTAATCAGAGAAACAAAAAGAATCTTTAAGTTTCCCAGAGCGGTTGCATATTGCTCTTGGTTCAGCTAGGGGCATCTTGTATCTGCATGATGAAGCAGATCCTCCAATATTTCATCGTGATATTAAAGCAAGCAATATACTATTGGACTCTAAATTTATTGCTAAAGTAGCTGATTTTGGTCTCTCAAGACTGGCCCCTCTACCAGACAAGGATGGAAGCATACCTGGCTATGTATCGACTGTTGTAAAGGGCACACCAGTAAGTATGATTTTTTGCATGGCATTCTCTTGTTTTCCTTTTAATTCATAGTCACAGCTAAGATTCATGATTCATAAGATCATAAAAAGTGACTATAAATTAGTATATGTTAGTGAGATAGCGTTATATCAAAGAAACTCCTTGTTATGTGCTTCTTTGCCAAATCAACCATTATCTAATTTTGGGTTGCATGTCAGCACTGACGTAAAAAAGGAGTGATGGTTTAATTTAATCTTCATTACATTTTGGATTTAATTTGAAGAAGATGACACTATATTATAACTAGTTTTGATATTCATATAGAACCATTTATTTTTTCTTGTTAATAGAATTTGATTTTACAGATTGGTGCAAAATTGTTTTTAGACTAGGTTTTTAAGAATTAGACCAAGTTCATAGTGTTTGACCTTACATGTATGTAATGTTTTATGCTAATGATGTTAAGCAAGATCTATATTGTAATAATTCCTTTCTCTTTTATCCTATCTTTTCCTTTATCTTCTGAGAAGATTGAGTTCTCAATGAATCTAATAGGATATGACACTCTTTCAGATTATGTCACTTATTAACATTTTAATGCAATTTAAAATGGTTTAAGGTTGTTCAAATCATTAATTTTTTTAATTTATTGGAACTTTAAAAAAATTGTTAGTTTTTAGAAAAGGTTAATTAGAGTTTTATTTCAAATAAACTGAGTTTTATTATATGAATAATAAGCCATATTATCAATTTATAAAAGGGGTTCAGATTCCATGTGTTGAACAGATTTGAAGTTAATACAGTTTTCAATTTCTTTTTCTTTAAGTAACAATTATCAACATTTCTCTGGGTAAAAATTGCTTGTCCACTGTGCTGGTCAGTTATCCTTACCCATGTCCCCCATGTATGTATTCACCTAGCAGCACCTCAATTCCCAAAGACACAGCAGCTCGCTGTAACTATGCAAAGTTCTTTTGATATTACATGACCTATTTGAAGACTGCACAAAAGCACCGCATCAAGAAGAAGGAAACTTTGTTTCAAACGTTCCTTTTTATCCTCCTCTTCTACATTGAGCATCCCCTTCCTTTATTGCAGCTGTCCTTCCTCCTTGCTGCTAACATTTCTCTATACAAAAAAACCAACCCATTTTCTTACTCTTCCCATATCAGTTAGTACCAAAAATAAAACTGAAGGACTTAATTTTCTCCCCTTGGTCTCATTTTTATTGCTTGGACCACTCATTAAACAAAACTCTTAACATTCTTTCTTTGCCTAAAATTACATCACCCAGCACTTGGTTAACCCAACACTTGTGCATCTTCCTTTGGTACCTTCTATCTTCTCCTACCTTAAAAGCCACTAGAAACAAAGTGCTAGAACATCAAATTCACCCTCTCCTTAAGGACAAGTGTGCTTTTTTTGTTTTTCCACATAGATGTCCCTATATACTGATCCCCTACATCTTCGTTAGATCAACCTTTTCTTTGTTTCCTGACCCAAGAGGTCCAAGTGCTCTTCTCCTCTCTCCCCTTTTTGGGATGGGTCCTTCCAATATATTACCTTGACAATGCCTCCTCCTCCCTTTTACTGCAACTAGGATGAGATCTTCACCAACTTTATTGAGGAGAAGATCCTTTAACCACATTGAAAACCAGATTGGTCCCCCTAATGAGATATATTTTGTACCTACCAGGGATTCAGTTTTATGGTTTAACCTGGTGAAGAAGCAACAAGAGGAATTTGGAAAGGCAATTAAGTTCTTATTTATACTTGAGATTCTACAAATTTTCCTAGAGGGGTATGGTGTTATATGCTTCTCTGCCACGTCAACAGTCAACATGGGCTCTTTGTCAACAATAAAGAGAAGTTGTGCATTTAATTTATCTTATACACATCTTGGGTTTTATTTGAAGAATTCATTATGTTACAGTTGCAGTTAGTGTTATTACTGATAGAGTGGGTCCACATGGATCAAGGTTTCAGAATAAGTTGATTTTCTATTAGATCTAGTTTTAGGAGTGTCCAAATAAAGAATGTTGTACATCAAGTTTACAAGACTTGGATATTAGAACTTATATCAACAATATCAAGTTTTGTCTCAAAAATTATTCTTCTCTCTTTTATCCTTTCTTTGCCTTTATCCTATTCTTAGATCTGGGTTCTCTTCTTTCAATGAATCCAATGAGATCTTATGTTTTCTCCTCTACAAATGAACCTTGCTTATCCTCGCATATGGTTCGTATCTATGGTTCGAAAACTCAGCCCATCCAATCCAAATTGACTGAGTTGGATCTATATCTTCTTGATTTGATCTGATGCTAGTTAATTTATCAGGCAAGTGAATAGACAATAGGAGATAAGGGACAATAGAATAATCGGCCTCAAAAAACATACAAGAGAAATCTGAAATAAAAAAACAAAGAATCTTAGTACTCAGTTCAAAGGTTAGGGTTCATCTCTTGATTAAATGAAAGCGTGGGATGCAGTGTGAGGCCTTGCAGACCTAAGGGACGTGAGGTCATGAAGGAACTCTTGTTGCTGTCTGTACAGATCTTGACCGGGTATTAAGCCTGATATATTATAGTTTTTAGGTTTTATTAGTATACTTATTTGTTGGCAGCTATATAATATTTAAATATATTATAAACTCAACTATAATTATATTAACTAATAATTTCATTAATAGTTAATATTTTTCATTATCATTAGTATTTGTATTTATTAATATTTAGAAAGAAATTGTTATTTCTTTGATATGATAAACTTCAGCATTCTTTGATTTTCTCAATTTCTATTCCAATATTATGTTATTAGTGGAGAATAATATTCATATTTCATACACCAAATACTACTATTTTTTTTGTCAGTTTCCAGAATTGTTTATTAACAATTTTAATCCCTTTGATCCTATCAATTTGATTTTGCTGATATTTTAGTTTTTTTTACCTACTACTATCAACTTTTCCAACTATGTTCTTTGCAGCCAATGAGACTATATGATCTTTGCTTGCAGCAACTCTATTTATTCATGCAACATGTTGCACTTAATGAATCATTCCCTTTTTTCAAATTAGTGTTGTTACCAAGTGTTTGCACACTTGTTTCATCATAACTCCATTATGTAACTACTGCAATGTTGCAAGCTCTCATAGTGTGTTGCATTTTATGCCAACGTTGAAATTTTCTGCTAATTTATAATTGAATGTGTTCTTATTTTCGTATTATTGAAAAATGTAACTGGTGTAAATCACAATGGAGAAGTGCAATATCTCAAAGAAAATGAGACTAGTAGAAAAACAAATTTAATAAACAAATCCCAATACAACAAGGTAAATTGATGGCAGATTTGTCGTCTCAAGTGATATGCAGCGATACAGGGACTGGAAGGTGCCACAGATCTTCCAAGTCTTTGTACAGATAATTCTGAGAAGAAATCTTATTCAATTACTCCCGGAGGACCTAAACTGAAGTTTGTTTTTCCTTGCTGTCAAAACAAAAAACTTAATGGAAAATTTCAAGTTCATAGACTGGGAATTTGCAATAAAGTTCCTAAACTTATTGATGAACTTTTTCACCTGTCTAGAACTCATTCAACAACCGTTTACAAACCCTTGTTGACCAAGACTTGACTCTTTCACTTCTCATTAAGTTCTTCCAGCACTTCTCTATTCTTGAAATTTGATTTTTTTTCATCATACCCAATGAAAAATAAAACTGACTGTATGCAAGTTGATATCTTTGCTGCTCAGCACTTTTCAGCATCAATTTTCATAAACTCCTTTACTCATCCTTTAATTTTCACAGTCAGGTTTCCCAATTCATTTCACAAGAAAGCGAAAATATGAACCAGATCTGGTTTTCATCTCAATAATTGGAGCTTCTTTTCTAGGAATGTGATTTGATATCTCTCGTCTTTAGTGCTTCCCATAAAAGTATATTAAATATAGGAGATATGTTTAAGTCTTGAGGAAGTTCCACTTTCTCCAAATTTTTTGCAGTGCTTTGCATGGGCCTATCTTTTTGCTTTTCAACTTGTGATAAGTGTCTTCAGGATACCTTTCTTTTCATAGGAACACATGCAAAATCTCCAATTTGGTATTCTTTTGAACTGCCTATGTTGATCTTTTGCTTCTTTATAGTGTTGGTTCATCTCAATTAATCTTTGTCATCACTAACACGTGGCTGGTTAGTTTCATCAGCAAGGCCTGTAATTTGTCCGCACACTTTTTTAAAAGGGCATTTCCCTGTGGTTTGGTTTACAGAATTATTATAAACAAAGTCAGCTTGTGCCAAACTCAGATCTCATTGCTTAATGTTGGTATTCTTTTGAACTGCCTATGTTGATCTTTTGCTTCTTTATAATGTTGGTTCATCTCAATTAATCTTTATCAAACACTTTAATTTCCTTCAAATTTTCTGCAAAAGAAATTTCATCATCACTAACACGTGGCTGGTTAGTTTCATCAACAAGGCCTGTAATTTGTCCACACACTTTTTTAAAAGGACATTTCCATGTGGTTTGGTTTACAGAATTATTATAAACGAAGTCAGCTTGTGCTAAACTCAGATCTCATTGCTTAATGTTGTCTTTCGCAAGACATCTTAACAAATTGTCCAAATTCAGATTCACCATTTACCATCTGTTTGTGGGTGAAGTGCACTACTGTATTTCAGCTTAGTCATTAGTTTCCACAAAGTCCTCCATAAATAGTTAGAAATTTACATCCTGACCAGATGTAATTGTTTTTGGCACTCCATGCAGTTGAACCACCTCTTTAAAGAAAAGAATTGTAACATGTGTTGCATCTGAGAAACGATTTAAGTTTAAAAGTAAAGAAGCTTCATATACAAAATCACAAGAGAAACCAGATGAAGATAGTGAGGATGATCATTGCCACCTGCAGAGGTGGATTGGGAGAAACTAGCAGAAAGGAATTTTTGTCAAAGAATGATCAATAGATATCCAATTTGACCATATTCAACCTAAAAATTCAGCTTATTTTAGTTTTATGTTGGTTTATTGATAAAAAATTATAAAAGTATTTGAATCTTAGGTCAAATATAAATATTTAATTCCAGATACAAATAAACCCAACCTGACCCAAGTTTATTACATAAATTTATAATAAATTGCATAGTAAATCACCCATTAACCATCTTCATCGCTAATTAATAAGAGTAATTTACTATATGAATTTGTGTAACAATATTTTCATAACAATAATAATAATAAGAGAGTGCCTTAAAAAAATTAAGAATCCTATGATTTTAGTTTAAAGACTATTGGATTGTAAGATTATTATATTTGTATTATATGTTTTGGTTTATAATTATATTGCAATAAGTTGTTTTTTTTATGTATTTAGTTATAGATTTCTCTTATTATAATTCATTTTGTTGGAATAAGTTTTTGGTCTTGACATTAATAGCTGTTTTAATGGTAACCTAAAAAAGTGGTAGTTGATTCCATCTGAAGTGGGTTAACTTGAATATATTTTGGGCAAAAAATTTTTTGATTCAAAAACTTGGGCCTAACAATTTTAATTTGAAAATTGACTCGATCTAACCCAGTAACCCTAACTCACTAAGTGCCAATTTTTGCTAGTGAGTGGCAACACTGAGGAGTGAAGCATCAAAGTTTAGAGACCTGTTGATTCAATAGAGGTTCTACTGGAGGTGATGTAATTTTAAATAGATCTAAATATTCACAAGAGGGAGACAATGAGGTGCCATTGGTGAGAGAATGTTTCTGGTGAAAAACAATTTTCTCAATGGAAAAGGAAAAATTAGAGGTTGTGGTTAACTCAGAACTTGAGACCTTGACTGGAAGGGTAAGGGAAGTTTGACTTTTGTATCCCAATACAACCTTTGTTCTTGGACACGATTATCGTGACTCACGCTCTCAGACACCTTGAGGAGAAGCTTCAACAAAGCTTGAATGGATGACTAAGGTCCATGAAGGAACTTGGCTCTGTTATTTTTAATGTTTAGGGGGGAAATTATTAGGGTTAATTCCCAAGATACTACGCTCTACTTGTATGTACATATTGTCTTACTACCATTTCACATATACATCTCAATCTCTCTGTATATTTACAATTAGGTTTTCAACAATCATATACGGATCTGACAATCTATGCCACAGGAAAGAAATGCAGATATCACAATACATTCAAGATTTAATAGGAGTTAAATAACAGTGAACCAGACATATTTATGTAGAAACTATATAGAACTTGTAGATATCATACACAACAAATGGATTACTTTTGTATATCCACCTTTTTCCTTGAGACCATTTTTATATGTCAGATTCATTTCCACTTATGTAAATTAGGAATCCTGTCTTATGTAGATTTATTATCATTCATTCCCTCAAGCTCATTGCTTATGCCTTCAAGTTCCTTAGGTTGATTTGATTTACTTTTCAGGGTTACCTTGATCCAGAGTATATTCTAACACATAAGCTGACAGACAAAAGCGATGTGTACAGCCTTGGGGTTGTATTTCTAGAACTTCTAACTGGAATGCGGCCAATTTCACATGGCAAAAACATTGTAAGAGAGGTACGTAACTGTTTTCACGATGTCTCTGAGTTTTTCTGTTTTCTTTTCCTTTCTTTCCTATAGTAGCTTGTGCTTTGTTCAAATTCAAAACAGTGTTATATTTATTGTTATGGTTTTATAGAGGATCCTGCAGATTTTTCATTTTTTTTTTCTATTGTTCTTCTACTGCAGTAGCTGGTCTCAAGCTCGGATGAGAAAGGGTAAGAGTTGCGTTAGGTTGCTAGTCAATGTTGAACTTCAGCAAATCTCAATGAATGGATCCTTCAAAATATTGTATTAATGCTAGCATGTTTTCTAAAGGGACAAGTTGTAGGGTTCGACTATGACGTCTCAGCAAAGACCACTATCTCCATAAGAACTTGGGTGTAGTGGTAAATATACAAGAGTTCTCACACTATATGTTGGATAAAAATAAATATTATAGGAAAATTGATTGTTTATGATTTTGAACATAGAATATAGGAACACTTATTGGTAAAGCAATAAAAGTAGTAGATACTATAATTAGAAGAAGAATTAATATTATGTATTTACAAGAGATAAAGTGGGTAGGAGATAATAGAGAACTCAGTTTTTAAGTTATGGTATACAAGAAAAAGTAGAACACAAAATGGAATAGCTATTATTGTAGATAATTCATTAAAAGATGAAGTAGTAGAAGTAATTAGAAAATATGATAAAATTATAGCTCTCAAGATGGTGATAATAAAAGAAACTATTAATATAATTAGTATATATGCACCTCAAGTAGGATTAAATGAAAACACTAAAATTAGGTTTTGGGGAGATTTAAATTAGGTATTACAAAGAATTTTGTCAGGAAATTCAGGTAGCCCAGTGCATGAAACTCCCGTCATGTGAGGTCTTAGGGAAGGATTCATTGTCAAATGAAATAATTTTAATAGAAGGAGACTTGAATGGGACGTAGGAGTAAAAAATATACAATATAATAGGGTGTATGGGATTATGAGTTTGGAATAAGTAATGAAGAAGGAAAAATTATATTAGATTTTGCAATAGCATATGAACTTATAATAACTAATATATTTTTTTAAGAAAAGAGAAGAATATTTGGTCACGTTTAAAAGTGAGAATAATAAATTATAAATTTACTTTCTTACGGTGAGGAAGAAGGATAGAAAGATTTAGAAAGATTATAAAGTTATTTTTGGAGAAAACGTAACTATCTAATATAGGTTGGTAGTGTTGGATATGCGCATTATGCATAGTATTAATAAAAGAAAAACATGTATGACTCTTAGGATTAAATGGTGGAAGTTAAAAGATAAGTAACAAAATATATTTAAAGAGAGGATAGAAGTACAAGTATTAGAAGAGATATATGATGACTAAAACACAACATGAGATACGATGACAATAAAGTTAAAAATGATATCCAAAGGTCTACTAGGTGAGTCAAAAGATGTGCACCACTAAGTAAAAAATTTTGGTGGTGAAATGAGAAAGTACAAGAGAAAATAAAAGAAAAATGAAAAGCCTATAAGGTATTATACACTTGTAAGAATGAAAAAAATTAAAAAGTATAATGACTAAGAAGTGATTCTTGGTGGGAAACAATAGAAGTGAGAGGTTTTAGGCTTAATAGAGTAAAGATAGAATATATGGATTTTAAGTTTAGCAATATTAGAAATAATGAGAAAGTGTTAAGATAGGAGATAATGAGTTATCTGGAACTGAGAGCTTTAAGTATTTAAGATCATTTTTACAAGATAGAGGAATTGAGAGAGATGTTATATATAGAATACAAGCAAGATGATTGAAATAAAGGAGAGTGTCAGGTGTTTTATGTAGTCGTAAAATACCTCTAAAACTTAAAGGAAAGTTCTACAACATAGTAGTTAGATTTGCTATATTATATGAAGTTGAATGTTATGCTACGACTCGAGCACGTGAGTAAAAAATAAAAGTTACAAAGATGAGGATGTTAAGATGGATGTGTGGACATATGAGGATGGATTGAATAAGAAATGAGAGCATTTGAGAGAAAGTCAGAGTTGCATCTATTAAATGAAAATTCCAAGAGATACATTTAAGGTAGTATGAACATGTACTTAAATGACCAAGAAAGTCGTATAGGATAACTACACATATGAGGATGTGTTGATTACACCTGTGTTGATGATTATACTTGTGTATTATTTATACCAGTACGATGATCACTCCTAGTTGTAGTATAGTGTTGATTACACCTGTGTAGATGATTACTCTTTATTGTAATATAGTTTGATTATACCTATATAGATGATCATTCCTTGTTGTAGTATAGTGTTGACTATACAAATGTAGATAACCATTCCTTGATGTAGTATAGTGTTAACAATACATGTGTAGATGAGCACTCCTTGTTGTAGAATAGTGTTGATTATACTTGTAGGGTCAATTATATCTATGTGGATGATTATACTTATATGCTGACTATATCTATGTGGATGATTACTTCCTTGTTGTAGTATAATGTTGGTTATACCTGTGTGGATGAGCACTTCTTATTGTTTGTCATCACATTACATACATGCTGTTGATTAGGTCTCCCTTATAGTTGAGAGAGTCTTCAGTCATTCTGCCCAGCTCAGCCACTCGAGGCAGTGGTAGCTTGGAGTTGCGTGTAACTTTGTCTTATCGTGCCCAACTCGGCCACTCATGGGTAGTGATAACTTAGAGTTGAATGCAAACAATGACCCCTATTTGTAGCTGTGTGATAGCTACTCATCATACTGCCTGGTTCAGTCACTGTGTTAGGTTCAACTAGGATACTCTCGGCTGGAACACTCTCAAGTTGTACACGATGCCAAGACATAGAGTCCTATAGAGAACCCATATGTAAGTCCTCTTCAGGTTCTTCTTTTGGATCTTCTTCATACTTTGCATAGTGAAGCAGCTTTGTGCACAACAGTATATATGAGATGCGCCCCTCTTAGCGACCTCATATTTGATGTGCCACATTATTCAGATTTTTTGACAATGAACAGACCAATGCTCAAATCCTTTAGTTATTCAGAATCGGAAACTCCTGCATCTTGAGTCTCCAGAAAAGTCTATTAAGCCTCCCTGTGTGTCCACCGATTCCGTAAGCAGGGTCGTACTCTATCCTTTGGATAGCTTTCCTCAGCTTGTTTCGCAATAAATTGTGACGAGTCATCATGATAATCATCCGTGCCATTTGAAAAATTAAAATTAATTAAGTCAGTACAATTAATCAGTAGAAAACTAACTTAATTCAATTTATACCAACATAGAACCAATATAATAAATCAAGAAAAACTAATCTTCTTAATATTCAGGAGCTTCAGTTGGTTGATCCATAGATCAGTCAATTGACACTTCTATCAGTCAACTGTCAACATAGCCCAGTCGATTGGTACTATCATCAGTCGACTGTCATCTTAGTCCAGTTGACTAGTACAATAGAGACTCAACTTGGCAGTATTCTTGTGAGAACCCAAACACTACACGATTTGATCCGAGCACCCCCGGTACCCTAGAACATGTGTGATGTTCTGTCTTCTCACCATCCCTTGCCACCAACCTTAGTTCACTAAACCTATCTGAGTTGTTTATCGAGTACAAGTTATTTCAATAACAGC
>JBAMHZ010000017.1:163495-175429 GCA_037177395.1 Alpinia galanga | reverse complement strand
AGGGAGGCAGGTTGGAAGCTGGAAAACTTTGACGTTGCTCTGTTGTCCGCTTCAAAAGAGAAGGAAGTGGGCGTTATAATCTATGGTTGATGGGTATGCGCATGTGCGGCCCTCTGCCAATGAAAACTTTAAAATTTCTGTTTCCATAAAATAAAATAAACAAGTTCACGTCTTCACCACAGTGATGTATAAAATATTAAATTTATTTTTTAAAAAAAAATTTAATTTAGCTAAAAGGTGATTGGTAAATTTTATAAGGAAAAAAATAGCTTAGTTCATACAATAAGAAAGTTATTAATTAATTTTAATAATACTAGAAAAAAAAGATCGATGATCCAAAATAATATACATTTATGTCCGATTAGCAAATATCTGTAGAGAAATAACGAAAAGGAGGTAACCCACGGTACAAAGGCGGTGAGGCAGTGACAAAAACTGTGAAGTATTTAATAGGAAAATTTTAGTGATAAATTTTTAAAAAATTTATAAAGGTCATTGTTTATACAGAAATTTATCTAGTAGATAGAATACACTTTTAACATTGAACACTTTTTAAGGATAATGTAACTATGAAGTTCAAGCTAACTCACTAAAAATCATGAGCATTTTTTTTAATTTATTTAAGTGATTAATAAAAATTCGTTAGAGATCTAACCTTTTTTGATTTAGTTGTTAAAGAAATATCTCTAGAGAACTGTAAAATACGGTTGATCATCTTAAAAAAATTAATGAGACTGAAAATTTAAATATCTCAGTGTTAATAAAAAAAACATGAAAAGTTAACCAGCGTTGGATGCGACAGCAAGAAAGTCTGAAAATATTTTATGAATAATTTATGCAAAAAGATTTTTTTTTTCTTTCTCCTCTTTCTTTTCTTCCAAACCGAACAGATCCTAATCTGAGAGGAAGCTTTCTTTCAAAGAATGTCTTTTTTATTTGACACTTTTAACACGTAAAGAAAGCCACCAGTAAATATGAAAGTGGCTTTGGCTTTAAGAAAAGAACATGAACATCCATGTCCTTCTCTGTCAGATGCCTACTATCAAAAGAATCAGAACAAAGTTATATCTCCTGCAACATAATCTGACAAATGCAAGTACCAACAAAGACTATAATTAAAAACAGAGAAATTTGCAAATCGCCTTATTGAATTATCTATTAATTTTATCTTTTTTTTCTTAATCATTAATGTTATTAAGTCAATAAACAATAACAACCATGCAATACCTTATTAGTTATTGTATCAGTAAATCTATAATAATACTGGCGGACGACTTCAGTTTTAACCCAAAAAAAAAAAAAATTGCGTTCTTCATCGTTTGCGTGTTTTTTTTTTTCAATGTGGACTTCGTAGTTATTATATTAAAAAAATTGCTGAAATAATTATATTTATTAGCGACGATGATAATTTTTTTTAAGAAAAAGAATAAAATAAAACGACATATTCTATGGTGTGAAAATAATGTACCATTCGAAGAAGCTACTCGATTCATTCCTCAACAACCGCCTCACGCTGCATCGTTTAACCATCCGACGGCTGCGATTTAATCCATCAAACTTCCCTCGCCTCCGGCTTTCTCCTCCGATCACTTGCCGGCTTCCCCCTCTCTTTTCTTCTTCTTCTTCTTCTTCTTCACGCGCTCCCAGAACCGCGGAATCAGCGTTTTTCGCGCCCTATATATAAACTATGCGCGCTCCCTCCAGGTCTGTGGCGGAAGATGGTGGAGCTCCGAAGACGGTTCCTGACCACCTGAAACCCTAGGCTCCAACTTAGATCCATTCCTCTTCCTCCGATTGATGGGACCCGGAGCGTGCGCCATGGAGGTCCTCGGAAGCCCCAGATTCGCTGCGGCGTGCCTTGTAGGGGGTCTCCTCCTCGCTCTTTCGTTCCTCTCCGTCCGCCTCCAGTCGTTTCTCCCCAGGGTGAGGCTTCCCGGGATCCGCCGACGGAGGAAGCGTCCCGTAAGGGTCTACATGGACGGGTGCTTCGACATGATGCACTACGGCCACTGCAACGCCCTGCGCCAGGCCCGGGCGCTTGGAGATCAGCTCGTTGTTGGGGTGGTGAGCGATGAAGAGATCAAGGCGAATAAGGGGCCGCCTGTCACTCCTCTCCATGAAAGGTGGATATTTGACATCTTATTAAGGGTTACCTGAGATATGAAGTATAGGATTTTAAACTGTAACTTGTCTTTGACCTTCTTTTTCTTTTTTAAAAAAGTGCTCTGGCAATTGCTCGGTTTTATTTTGTGCTTTTAGGTCAATTAATTGGCAACTTGTTTAGGTCTGGACTTTGGTTTCGCTACGTTAACTGATGTTTCCACCCTTTACCCGTATTCCTTGATATATGACTCTAAACAGTAAGTCGCAATTTGGGCTTACTGCGTCCTTTGGTCACTGAGCATTGATTTTGCCTCAATTTTAGTAACTGTAATTAAAACCTTCAATTTTACGATGATTACTTCCTTTTATTTCAGTGGTTGAGATACAATTCTTATCTTTGAACAGTTGTGTTTGCTCACAGGTTCGCCCTAAAGAAGTCAGAAATAAAGACCAATTTGTTTGAGCACTTGATAAAGACCTTTCTGTTCATAATGATTCATGAAAATTCTAATTGTTTATGCTATAATTCTTTTCCATGAGTTTATCACTCAAATTCTCCAGATTCAATTTTGTTGGATGGCTGATTTGAGAGGTTGCGGTTTTGATATCCTCCACCACTTATTACCTAACATGAATTGGCACTTTAACTATCATGATGTCATTTCACCTTCTTTTGTTAAGGTTGATATGTTATACTATATCCCAATTTTTCAAACATGTAAGAACACAGTGATGGCTTCCATTCTGGTCATTTCGGCCGTTTTTTTTACATCTCAATCTGTTTTAGTTTTTCATGTTTTTGGGAAAATTTCATGTCACCGCCCAAGGTTTACCTTTCTCATAATGCCCTTGAGTTCTGACAGTGCCAAAATAGCCCGAGACTCCAAAACTTGTCGTTTTACCTTTTAGCCACAAGGTTCTTAATGGAATGATGATTTGATAGTTTTCAACTCCAATGAAATGGTATCACATATTTGTCTTGTCATCATTCCAATATTCAACTTGTGTGCGTGTGTTGTTGGGAAGGGGGGTGGGGTGGGGTGGAGGGCATCTTGACAGTATTAAAACTCCTGAGGGTGTTTTGAGAAAGTAGATAAATGAAATAAAATTTTCCATTAAGTTTTTCTCCCACCCTTTTTTTTAGTCTCTTCCAAGACAGTTTTGCATCTCCCGAAAATTTATATGGATCTGGTGTTAGATATGATTGTGATGATGCTAACAATCCCTTGATTTTCCCACTCAAATTGATTCATAAAGAAGGAAAAGATGATGGCAGTCTAGTCTGATGCTCTTGCCTGAGTTCAGGGCTAACATGTAAGTTGTATTATTATACCAATACTAACCATAAAAGTTTAAGATGTTGCATTATATCTTGTTGTAATCACTTTAAGTACATCTCATCTCAAAATACACATTCTCATTTATACTTCTCCTCAATTTTTGCTTCTGTCTGCCTGTTGCTTCACTTGCTGCTCTTTCCTTTTTCTTAGTCTTCTTTCTTAACTGTCAAGTTATCTGAATTGGCCAATTAAGAATAACTTTTTATGTCTATGTAAAAGTCTTCCTTACACCAATTATGGTCTTAGTTTCAGTGACCTTGGGTTAGCTTGTAAACAAAGTTGCACTTCATGGTTATATAAATATCTAAACACTGTCACTTTTGTAATTCTTTCATATTTCCTATTTTGATAGGATGATTATGGTAGGTGCAGTGAAGTGGGTTGATGAGGTCATTCAAGATGCCCCTTATGCTATAACTGAAGAATTCATGAATAAGTTGTTTACTGAATACCAGATAGATTATATTATCCATGGGGATGATCCTTGTCTGCTGCCTGATGGTACTGATGCATATGCGCTGGCCAAAAAGGCTGGTCGATATAAACAAATTAAAAGAACTGAAGGAGTATCGAGCACCGATATCGTTGGTACTTTTCATGCCCTTTGTTTTATCATTTGCCTTTAATTTCTAGCCCTCTTTTGTAACCTGAACAGCATTTCTTTGAATGCATTTAGTCTGAAACAGATATGCCATTCATCTTTTGCCAAATCGGTAGGATTAAAATACAGGAATTCTTGCTACAGTAGCATGTTAAGTTTGATTTCGAATATTTAATGACAAGTGACAACATATTCAAGTACAATCTTGTTAGCAGAGCATAAAATATATTTTTTGATGCTCTCAACAGATTCATCACTACCAGGTCTTCATTTTGCTTATAAAAAATTCCTTAGATTTTCAAACTCATATCATCCATTGTACAAGTGCATAAATTGATTTGTCATTGTGAATTTGATCCAGTTCAACTTTCAGTATTTGCTACATGACGGCTTGCATTCAACTTAAAACATGTGACTACCTGTTCAATTTTATCATAATGCATACCTTGAATTATTAATATTGACGTGGAAGATTTTTGCCCCTGGGTAAAGTGCTGTGTTGGCAACACAGATATGCAATTTTGCATTCTGCAAAGCTTTCACATTGGTCTATCACTGTCATTACCGTTTTATTTGTCTCCATCTTGGAATTTCTAGATGACTAGATCTATATAGTGGTCTAAATTTATTTTTTGGTTTCTTTTTTGATGCAGCACTAAATTGAAATCATCAAATCACATAGAAAATTAACATAAAATTAATGAAATTTGGGAAAACTACCTCACACAGAGAAAAAGAACGCATGCATATTAATCTAAAGTGATTAAAGCTAAATTTTATAAATTGAAAATTGAAAAAAATACATTGAAACAACAACTCTTTTATAGATTCTAGATTCAACTGTAACCCAATTAGGAACGAAATAGTGTTAATTAGGAAATACTATAATCCTTATATATTCTTTTTTTAAATCAAAAGGACTCCTATCAAATTAAAAGATAATCCAACCAAATTAATAATTATTAAACTTTCGACACCTAAAGTACAAAAATTACCAAACCAATTAGAAATTTAAAATTTAAATCAACGTCTTTTGATTGTGTGTATCATTCTCCTCCAATGAGTAGAACTAAACCCTGGTCAAGCTGTTAGTATCTATGATTGAGCTGACCTTTACAAAACAATACCATTATTTGATTCTTGTCCTTTAAGCACTATAATATCTTCATTATCTTGTTCTTTGGGTGTCCCTTCCAATGAGAATTTGATGAATTGTGTTCTGTCCTCTAGCCTCAACTTGGCTTCTTCCTTTTTGGCTTTCCTTTACAATGAATAAGAAAATATTTCAATTTGTCGTAGGTGAGGATGATGTCCATACCTGCTCAATAGTCATAGGGGATTGAAAGTGGCAATGCCGAGGATGAATTTGTATTAACATAGCTTGTGACAAAATCAATACTAATACTACCACTGATTATATTACCTATATAGCCTTGTCCATTTTTCTCATTTATCAATGTTTTAGCTTCTTTCTTTTTTTTTGAGAGTCTATTAAACTTAACTGGTCTCTTAGCACATGTGAATTCTATGATGGTACATATTGACATTAGCATATACAGGTCGCATGCTACTTTGTGTAAGGGAGAGATCACTTGGTGGTAGTAATCATTCTTCTTTGCAAAGGCAGTTCAGCCATGGGCACAACCAGAAAGTTGACGATGCAGGGTCTGCTGCAGGAACTCGGATATCACATTTTTTGCCTACATCTCGGCGAATAGTGCAATTTTCAAATGGCAAGGTATAATACTAGAGCATTTTCCAAATTAAATGCTACTATTGTAGTTGGCATATTTGATACTATTGTTTGACTGAAATTCTATTCCCACTAGAACTTCATTTCTTGAAAATTGACATCACTTTTCTTATTGGTGAATAGTTTGAGATGTTGTTAGTGTTTGTCAAAAAGGATGTGCTTGTGGTCTTGTACTAAAATAATAGTTCGTCAGATTGTCTTTTTCAATACTATCATCCTTAATGCTGAAGAATAACAATGTTCTTTGTTGTAATTGAGCTTTGTCAAGTATATCAACACCACTTGCAGTGTGAGGCATACATTCTAATTTCATGTTTACAGATATTGTGCTGCTCTTGGGAGATAAAAATTAACAATCATTAATCAGACAGCTGTGCAAACAGTTTATTCTGAGATATATAGAGTCAGCAGGTTCTTGTGTTTGTGTTCTTATCACAGGAAGTTGTTTTTTCTGTCTGAAGTTAACTGCTCCAGTTTATCTAAAATTTTCCTTATTGTTAGTGTAATTTTAAATTCTTCTTTTTATGTTTTCTAAAATTTTGGTTTCAAGTCTAGTCATGGTATTTATCCTTACCTTGTTTTTTTTTTCCATTTCTTATACAGGGTCCATGTCCTGATGCACGTATAATTTACATAGATGGTGCATTTGATTTATTCCATGCTGGACATGTGGAGGTGTGATATGCTTTCTTTCCCCTGTTTATGCTGCAGTAATTGTATGACTCCGTTTTCTATACATTACATTTAAAAGCATATGAACTTTTGTGAAATTTGTTCTATTTAAAATATTCAAAACAAAAGTCCACTGCATTGCCAACTCCAGGACAGCTAGAGCTCATAATTGGATGTTGCATCATTCAGATTCTCATGCTTCATAGATTTTTAGTCCTTTTGTACCAGTAGAGAAAAGATAGGATATTTCAATTGAGAAACAGAATCGAGGATTAGGAACCTGATAGCTTCATTATGATTCTCCCCTTATAGCAGAGGGGAAACTTCATATGAATCATTTTGCAGTTCCTAATGTATCAGACTGAGTGAGGTTAATCGCAACAATTGCACAAGCCCTAATTTAATTAATATCAAATTGAAGTCATTGATAACAATGGATGGAATAGGTATCTAATTTTTTAAAGTACTATAAGGACATCCTGGTGGTGTCTTTTCAAGGCTTTTGTTCCTTGATGTGATCAAGGTTGAGAATCTACAAGTTTGGATGTGTCTTGTTACTAACATGGCAGCACTGCATGCTTCATACTCACAATAGCAGCGATCTCTGTTGTTTAGTCATCAGTTGAACCAGGATTCTTTGAGACGATTGTCATCATTCCATTTTCTGTCTGTTTACTAAATTACTGTGTGGATAGGTCATACCACTAAGAGCAACATGAACTTAAGACCTAAAAACATACCGTGCTCCTTAATAGACAAAAAGTTGAGACCATACTTAAGGCTCGAAAGGATCCTATTGCATCATCCTAAAGGGTATCAAATTGTCATCACTGAACAATCCTCAAGGGCAGTAACTGGGCATTACTGGATATGGGCTCACTTATTCTTCTCAACAGTAATGATTTTGCAAATTTCATCCACTCCTGATGTCATGACTTTCCAAACAACCTATTAAAAAAGATTTAATCAACATTTAACAAAATAAAGTGCATTCATGAACAATCAAGGAAAAAAAAATGACAAGAAATCATGAGATGTGCTTCGAATCACCTTCTATATTTCCAACAAATGTAAGAATAATGGTTGAATGAAGTTATAATGTGAAATAATAAACAATGTTAAACATAAAATACATACCATGGTTAAATAAATAAAATATGATGAAGCATATATTATAGTTGCTACAAGGAAACAAAGGTAGTGAGATAGGATCTACATACGAAAGGACAAAAAATGGCGAATTAAAAAAGCTACAACATATATAATTAGCATACGAGAAGACCAAAGAGTGTGGTCCTCATTCCTCACTGTTGAACATGCGAGGTGGTCCTCATTTCTCATATTAGTTAAATGAGATGAAACAAGAAGACTGAAGACTTTTAAAATAACAAATGAAAGCATTACCAACTCAACCTACACACCTCAACCTACAGCTTCCAAGCCAAGCAGCAAAAACCTTTGCCGTGTGGAAAGGAAGGAATACGGCAGCTGCAGTAACCGATATAGAAGAACCCTTCACTGGTTGAGTAGTTATGAGCACCCAAAAAAGTGTCGCTGCCACCTCTATGAATATTTCCAGTGTTGGAAAGCTGAAACACCAGCCTAGATTAGTCATGTACCAAGGTCTGATACATTGCTTTGTCGACAAATGTGGGACGATGGGTTTATCTCTCTTCCCCCTTACCTCTCAAGATTGCACCCAAATGTGATGCTCCTCGTGATTTACCTCCTTCGTGTTGGCTGTAGGACCGGTTGGTGGGGGCGCTGAGGGCATTGCACAAGATTGCACCCAAATGTGACTACTAATTTCTCATTTCTCAACAATTAAAATTGTTACTCTAGTGTTTTACATTAGATAGTAAATCTCTCTATGTTCTGGTTATGGTTCTAGCATAGTTGAGGCAATTCTTTTGTCTTGGACTTTGAAGTAACGATTAATGGTAACCTTTCAGTCATATTAAAAGGTCAAACATCCAGCTAGTTCACTGGGAAGTATTAGCATTTTCCTTTTCCCTTAGAGTTGTTTGTTAAAAAAGAATTGTTAATTGTTTTATTTCTGGACCGTTCTTTTTATGTTTAACATATGGTCTAGCATTGCCATGACTATTGTCTTGATGTGCAGATACTACGACTTGCTCGAGAACTTGGAGATTTCCTTCTTGTAGGAATTCATACAGATCAAACAATCAGGTTGCTTCACTCAGTTTCAGGCTTGTTTATCATTTATTGAACACTTCTCTATTTTATATCATTATTAATTGTGAAAGTTGGTCAGAGAAATAATCACTTATTATATATATATATATATATTTCATTTGCAGTGCCACTCGAGGACCTCATCGTCCAATAATGAATCTCCATGAAAGAAGCTTGAGTGTTTTGGCTTGCCGTTATGTAGACGAAGTGATAATTGGTGCTCCTTGGGAAGTTTCAAAGGATATGGTTGGTGCTTATTAAACTGTCTTATGTGTAACCTAAGGTCTCACTAACAAAAAATGATTTCTTAATCAAAAACTAGGTTCGGTTCTACAAAGAGCTGATCCAATGTTTCTTCACCTGTATGATTATTGAAAATATAAAAGGGGTAAATGGCTCAAATCATATATAAGTATTGAGTATCCTGCTATCGCATACACCAACTTTTTCATTGCTCTAGAATTTTCATAAGTGAACAATTTTGATTACTCTGGAAATTAAACTGACATAAGGCAACAAACTGAGACACCTAGTCAGCATTTTACTGTCAAAAAGAATAATACTTTACTATTCTTCGTTTTGTTTCCCTGTCTTTCTTTTTTTTTACTCTGTACTAGTCATTGGAGTCATTGTCATGAAAGTTGCTATAGTTGGAGGTCAGACTTCTATGCAGCACATGTTATACAAAAGTTCTGCTTTGTCCACCTTGCTTGACCTCTGATGATAGTAACTCCTGCAGCAGCGACTTTGATGGAAACGAATGGCCAGGCCACAAGAGAGAAGGGGAGAAAAAAAAAGAAGATATAGTAGATGGAGTAGGGAAGAAATTTCTATTATTTATTTTTGAACAAAAGTGGTGATTGAACATCCTAGACAATTTTCCATCACCCTTCAATAATTTAATTTTGGAGTTTCGATAGTTTGATCAATTTGGATAAAAGTTCATATATGCAACTGTATTTAAAACTAGTTTATGAGTTTGGCAATATGCCCCATAGTTTTGTATGATTTAAAGCGTTTACCCAGTAAAAAAATATGGGTTCCATTGATAATCATATTTATAGTTTTATTCTCAAAGTTTGGTTGAAGGATGTTTTTCATGGAGTTTGTTCACATCCCAGCTTGTGTGTTCTTGTTGGAATTATATTAACATAGATGATCTATGGTTCTCTAATTCAAAAAATGCCAATGACCAGCTGCTTTTTGATCTATTTTTGACTCATTTCTGATGCCACAATGAGTTAGAATCCTGTATGTATGTCACGGTCACCAACCTTTGACATTTATATGACAATTTTAAAAATACAGATACTTTCTATTAGGTAGATCTCCGAGAATTTGGCTGATGAACTTGAAGACTGTGCTACTAATTAGATATTAATTTCTTTCTTATTATTATATGGATGCTTGTATAAGTGTTGGCTATATATTTGTTTCATTCATTTGTTTTTCAGCGGCAATTTTCTTTGTGGGCTAGCATTTATGGTGGTACCTGCTAGATTAAGCTGACCTCCTTGTTTGTGTACCTACAGATTACCACATTTAATATCTCATTGGTTGTTCATGGAACGATAGCTGAAAATATGGATTTCCGAAAGGTACTGCTATGATTTTGAATGATATAACATCAACAGAAGTTGGATAACATTCACACTATTTTGTCTGTCCAGGAGGATTCAAATCCATATTCTGTTCCCATGACTATGGGAATCTACAAGCAACTACAAAGTCCTTTGGACATTACAACTAGTACAATCATAAAGAGGATTGTTGCTAACCACGAAGCATATCAGGTATATTCAAATAGGTCTTGACCTCATCATATTCTGAAGTGTTTTTTAATTATTATATTCATTTTCTTTTAACATCATCCTGTGATCAACCTTGTTTTTTTAAATCATATTTTAAGTGATTCTCAAGTATTATCTTTAATTGGAGTTAAGTACTTAACTGAGTGCCATTTGCTCCATAGTCACATATTCTATAACAGTGTAACAAATCACACCTTAGTTAAGTTGTTCTACAAACCAAGTTGCTTATGCTTGTCCATCCTTCTTGCTGTTCTTACATTGTAATTGGAAAAAGGCAAGTTGTTTGTGCCATCTGATTGCTATGCTGTTTGGAGGTGTCATTAATTTTGCATAAATCAAGCATTTTCCAGCTTGGTCTAATATTTGCATCACGCAGTTGCAACTATATGATCTTACCCTTTTACTAAATCTGCAGTCAGAGCATCTGGCTCAACTATTGGCCCAAGTATTTCACATTTCCAGTTTTAAGTCATTGCTTACTGCTTTAATCTACTCTTCTAGATTGCTTAAACATCTCAAAATTCTTTGGTGGGTTCATGATGCCTATTCTCTTGCCGTGCAGAAAAGAAACGAGAAGAAAGAAGCTAGTGAAAGGAAGTACTATGAGAGCAAGAGCTACGTCTCTGGAGACTGACTTTGCACAATGCTTAACAGGAAAAGTTATTTCCAGAATCTTCACATTGCTAACTCCTGGAAGCAGTGATCGCGATATCAAGTCGGTTCATCCTCAGCCAGTATATCCCGAGCTTGAGGCAGCAATCGTTCAAGTTCTTGTTTTGATTTGCTTTTCTCCGTTTTAGTAATTTGATCTTGCTATCCAGCCCGAGCCCTGTTTTGTAATGAACATTATTTATCATCTGTATTTAGTAGATCGTCTCCATTTTAGAAATCAGCAACCAATATCTAATATAATTTTGGTTGGTTTAGATTGAAGGAAAATTCTCAGGCGCCGTTTCTTTTTTACAGAGAATACTCTTTTGTATATATATATATACACGGGATTATATGCTGGGCGTCTTCTTTTGCGTGTCACGTGTGTGATAATTTTCCACCGCCACTTCTTCTCCTCGGTACTGTCGGCGTCGGTCGTAATCCAGCCGGCGACTAGTCAAGGAATGGTCAGGCTGGCATCCGGCCATTTCCTGACTGATCGTCGGTCGGATTGCAGCCGGCACCAGTTGGAATTCGGCCTGCCAACATTGACGGGTCAAAATTCGATGGTTTCCGGTCGGAATTCAGTTCGGATCCCTCTGGTGCCGACCACCTAGGATTCATCGGCTCTATTGGGTTATAGTTTAATTTCGATGGTGACAAACGGCGACAGACAATGGCGGGCAATCGGTGGTGTTCATGCGCGCACAGGAAATGACGCCCAGTCGAACATAACTCTCTATATATATATATTTAAATTTTATCGCCACTGGGAATAAGTAAATGTGAAAATAATAATAATAATAA
>JBAMHZ010000017.1:152020-163395 GCA_037177395.1 Alpinia galanga | reverse complement strand
ATACAAGGCTGGAGGGAGGTAAGAAAGAAGGATCTGAACTCTAAAACTCTTATTGCTACAGTCTCCTTCTTTTTCTTCTTCCTTTCTTCAAACGGTGTGATCCTTACTTGAGCGTCGAAAGGCCGTAGCCGGGATTCCCGGCGGCTAGTCTGACCTCGTATTAACCTTGACAGAAAGAAGAGCCAGAGGAGACTACATCACTCTTACTGCTGCGGCTTGGAGAGAACCCCATCCCCACTTCATCTTCGGGGAGCCCTCAACAAAAATCCCAAACCACATCATCTTCCAAATGTAATATCGAGATACAATTTGCTCAAGTTAATAAAATTGCACTTTTTGTTGTTGCTGGTAAACACAAGACTAGGCGAAGAGCTAATCAGATTGATATTTTATATCGAGTAGGAACTACTCGTTGGAGCTCTCATTTGATTCTATTTACATCATAATAGATATGTATGATGCAACTATTAATGTGCTTGAAAGTATTATCACTGATGATTTCTCTATGTCGATGTATAGAGAAGCTAGTGGTTCCTTAATAGTGATGAAACCTTTTGATTTCATTTGTATTTTTCATTTGATGCATAAAATTACAAGGATAACAAATTTGCTTTGTCGTTCCTTGCAATAAAACTTTTGATATCATAAATGCAATGAATTTTATCTTTATGACTAAAGCACTTCTCTTAATATTGAAAAATGATGATTTTGATATATTTTTTTCATATGTCAAATCATTTTACATAAGATTGAATGTTAATAAACTAGAGATGAGTGTTCATTATAAGTATTCTAGTTGTTTATGCGTCTCAGTCAAGCATCACTTTTATTATGATATATTTAATGCTATAATATATTTTCAGTTAAAAGAGTTAAATTCTAGATTCAATGATAAGATAGTACAACTTCTTATTCTTAGCTCTCCTTTGGACCAAAAAGATAATTTTAAATGATTCAATATTGACAAGATTTGTACTCTTACTGAGAAGTATTATCTTGAGAACTTCATTGAATATAGGAAATGCATCATTTGAGATGTCATCTACAATATTATGAACTTGATGTAGTTTGTCATGAGAAATTTTAAAAAATATTCACTATCTCAGAATTGTGTTGAGGGTTTTTTGAAACAAAAAAGTTGCAATACTATAATTTGATCGACAAGTTGATCTATCTAGTTTTAACTTTGTCTATTTCCATAGTAACTATAAAATGTGCATTTTCAACTATAATTCATTGGAATAGAATAAGAGAGGACTTTTTGATAGATTCTATAATTGTCTACATTGACAGAGTGTTTACTTCAAGTATTGACTCGGATTCTATAATTGATGAATATTATACTTTGAAGAATCATAAATCATAGCTTCTATACCTATCATCTTTCTATCTTTTAGTTAAGAAATATTTAATTTGACCATCAACATTGAATGATTGATTTTAGAGATATTCATTTTATATAAAGTTAATTAATTTCTTGTAGGATGATGAAAATATAAAAGTTTACATTGTCAAAATTTTTGTCCAAAATTTTCAAATCTTACGAGTTCTATAGTAAAAATATTAAAGATTTTATTAATGAGAAGCTTTTTGAGATTACAATGAACGGTGAACAAGTATCTTATGATTTTAATTGTTATGCATTATTTTATTTTTTCTTAATTTTTTTAAACTCAAATATATTATAATTCCTCACTTCACTAGCCATAGGGTTGATTGAGTCATACTTAGCTAAATTTAATCTTGGGCTCATCTATTTATATTTTTAAAATAAAATAATTAAAAAAATAAAATCTAAAAAACATATAAATACCTTTTAAAGTAATAAATATAATATTATTTTATATTTTTATTTAAAAAAAAACAAATATTCAAGTTGACTATGGTGCTTAGACGCAAGTTGACTCGTAGACCAGATCAAGGCATGGAATGGTATGATCTAAATCGGATTAAGCTACATTGGATATGATATAGATCATGTGAGCTTGGATTAGGTTGCATGTGGCCTGATTTGATGGTCGCGGCTAGTTCCTATCTCTATCTTCCGGAGAAGATTAGAAGATTTGAATCATTGGTCACGTAATTTTGATAAATTAGAAATAGATTCAACGTAAATGCAATTTCATATATTAATTAATAAAAATGTACCTTGTTTTATGATCTAGTTATCTTATATGTAATTGCTAAATTGTAAGATAAAATGTTCTAGTTACGTTGTTACTTTTCTGATACTTTGAGTAAATTGAGGAACAATCTAAAAGCATGAGGTAGGATAATTAAATATCTCTAGTCATGGTGATTTTGAGATAGAACATTTACATTGTATTATAAAAATATAGAATTGTCACATTAGTAATTCTTCTATGACTATTTTATGCATGAAGGAGGAAAGTAAATTGGGAAATACTCATGCGGATAGCCTCAATAGTTCCAGCTTTCCTGATTTATTATTCTATTTGAAAAAAAATCATATAAATTTTTTGTACCTAGGAATCAAATTGTGGATGCCTGAGAGTCAAATTGGACACCCTATAGCTACATTGTAGCCCCGGGAGTATTGACATTGACATTGTATTATAGTTAGTACATGTCATGTGTTGGCATAATCATATTCTAAGTGATTAGATTCTATTTTGGATATTTTGGATATTGATGTCTCTATAAAATGTTTAAATTGGACTTTTTATTTATTTTTGACATGTGTATTAAGTTGTAAAGAGAACCTAGATGCATAGGGTCAAGTATGAATAATGACTTAATGTGGCTAAGACAACATACTCAATTGCTTAGAGGTTCGATGGAATTTGAAGAATATTACATAAGATAATTAAGAGATTAGAACAAGCAACATTAAGGTAGTGTTGAGTGACCTGTATCATAGGTATGAAGGTAGAACTTAACATAGGCAAACTAAACCTTAATAGGTCATAATCAGGATTATTAGTTGACTAGTATTGAAAATCAACCGATTAATGACTAAGAAATCTAATACTGCAAATGAATTTGAGATTTAAGATTTTAGTAGTAGATTGAAAATGGATTTTAATAGTTTAGAGGATCAATCAATTAGGACAATCTACGAGGAATAAGAAGCTAGTGAAAAAAAATTATATTTGTAGCTAAGTCGATTGGATAGTCAACTGATAGCATCAATCAACTACTAAAAAGCTTTTAATTAACTGATACTCACATTAAAAGTAAAAAAGAGTCATTGTTGTATGATAGTGATGGGATTGCAAGGACCAATCATCTCACTACTAAGTGGAAGAAGTCTCATAACAAGATTTTGATGACTATAAAAGGACTTTGGGGGTGGATACAAGGTTTGGGATTAAAGCTAGCCAAACTCTAATAGAAGTTTTGTAGTTCCTATAGCTTTTCTCTTTGTATTCCTTGTGTAAATCTTGTGCATTGTAAAATTTTCTCGGCCTCTAGTAATTTTTTGAGAAGGAGAAAGTAAATTTTCAAGAGTGATTTATTGGCGAATCATAAGTCACAGAGTAGGAGTTTAGAAAATGTTGAACCATGTTAAATAAATGTATTACTGATCTCAAGTAAGTGTGATTCTTTTACCTTTTCATTTTGTTGTGCTAATCATTTGCAACTTATGGTTTTCCTTTTGCACCTGAGCACTTTCCTTCCCTTTCCTCGAAAAAACAACCTTTGACCCATGTGCCTTAGAGCATGAGTGGCTCAAAATGTGGACAAGTGATATGGCCTACAATCCGAATGACAAAGTAACCTTGCACGTTAACAATCATCGTCGAGCACGAGCATGACTGGTGCACCCTCTCGGACGATCAAGTTAATATCTAGCTAAAAATGTAAGGTTTGCAACTTGGTGGACGAAAGGACAAATGCAGGGTGAGAAAGAGTTCAGAGATAAGACGGAAAATCATATCTCACATTATCATCGCTCACCCTTTATATAGGTGGAGAACCACTAATCCATGTGGAATGCTTCGTCTACCACTGGTCAGTTACAATAGTGAAAAAGAGTCATTGTGCTCAGGTAGTTATGGAATCCACCTTAAATACCCAACCATTTTAGATTCATAATTAATTGGTACGTTGCGCACTTAAGTAATCATTTATGATCGATGGTTGCTCATTGTCGAAATCATCGGAGGTTGAAACTGAAGATGGAAGTGGGGCAAGGGATGGTGTCGCTTTATGAATCTGTATATAAGATTGAAAATCTAACATTTAAGTTTCCCTTTCTATCTTTATATAAGATTGGATCTGTAGGTTGCAGAATTGGCTCTGCTTCTTCTAGTTTTATTGTCCATTCTAAACTCATTAAATCTTCAGAATTGTATTCTGGCCTTTATGAATTCGATCCCTTTGGAATTGTGTGTCTCTATTACTCCCTCTATCTGTATTTTAAAGTCATTGCTAATGTAGTTCATTATTTTTCCTAAGAAAATTACATTTAACTGAATATTAGTGTTCTGAAAGTTTTTGTATCCTCGAACTTGTATGACTATTTTTATATGTTTTATGAAATATTTAATTGTCATGTTAAAGTTCGGGCACAAAAATGTGATACCGATATTGTGATTCATATCTACTTCCACTGGGCCTATGATTACTTTTTCTCTATCCGAAAATCTCGAGTCACATAGTACTAATAAAACTTTCACTCCTATTTGTTTTCTTGTCAATCCTCTTAGTCCAAACACAATTACTCCTAAGTGGATGTAATTATGTCGCCTATTCAATAACTATCTGGCCGATTCTTTTGTCATTAAATGTATTCTATTCTCTCTCCCATCTAGAAGATGAAGTCTGTCCTATTATGATTATAAATAGAATTTGTAAATGATTTTAGATTTTCACCATATCATCTTCTTGGATTTAGAATGTTTACTTGTTCATTTGAGAACAGTTTTAGATTTCTAGCTATATCGAAAACTTCTTCTAGCAGATGACTTGGTATGCCATTATTTCTTAGATTATCCAACCAGGAAGAGTTGGATACTGACCTTCTTCCTCCTAGTATCCTGGACACTATAGACTTTTGAGTTTGTCCTTAATGAATTCATTTTGGTAATAGTTCCTGATAAATTAAAAAGAAGTAAGTGAATGGTCTTCTTCTAGGAATTACACTTTCTGTTGATAATTTATTTAAGTCTTTGTTTAGATTTTCTATTGTTTGGTTCCAACTTTTCAACTGATTGGTTCCTATAAGATTTTGTTCAATTGCTAAAATTTTATTTTCTACTAGTGTTAGTTTGTGATGTAATGACGTCAATAGTGCTATAATGGTATTGTTTTGTTAGATTTTTATTTGTCCAATTTTCCTTTGTACATCTACTTTATAATAATCGTCCTCTTTTGTTCTTGTAAATTTTTTTGAGTAATCTAAAGCTTCTTTGTAATAATTATTTTCAAATTTTAGATTGTTCATTTATATTTAAGTTCAATAAGTATTTTATAGAGATTTGTAAGTTCTAAATCAAATTGCTCCTGGGTATTTTTTTAAGAAAGTCTTTACTTGTATTAATAAATCTTTATGTTGTATTTCAAAACTTATGAGTTTGTTTTCTTCTATGGTTTTGCCAAGATTAAGTATTCTAGAAAAGGAGATATCATTTTTATGGGAAAGTAGAAAATGTCTAAAAGTCATTTTCTAAGAAAAGGAAAAATGTGGGTCCTTAAGATTTTATTTCCTCCTCTCCCCATTTCCTCCTGTGCCCTACCTCCTCTTCCACCGCGCCGCCACTCCTCCATCGCCCCCCGTTGCTCACGTGTCATGCCAGCCCATTGCCAGTCCCACCTCCCCGTCTGTCGGGCTCACCTATGCCATTGACGAGCATTGCCAGCTTCGTCACAATCGCCTCATCGGCAAATTGCGCGCGTGGTCCCTAATCTTGCAGCGTCGCAACATCTGTGACCTCGACCGCTAGGGTCCAGCGATGCTCAAAGGTCAGCTTTGATGTTTCGCCGGAGCTACACGCGCAACCATAGCACAATCGTAGCATGCCACCCGCCTTCCCGACGCTCCCAACCACCAACATTGCAGCCGTTTTCTAGTGCCAACAGTGATCCGCAACCGTCTTCCTCTCGATCGCAAACAGAGCTCGACGGCTGCCGCGTCGTTCCCTTCGATGATACCCATTGCTGTACCTCCTCTTTCGCAACCATTTTCTACAAGTAGCATTGACAATATGTTGGTATTTCCGTATGTTTTTTTTACTCTAGAATTACATTAAAATTTCCTAAATACTAAGGTAATTTTTTTATAAAAGACATTATGGGACAGTCGAGGTGCCGCCTCGACTGATAAAGTTAACAGTCAAGGTACTGCCTCGACTGATGCTGCTCATAGTTGAGTTCTCACTTCTCCTAGTATCCAGTTGACATTAATCTATTAGTATTTGATCTCCTTTGAGCTTGGTCAAGCTTGATTTGAGATTGATTATACCAACAATCTCTTCATTACTATCACTCATCATCAATTTGATGACATCAACATTGACATGGTAGAAGCGAAAAACTATTACTACGCCACAAATTACGCTGAAAGAATTTGGAGTAAATTGTTGTAGGGGGATTATGAAGTAATTAGAAAGTTCATGAAAGAAGGGCGGAAGAGGAAACCTAAGGCCACTAGACAACTGGTTGCGGAAGAATACCAAAAACCCATTCGAAGGAGGATTATGAAGACGATCTTTAGGGCTTGGGATGTGGATACAATAGGTACGGGGAATCTCATATAATGCCCTCAAGTTTATCCTATCATTCTTAGTGAAGGTGGTAGGATTGCTCCCCAACTAGAAAAGAAGAAGAGGCCATAAATGATAGGACTTACTGGTTAGAGAAGATCGTTGATAATGCTAAGGAACACAGGGCAGGAAGCGAACAAGAGGGAGGAGAAAGGAGGCAACACTAATGGGAGAGCCCTAACCTAATATTACCTAATAAAGGCAAAGGGACCAACTGCAACTGTCAGATCAGCAACCGCCTTTCCAGATCCTTGATCTCAGTCATTAGATTACTAGTCATTCAGAAATCCAAGCCGTCGTAACAAACTCAAAATTTCTGCCATCACGAAAAGGATTTCGTGGATCTTCATCATTGTCTTGATATGTGTAAATAGCCAATCATGCCATCATGGAGTTCGGAGCCATTACTCTGATGTGCTCGTTAAGACAAAAAGACGGCTTCATATCTGGGGGTAAATGGACATGATCTTGCAGGTTCCTAAGACTGCAGTGTGATACAAGTCCAGTCAGTCGGACTCACGTTTTTTTTCCACTAAAACAATCAGGATGTCTGTGTTGTGATAGGGCCAAGTGCTTCAAATCAAAGTTAACTAGCTCGTCAAATAAACGCAAGTCAAATCTGAGTCCAACCTCTAGCACCTCGGCCGACCTCTACAAGACTAGGTTGATCTACAACACATCGGTCAACCTCTGCAGGACTAGGTCGATCTACAACACCTTGGCCGACCTCGGTAGTGCCCTATAAATTTCTAGAACCTTGTTCGACCTTGATCGTGCCCTTTTGATCTCCGGAACTTCGGCCGACCTCCGTCGTGCCCTTACGATCTCTAGAACTTCAGTCGACCTCTGCAGAACCAAGTTGACCTCAACAATATGCTTGTTGATGTCCAGAACCTCGGCCGACTTCTACAGGACCAGGTTGACCTTGGCAGAATCTTGCCAACCTCCACAAAACTTCAGTTGGCCTCGGTGAGTCTAGGTCCTCTCCGCCATCTCTTTGGGATTTATGGATTACTATCCCACATAATCTCCTCCATGACGCCATGATCCTCTCAACGGTTCTGTCCATACAGCCACGTCTCCCCATCATGCATCCACATCCTATCCCTCCATTGAGGCACATTCTCCTTCTCCTATATAAGGCTAGTCAGACTGGTGTACACCGGAGGGGAGGGGGGGAGGGGTACATTTTCTTCTCTAAACTCTCTACGTTTTAAGTCGTCCATCATTTTCTCTATTTTTTGACTTGAGTGTCGAAGAAGTTTTCACTAGGACAACTCTCGGCAGCCCTTCTAAGTCATTTTCAATCTTTGTAGATTTGTTAAACCCAGGCGATTGGCGTGAAGGAATTTGACTGTCATTGAGTTGACTGCCACATTCGAACAGGTACTATTGGACGACTAATCTGTTTCATCCCTTGATCTCGGACGAGATCAAATTAATGTTATATTGTTAAACATCAATATAAAATAGAAATACAACATTTTTTGTTTTCTAAAAACTATATTATAAAACATACCAACGCATGTTTCACTCGAGTTTAATCAATATTAATCCGAGGTCAATTGCGTCAACATTAATATACCAACGCATTTTTCAATTTTCTTTTCCATAAAATAGAAATACAGCATATCACACCAAATGCATTTTTTGTTTTCTAAAAACTATATTATAAAACACAAAAATAGAAATAGAAAATAAGAAGTAGAAAATTTAAAAAAATTACAAACCAAACGCTCCCTTAGTTTTGTCAGAAAAATTTCGTTTCGTTTGTAATCATTATTTAGTGTACAATTTATTAAATCTTGGTAAGTATTAAAGGACTCGATAACTTTTTAATCTTTGTTAATGATGTATCAAAATGCATTTTAATTTTGATATTTTTATTATTTAATTAGCTAATTTGTCCATGCATTTTATTTTACTTTATAATAATCGGATTACTTAATTGACTTGAGAATAAAATATATATGAGAGACTTAAAAGATATTCTATAAAGTTAGGTCCTCTAGTTTTAAAAAATCATGGAAAAATTAATCATAACTTTTAATTATATTTTATCGATCGCTATAATGTATTTCAATTTTCTAATTAGTTTCTTCTCATATTTAATATATTTATGTGTAATATGTTCACATATTTAATTATTTATGAAAATTTTAATAACTTCTATATTCTAATCAATTTTTAATATTTTATTAGATATAATGGCTTTAAACATTTGATTATAAACAGGTAGGTTTTATGATTGCAAACATTATTTTTATCTAATTTTTGTATAATCTGTCTATGAAATAAACGAGGTGAATATTGGCTTCAAACATGCATGCAGTAATTATCTTTCCTCAGTTTAATCCCTTTTTCCCTCACCTTGATATCGGCTTCTATTAAAATACATCAATCGATAATTAATCACACTCATTGACATCCTCGCTTGCTACTTGCCATCCTAAATCATGATAAATATGATCATACTATTATATATTTCTGAAGCAAGTCTGCAGGCCTGGGCATTGCAGCTTAATAATAATACGCATTCCATTACTTATTTTTGCATTTGCATGCATAGATAATACAGTGATACATGCGCACATGCAATATATATACTAATCTAGCATGCACGACTCCTTAACTGTATGATTAACTAACTAGTTAAACCCATAGATTTATGGGCTTCCCATTAGCACCGACGATACTCACAGTAAGGTCGATGTTCCAGTGACTAGAGGCATAGTTTTTTAGCACCTCTATCTCCGCGTCGCTGATGAAACCGTCGTGGTTCGTGTCGGTGTTATAAGCCGCCTGCCAACTCTTACAAAAAGTTGAAAAAAAGTCGCCGCCAAGAGTTTCACGGAGAGCTTTCCGAAGCTCGCTGACGCTAATGCGCCCATCCCCGTTCCTGTCGATGATCTTCACAGTACTCACCGGCTTCTTCTGCGGGACAGGCCACCTGCCCATTGTTTTATCTTTTCTAAATATAATTCAGGTCCTGAACCCTTGATGAGCTTTGCAGGTTACGAAGGCCACCTATTTATAGCGATGTATAATTACAAGGTCTGATTGTTCATCCTTATCTCATGGGCTGGGAATCGAATTTACAGCATTTTTTACCAAAAAAAAAAAAAAATTACAATTATTCTCCGCGCGAAACATTATGATTGTTGGAAAATTGTTAAGAATACAATCAAAGTCCCACATTGATAAGACATGAAAAAGATCCTGTACTTATAAGATAAAGATATCTCCATTGATATGAGGCCTTTTGGGTAGAGCCCAAAAACAAAACCAGCTAGGGCGTGGGCCCATAGTGGACAATATCATACCATAAGTAAGTGGAGATATATGTGGATCTTATAAGGAACTAACAATTGGTATCAGAGCTATGGTTCATGTCAAGCCATGCACCCAAATGAAGCTAAGGAAGTGGGGCTCCCATGTCTGGATCAAGAGAACCTGACATCAGGCAAGAAGTCCAGTTGCCTGGTGGGGCTTGAGGGAGAGCCCAATATGGTCCTTCGTTTGAGGGGGGATTGTTGGGAAATTGTTGAGAATGCAATCAAAGTCCCACATTGGTAAGACATGGAAAAAGATCCTGAGCTTATAAGGTAAAGATATCTCCATTGGTATGAGACCTTTTGGGTAAAGCCTAAAAATAAAATCAGTTAGGGCGTGGGTCCATAGTAGACAATATCATATTATAAAGTGGAAATATATGTGAATCTTATAAGAAACTTACAGCTAATTCTCCAGCACTGTGAGAGGATGATTGGTGTTCAGTCTCTGAACTCAGCTTTCCATAATCACAAAGTGGGACAGTACTTGAGGATGGTTCCTGCAATGCAATGCAATGCAATGTTTCTTGGTTCCTTCCATGGACCAAAGGTTGTGAATTCTCGGTTGGCACTGAGACACCTGATGCTCTGGCACTCGTAACCTTCATCTGGCAAGGGATAGGAGCTGAGGTACGTTGGCCATGGGGAGAGCAGAGACATCAGAATTTCTATCTCGACACCCATTTTCTACTCGGTTCTTGCTGACCTTGATTTCTTCAGGTGAGTGTTCCAGTAGTTCTTGATATCGTTGTCTGTTCTTTGTGGAAGATGTGAAGCTATTGCTGCCCACCTTAATTCATCAGCAGGGATTCATTTACAGTGCAAAAGAAGATGTTTAGAAAAAGAAAATAAAAATTGATCTACTTGTTGCCAAGCATATATGGATTGAAGATGAATGATCAATCCTTCTTCACGCGGAGTAAATTTTCCTCGCTTGATTCCCGGTCTGATTAGTCCATCTTGACCTACAGCTCTCGCTGCACCTCATCAAGCCTGGAATCCAAGAACATAAACAGTCCTCCAAATCAACAATGATCTCCAATTTCCAGGGCCATGTTTTTGGATACAAGACACAAATTTGATGTCTTCTTCAGGAGTCCAAGGACCCTTAGCTTCTTGATGCCCATGGCTATCCACCTCGCTAGATCTACAATCGCACTCACAGCTCAACAGTAGAGAGAAGTTATATAGGAAGAAAGACTTGAGTTGGAACCTAAAGGCCATTTACCTGCAACATCTACCTCTGTCTCATTTACCGCTGCTGCTTTTTTTTTTTCTTTTCCCTGAAGCAAAGTCAGATTGCAGTATCACATGA
>JBAMHZ010000017.1:127356-143408 GCA_037177395.1 Alpinia galanga | reverse complement strand
CAAGAGGGAGTAAGCCTTTATGAAGAGATTATTGATAACGCATCATCGCAATACGTTACATCAAAATAAATTACTGAACCCCTTAACTAATGCAGTATAGGGTAACTGAAATTGTCTCCCAACGAATGTAATCGGTATCGTGGTGTCCTTAGGATTCTTGGGTTATTGCATGAGTTTTTCTAATATAAATGGGGGTTTGGATTGAAAAACTAAACTATTAAACGAAATACAATGCAAGTAATTAAAATTCTAATCTAACTAAACTATGGTTGCAATGAAATTGAAGGAAACATAAAGCAATACATGAAATTAACAAGTGAAACAAGAATTAAAAAACAACCTATTAATGAAAATATAAACAATTGAAACAATTCATAAAACTCAGAATTAAGAAATCTAACTACTGCATTTAAAGAAGCAACTAATAACAAAATCCATCATCACCCTAATGCAACAATTTCACTAATCAAAAGAAATGAACAATAGTAACCTATACTCAAAACATTTATCACGATCTAACTATGTGATCTATCAATATTTAATCACACAAATGAACTACTCAAACATAGTAACAACACGATCACTTGAAAACAGTAGAAATCCAGAATAAAGCAATCACTTGAACAAAATGACAATCAACATCTAAAATCAAGTAGTCTTTGAACAGAATCTAATCAAAGTAGATAATCAAATTCGATCAAGGATACATCACAACAGATTAAACTCAAACAAATTCAACTTGAACAAGCTCATAGATTAAGCTCAGGACATCCCCTAAGCTTGGAATTGGTCACCAGAGGCTATAATAGGGTTGGTTGATTGGCGAATTGATGAAGGGAGAAATTGCTGGTGGTGGTGGAAATGAAAATGGTGGTTGGCCGAAGGAGAAATTGAGTTGTGATAGAGTGGAGAGGGAATAAGAAGATCACCGATCAGAGGGGAAACTCCTTCTCCAAGGACTCGGCCGTGGGACTTAGAACAGTGGCGCGCAGATCGTGGAGGAAGAATGGCCAGCAGTAGAAGCTTGGATGAGGAAGAGTTGTGGCTGCCTTCGGTGGAGGAGATAAAGGTGGAGATGAAGTTGGAGCTCTACCGGCCTTGATGGAGGGGATGAAGTGGTCGGCAGTGCTTAATGGTGAGGAGGCAGCGTCGAAAGGTGGAGAGCAAGCAGAATCCCGTGCATCATGGATCAGGGAAGAAGAGGCGAGAGACGATCAGATGCGATAAGAAGCCCTCTTAATACTTGTGCACCCCAGATCTGATCCAATGGACAGGAATTGTCTGATTTATGATGAACAGATCTGATCAGATCTAATGAACAGTTATGATCGGTCTAATCTGGATGAAAGGCCAGGATGTTTAGATTTGAATTGTATGGATCAGATCTCTCTAGATCTGAATGGATGGCTCAGAATCAATCAGATATAGATGAATGGTTAGGATCGCCTAGATCTTCCTTCTTAGATCAGATTGCTTCAGATCTGCATTAATGGTTCAGATTGTTTCTGTTTGATCTCTCTCTTTTGACCTTAAAATCAAGCCGAACTAGTTTGATTTGACTCGAATCCATGGCTCCTCTTGATTTCCTACAAAATCATATTCAAAATATGAGAAATAATATCATGATTGTAGGAAAATTACAATTAAGCTCAAAATATATCAAAACTCACAAAACATGCTAAGAGAGCAAAAAGTATCAAATCTAAGAGCCAAAGTAATATACTAAAATGTTATTATGAAATTCCCTCATACTTATTCTTGCACATCTCAGGCAAGTGATAAACTAAGAAAACAACTAAAGATGTATTCCCCTAATAATTTCCAAATATACATAGAAGATAGTGAAAAAAAGTTACCTAGAATTATCAAATCCCAAAGACTCAAACATTCATGGGCTCAAATCTTACACAGGTTAACAAACATGATAACTTTAATGTATCCTAATAGATTAAGAATGACTAAGCCTCATAAGATAAGTGGTGGTCTCTCTCACTCTCATAAGCATGTAATAGTGGAATTCACTCAAGCTACTCATTATTTATGCACTATTACATGCTTGCTTCTCTTCTACTTTTACCACTATTTACACATAAGAATGCACAATCATTGAAGGCTTTATTAGGAATTGCAAAGGAAATAAAGGTCAACGTAAATGATTATATAAGTGCAAAAATGATCGTAAATACTTAAATCTCTCAGTTTCAAATAATTCATCATCTCTTATCTTAACACTTGTCTCAGTATGTCTAATATTGCTAAACTTAAACTTCATATATTTTGTTTTTACTCTACTAAGCCTAAAACCTTTCACTTCTAGTGTTTCCCGCCAATATTCTAATTTAGCATTTACTCCTTCATGTGTCTCATCTACCAAAATAATATCATCTACAAATAACATGCATCACGATATTGTATTTTGAATGTGTCTAGTGAGTTCATCCATGAGTAATGTAAATAAGATAAGGACTTAGAGTTGATCCTTAATGTAACTCTATCTTTATTTGAAATGTTTCAATTAATATGCTTGAAGTTTTCACTCTAGTCGTTACTTCTTTATACATATCCTTAATTAGTTCAATATATGTAACACTAACGCCTCTCTTTTCTAGAATTCTCCATATAATTTCTCTTAGGACTCTATCATAAGCTTTTTCTAAGTCAATGAATATCATATGTAAGTCTTGTTTTTTCTTCTGATACTTTTCAATTAGTTGTCTTAGAAGATGTATAACTTCTATTGTCGACCTTCCAGGCATGAACCTAAATTGATTTTTGGTAACTGTGATATCCTTCCTTAATCTTTTTTCTATTATTTTTTCTCAAAGTTTCATGATATGAATTAGTTTAATACCCTATAGTTTGCACAATTTTGTATGTCCCCCTTATTCTTATATAAGGGAATTATAGTACTTGCCCTCCATTGATTAGACATTTTTTGTTTATTTTCAATATCATATTAAACAATTTTGTAAGACATTCAATACCTTGTTTCCCTAGGCACTTTCATACCTCTATTGAAATATCATCTTATCCAACAGCTTTTCCATTTTGCATCTCATTTAAAGCTTGATCTATACTTTTGAAATTTGAATTATACAATAAAAATTTAAATTTCTATACTCATTTGACCCACTTAAATTACCTAAGTTGAGTTGATCACCTAAATCTTTATTAAAAAGTTGATGAAAATATCTCTTCCACGCTCTTTTATTTCTCTATCAGTTACTAGTATCTTATTACATTTATTTTTAATACATCTTATTTGGATAAGATCTTTTATCTTCTTCTCTCTCACTTTAGCTATTTTATAAATATCCCTTTTCCATTCTTTTGTATTCAATTTTCGATATAACCGTTCAAAAGTTTCATTTTTTACTTTATTTACTACTTTCTTAGCCTATTCTTGGCTGTTGTATATTTTTTTAAGTCTTCCTCGTTCTTACAAATATATAATTCCTTATAGGCCGTTCATTTTTCCTACTTTCTCCTGGATCCCTTGCTTAGTGATGCATGCCCCTTTGATTCACCGAGTACACTCTTGACTGCTATTTTCAACTTTAATATAATCTTATCTCATGTCATATTAGGCTACCGTATATTTCACCTAATATTTATACTCCTATCTTTTTCTTAAATATATTTTATTTATCATCCTTTAACTTCCATCACTTAATTCTAGGAGTTATATATATTTTTCTTCTATTAATACTATGCTTGAAGTGTATATCCAATACTACTAACTTATGTTGGATAGTTAAGTTTTCTCCAGAAATAATTTTGCAATCTTTACAAATCTTTCTATCCCTTTTTCTTACCATAAAAAAGTCAATTTGCGATTTATTATTTTTATTATAGCAAAGAAATGTTAAACTATTGGATTCAGGAATGGGCTGGATTAATGAAACATGCAAATTAGTCCTTTAATTTTCTCAGTATAACTTAAAATTCTTCAATTATTGAAAAAAGGATATTCTGTTTGGATATATGACTGTTGTAGTCTGCCATGTGATTCTACACATCAATTTGTGTTTGTGTGTTTGTCCTGTGTGTGAGGTTCTGCTTCATGAAGATTATCTCTAAAGTTGAGCTGTATACATATATCACTAGTTATATTAAAATTATTTAAATCACTTTCTTTTACAATAATCAATGTTTATTTTGGCCTCTCTTTACCTATTACATCTTCTACTTTAATAGATTCATCACATCTAATTATAGAATCTATTGATCGTTTTTAAACATGTCCATATCATCTCAATTTATTTTCTCACATTTTATTTCATGAATTGGTCTAGTCATTGTTACCTATTCACCTAATTTTTCATGAATAATTCAATTCATTCCATTTGTTGGTTCTCAACTAGATGATGCATCATTTAGATATTTGGTCAGTACTTATTTATTGGGTAGAGATACTTGATGCTGCTTCAATTTAGTGAAGTGATTTATCTGCTGAGAGAATTAATAGGCAATCTGGACATTGAGTTCTATTTGCATCTTTGCTTTTACATAACAAAAATATTATTTTTGCTGTTTTTGGAGGTCTCTGTTAGAATTCAAACTGTTTATCCAGTGATGGATGCTTATCAAATTATGAATAATCATGCTGAACCTTTTTTTTATTTTGTAAATGCACAATTACTCATGGCAAGTGTTTGTTTGATAGAAAAATGCCATGATGGAACAATATAGTATAAAAGATTAAGACGTACTACGAGAAGCAATGCAAATTGTTTACATTGGCTAGAAGTTTTATCCATGTTAAGCAGTAAGGTTAATTGGTTAATCTAGGTCAATTTCTTTTATTAGTGTCATAGTTTAATGGGAATTTGATACTGATAAGCTTATATGATACTGATTCCTTTGTCATACCTTTGTCGATTAAACTTGTAGTTGTTTTGTTGGACATTTTGTCAGAGATACATGGAATATTTTTCACGTTGCCAAACTAGCATATTTCCACATAAATTTCTGAGATATTTTATTTTCTTAGAATCTATTTGAAATTAGAGACTCATCGTCATTTTAGTTTTATGGTAAATAATTTTACAGAACTTGTGACACATCCTATGTCTGATAATTAGTCTGATCATAGTAGGGACTATATGCTAGAACCATGACCAATTATCCACCAATTGGTTCTTGCTCAAACAAGACTTTTTCTTTTGGTCTTGGCTTTGATGAAGGAAATGATTCTTAGAATAACTTGGTTTGTCTGTATAATTTCCGTCCTATGTATCTATTTTTAAAGTCACTTTTACTTATGATCCATACCTTTTGGTAAAAAAATAAAACTTCAGGATACTTTTACTAATTTTGTTTAAAGACACGATTGCTGACTATTTTCCCAGGATGAATTACGTGATGCTGTGTTACTCGTCTTTGCAAATAAGCAAGACCTTCCAAATGCAATGAATGCAGCTGAAATTACTGATAAACTTGGATTACATTCACTGCGGCAGCGACACTGGTATAACTCTTGATTATCATTTGCTTATATGTTTGAAGTGCTTCTTTATGTGGGCACAGAGTTCCGAAGCTGCAACTTACTAGATGTGGCAAGCCAATACCAAGCGCTTTTCTTATAGAAGCTTGTTCTGCAATGTAACCATTCAGCTAAATATTTACCTGCACACACACACACACACACACACAAAAAAACGTGTCTAGCCTAAAAAACACTTTCCTTGCTGTTATTTGTCTTTAGGTCATTATCTTTACCATTCAGTTTGAGATACAAAAAGACAGGAAAAGAGAAGACATATAAGATAGGGTTTGATTAACATTATCATAAGCAAAAAGCAGGAGTTTATATGGAGGAGGTGTCAAATAACTAGGAGGCTTCCTTGCTTGGTAGTTTTTAAATAAGAGATGAGCATATATATTATCTATGCAAGTTCTTTGTTTTTGTTTTCAAGATGTAATTGAACCAAGGCGCTCTTCAAAAGCTTTTTTTCCCCTTCTTTGCCAGCAAGACGAGTGAATCAACATCAGTTGCAATGTATCATGAAGGCCTTCTCTTTGGCTAGGAGATACTTTGATATGTCCAACAATAAATTTAATAAGTGCACATTGCTGCCAACTAATCCATTATATTCAGCTCTTTACAAACATTGTCTTATACTTCTCGTATGGATTCTGACTGTACTCATACAGATTGTTTTCTGTCTTGGATCCAGAGAAATATCAATCCTTTCTTGAATTGCCTAACAACTAAGCCAAATGCATACTTTTGTAGGTATATACAGAGCGCGTGTGCTACATCTGGTGAAGGCTTGTATGAAGGGCTGGATTGGCTCTCTAACAATATCGTTAACAAGGTAGTTTGTTTTCTTGTTGTTTGAAAGATCATGAATACTAACGTTTCATTTAATTGCCAAACATAATTATAAGATTGGTAGGGGACTTCTACTGGAAAATGAGATTTACCTCTAGAACTTCTAAGCCGCCATCTCTAGGCAGGAAGACCACTTCGAGAATCCAAATACAAGTTTAGCAAATGATATTAACGATAGAACAGAATGGTTCCTAGGTTGTTCTGAGCAGTCGACGAAACAAGTATTCATTTCTCTGTAATTAATGATTTGAACTGAACACCAGTTGACAATGACTGATTAGGTGGTTGCACAATATTTGAAACATTAGGAGGATTAATTGAAGAAATTTTGAAACCCCAGAATGACTAACTGATATCTGAATGCCAAGACAACATAAAACTATATAAAATAATATAAAATTAAATTATATATTTGAAAAGCAATTTTAATTCGTTTAATATTAAATAAACTTTTAAAAATTAAGTTATACAACATGAAAAGTTATACAATTTTTTTAAAATTAATTTGTTTTGTAAACAGGTTAATATATATCAACAATTTATATATTTAGGTTGTGTTGCATATCCTCGAGTTTTCTCAATTAATCATATATAATGTCAGCTCTAGAACACACTATAAATCCAACACGAAAAGAAGAGGCCAATAAAGCACGATGCCAAAGCCCTATATATGTAGAGTGTTCTAGCTTTCTCTCTCTCTTTTCTTTTTCTTTTTACTTATAATGTGTTCTTGTGCAGTTGTGCTTACTGGATTCATTTCTTTGTTTCGCCAGGCTTGAAGCAACATGGAGTAAGCTTAAATCTATGATCGCTTAAACATAATGTTAGTAATAGTGTGGTGCTTTTGCCGAGTCAAGTGCTACACATGGATCAGTCACCTTGCCATTCTACATCTCTTGTTTGTAATAATTTTTTGCATATTGTTAAAGATTCTGTGTAATATCATGACGACCTGCAATGTGGTGTAATATTATTGCGCATAACAATCTTCTAAAAGTTCTAACTTGTGAGTTAATTTGTACTTGTACCGTGCTAGTTCTCCCACTTTTAATCCACTCCAATTTTTTCGGTAACCTCTCTCACATCATATTTTGGTTGTTCATTTCTTTCTGAAATATTAGGTTTTAATTGAGCCATCTTGTCTTCCCCTGCGTATTTATCTTAATCCTCTTTTTTTGTTATAGGAGATTAAGCTATTTGATGCATTTCTTCCACCCTGATAAATGAGGTACGGTTGTATGCTCCTCTGGTAGAGGTAAGTTGACATTCTATATTAATTTTGATAAAAAAAAAAGTGAATTAAATTGACGAATTGAGTATGCAACATGTTATTGAGTTTGCGTGCGATCTCATGATAGTATTGTTTCTACAACAAATACTGATGGAACAATGTCAAACTAACATGTGGAATCAGAGTACAAACACAAGACAAGTCCAAGAAATGAAACATTTGGGACTCTGTAGTGGGTGGAGTAATAATATGGGAGGGAACATCTGTGCTAAGCATAATACAAGTGTTCAGAGATTTGGGTTCGAAAGCCTAGCTTAATTATTTGAGATGATTGAGGATGTTGAAACTTATTGATATTCCTTAAACTTATTAAAATCGAAGAAAAGGAAACTATCAAATATGTGCTAGAGAGATTACATGAAAATGGAGATAAGAGTTGATTACAATGAGATAGATATATCTTGGAGAATATGTTGATATTGTGACCAATAAGGATAAAACAGGATGCATTAGAGTATATTAGGTCAAGCCATACATACAAATCTCAAATTGCTAAGGTGTGTGGATGAGATTCCTAAGAGCATTAGTCAGGCATTAGTGGTCTCACTTTTTTTGTTTAGTGTATAAATCTCATTAGAGATTGCTCTTAACAATATCTTTATACATGGAATTAAACCCTCCGAATTTTACTTGATTATTACTACACCAAGCAGCTAATAGTTTTAGTTTTTCAATTGTTTTTTCTTTTATTTTAGCAAGCACCTTAAATTTTATCTAATTATTAGTTTCTTGCTGTCATGTTTTTCATATTCTTCATTTACCCTGCATTTTTCTAATCTAACTCATGAACCATCCGAATCTAATATACCACTAACTCCCAAATCCCATCTCATTAGTTATAAGATTAAGAACAAGTATAGAAAGCATCAAAATTAAAAACACCCATTGGAATCATAATCATCCCTGAAAAACTCCGCCATTAAAGCTCGAAATTGTCGCCACAAATTTGTCAAACCAGACAACAAATTAACCACAAAGTCTCTCTCTTTCTCTCTCTCTCTCTCTCTCTCTCTCCTTCTTCTTCTTGTTCTTCATGGCGACGCTGGCGCAAGAACTGAAGCCAAAGAGGCTCTATCAAGTTTGGAAGGGAAACAACGTATGAATGAATTCTTGTTCTTTTTTTTAAAACTATTTGTAGCTACTTTTGATGAAACTTTCTCTACTCCCTTCAGAGATTCTTCTGTGGTGGCAGATTCATGTTTGGTCCAGATGCAGCCTCATTGCTTCTCTCCATGCTTCTGATCGTCGGACCGGCCGTCACATTTTGTTATCAAACGGTCACGAAGATCAAGCACGATAAGCGCTTCGCAGTTCCTGTTCTCGTCGTGACATTAGCTGCCACTGTTTTCGTAAGTGTCTGTAACTAATTGGATCATATATATATAGTTCATCCATGCATGAAGAATCTGTGAAGGAAGAATATGTATAACGCTGCGTATAGGATTTGGTGGCGTTGCTGATGACGTCGAGCAGGGACCCGGGCATCGTGCCGAGGAACTCACGGCCGCCGGAGGCGGAGGAGACGTCGTTCAACGCGGCGGCCACGCCGTCGATGGAGTGGACGGGGAGGACGCCGCGGATGAGGCTGCCGAGGACGAAGGACGTGATGGTGGATGGGTTCGCGGTGAAGGTGAAGTATTGCGAGACGTGCATGGTGTACCGGCCGCCCCGAGCGTCGCACTGTTCCATCTGCAACAACTGCGTGCAGAAGTTCGATCACCATTGCCCCTGGCTCGGCCAGTGCATTGGCTCGGTAATTACTCCTTCACTTGTCTCTTTTCTTCCAATCAAATCTTCGTTTTGAGCTTTTTATGTCTAAGTAAATATTCATATTATCTTTGAATTTTTTTAATAGGCATAATTTTAATTTTAATTTTAATATTTTTATATATTTTTTATTCTTATTAGAAAATTTTATAAAACAATGTTAGACTTATTATATTATTGCTCGTGTATTCTCGATTCATAACTTAATATTCTTCTTGGAAAATTTTATAAAACAATGTTAGACTTATTATATTATAGGAAGTTAAATTGAATTATAAATTAAGTAGCACAATTTTCATTGAGGTTTTCTAGACTCTAAAATCCATGGTTAGCAGTATCAGAAAACTATTATAATTTTTATCAAGAAAAAAAAATGGGTCGACTTAAAAAAATTCCTAAGACGATGTAGGCATTTTGGGAATGATCATTATTCTTTGAGAGGCATTTTTAAATGGAGTTGAACTGAGATTTGAGCTCAAGCCACAAGTGATGCATGCACTTGCGAGATTGATTATCATATTTCGGTCAAATTGAGATTGAAATTTGGTCACGGTCTAGCGGCTATGATTTAATCAAATTTTAATCGATTTTGATCGTAATTGGACGGTGTTGACATCCTCTAGCATTCATGGGTTTAACTATAGTATCGTCATTATCGACGATGAAAAAATTGACCGTCGAACGACTGCTGGTAATCGAGTCGCACACCATCGCACAGGTATGCATCGTGTAACGTAAAACTCTTCTGTCTATATATATAGAGAGAGAGGTTTTACACTGCGACATGCGCCTACACGACGCGGCTGTTGACAGCTATTTCACGATCAATTTCTTCAATGTCGATAGAAACAACACTATATCTTAATCCCTGAATTCTATGGGACGTTGGTACCATCTAATAATGATTGAAATTCAGTAGCTGAATTTCGGTCTCAATTAATTTGGTCAGAATCCGTCGATTATTACTAAGGCGCTCAACAGATCAAAGTTTTGATCGTATATATACATACACACTCGTACACTGAAAATGGTTTCTTTCTCCTGCAGAGAAACTATCGTTTCTTCTTATTTTTCATAGCAACATCAACATTTCTATGCGTCTTCGTCTTCGTCTTTTCGTGGCTGAACATAATCATGGAGAAAGTTCATTATCACCGATCAATCTTCAAGACCATGAAAGCCGAGCTCCTTTCTCTGGTGCTCATGCTCTACACCTTCGTCCTCTTTTGGTTTGTCGGCGGCCTCACTGCTTTCCACCTCTACTTGATCACCACAAATCAGGTACTACAACAATCTTCTTCCTCAAAACATACCTTAAGTTACTTGTTCTCTCCATGTTCCAACGTTTGTTTTTTTTTTTTTTTTCTCTTCTTCTTCTTCTTCTTCTTCTAAATTTTCCATCGCGCAATTCATCAGATGAGTGAAGTTTGGATAAGAACGCATCTTTTTTTTCTTTTTTTTTTTACCATTTCTAAGGTACAAAAGAACCTTGCATTTTTTTGCTGATATGCAGACGACTTACGAGAACTTCCGATACCGCTACGACAAGAAAGAAAACCCTTACAACAAAGGCTTCTTGAGAAACCTCAAAGATGTGTTTTCTTCCAAGATCCCTCCTTCCATGCATGATTTCCGTTCGTGGGTGCTCGAAGAGACTCCACCTTCTACTCCAAACATTGGAGTCGATGTCATAAGCCGAGCAGAGATGGACACTAGTGAACCAGCAACCGATGCCATTCCACCCTTGCTACGGAATTTGGATCACAACAGCACTGAGGACGTCAAAGCCAGGCATGAAGCTGATTCTGCTGGTGCCCTTGTTTTCCCTGTCGTCCACAGTCCTTTTTCCTCTATCGATTCTCTGCAAAGCTACAGAGAAGAAGCAGCAGGTGAGGAAGTCGATGAGAGTGAAAATAGCAGAGAGTCGTCTGCAACACAGACAAAGTGATCAGGTGACACTGGCGCTCAATAATATGCCCATTTTTTTTTCTCTTCTACTGAATTGTTTTGAGAAGTAGAATCGTTTTAAGAATCTAATGCCAATTCCTTCTCGAGAAACAGAAACCACAAGCGAAAATAAATTTCCAAAAGAAAAGAAAAAGGGGGGAAATCTCCAACTTATATTGTTAGTTTGTATCATCTCAGTTGCAGATCTAGCTAGCTGAAGTTTGTGGTTCTTTTCTTGCATGCAGAACAAGATGAAATCTAAGTGAGCTTGAAGGTCTCTAACTGCGAAGTAGATATCTACTAAATACTCATCTAGAGACGGGATTGTGTACAATTCTGCACTGTAGTTTCTGATGTTTGCCAGAGATTTGTTGTTCTTTGTTAATAAAATGATGTATGCAAAGATTGGTTTGAAGTGAAAACTATTAACTGTAATATCCAATTTAACTCTAATTTGAGTCTGATTTAAGTTTAACTTGGAAATTAAATCTACTCGAACTTAATATCACTCTAAAACAATCCAATAAACCACAAAAATAACACTAAAATGCATTCTATAACAGCTAAATGTGCTTTTAAAATACTCAGTTTAGTTGTTAATTACTCCTATTTTAATTTCAATAAACCATAATAATAAGTAAATATATCTATTTTACTTTAAAGTAAATTTTAAAATATATTCTTTCCACCTTTAAGAATTGCTCTCTAATATTAATTTAGCCACTAATCCAAAACAAAAGTTGATAGATTTGCTATTCGGACAGAGTTTATTTTACAGAAAATTATTTTCTACTCTTTGGTGGTTGATAAATTATCTCAATATTTATTTTGAGAACTTGAGGAAAGAGAAATTATTCTCCAAAATTAAGTAATTAATGAAAATAAAAATTAGCCAATGTTTCTCTCTTCCTTTGCTTTTTCTTCTAGTTTATCGTTTTAATGAACTAATAAAATAATAAATAAAAATTGACTTAATCTTCTATATTTGGTTCAAAATACGTTGGTTGTACATCATCTAATGCATATAGCAATCAATACAAATCTAATATATATAAAACATGCAAACTCCCTTTTTTTTTTCCTCTATACAATAACATGAACAATGAAATTTTATTCCACTAAATAGAATCGACTATATAAATCCTTCTATATTATTGAATTCTATCCCTTATTATATCATCATCTCTATTTAAATAAATTTTATTTTCAGTAAAAAGATAATTGTGAGACAATTTATCACGAGATATTCCTACCTGATTACCGAAATAAACAATTCCTAGATCACTGAGAAATATAACACGGTGTTCTTGAGGATTGTAGAATGGAAGTCCAAAGGCCGACGACAATATTGCGCTACAAACTGCAAACACGACTATTTTTAAGCACAATGATATAATACAGCGTAAACAAACGAAGAAGGTAAAACAGCAGAACGGGGAAAACAAAAAAACACAAAAGAAGGTTGTTCGATCGAGAAACTCCATGAAAGCTGGTTTATTAATTACACTGGCCAGAGTGAATCATTCTTCCAGATGCAACAATTCGAGGACGATAATGGGTAGCTAAACCTCGTTGTTTCATTATAGTCAGCACTTTAGTTTGTCTTTGAACCTGGTACTATTGGTCCATATCCTCCCAAGCAGATTCTGGATTAGAAGAAATGGACCCAACATATATAAAGCATAAGTTCATTTTTCTCTCCTGGTTGTTCTACAGGAGTGGCAATATCAATTATTATTTCAAGCATTTATCTCAAAACCCAATTCTCACAGCATGATTAATCTTCCATCCGTAATTGATCCTTTCTCAAGCTTCAGACTTTGTCCAGGGTTATATATAATTAAGCTTTATGGATTAATTCTTCCTGGACTTCCACAATTTCTGGGGATTGACTTTGCTGCTGGCCATTAACATGCACATCAACTAAATGCCTTTCAGTTCTGCGATTCTGAAGACGAGAACTATGTCCTGTGGCCAAATCCTCCAGCAGATGTTTTGGCATATACCACAAAACTGAACAAGACAATGGAAGGTTGAAAGAAGAGCTCTTGTAGGGCTAGCTCCAATATCACCTCAGTTGGCATTCCCAAGCTTGTTTCATATACAGTACAATAGTTGAAACCGAGACTTTGGCATGTTTCACAACCCATTTGACAGCGTATTATTTATAGACATCAGTACCATTCAAATCTAGCTTATGAATTTCATCTTCAACTTTTACTACCCCACAACAAGAAGCACATATATATACACAGTTTGCATTACACCTTTGAGCAGTGGAACACCTTCAGATAACTTCGACCAATTTTGTAATAATTAAATATGCTTCTTCTTTTTTACTATTTTTATATTATTTTTTCTTGCACGGGAAGGATTTTTTTTTAAATTTACATCAAAATAAATCGAAAAATATTATCCAACAGTTCAGATTTTTTAAATTTATCATACAGTAGTGTATAGCAATTGGAGATCTAGATATGATTGAAAAAATTAAATGGCACCGTTCGAATAAAAAATGACTGCCAAATGTATAGCTAGGCACTCGTCACTCAATAGCAATTTGAAAAAATATAAAATCATCATATTAATGACCCTTTCAATTGCTCCTATCGAGGAGAAGAATAAATTAGAAACTCAAATGTAACAAATACAAAAGAGAAAGTCGGTCGATGACTCAAAATTATAACTGCTCTAGAAATTAATTCTTGTTCACTCAAAAATTATTCTGTGTATTTACTAATCGAGCCAACTCGAAGAGAACTCTCAGTAGCAATTTGAAGGGTTTAGAGGAAGGTTAATTAAGTGATAATAATCACGTCAAAACGTCCCGTAATCGGTTCTTCGATTTAATAAAAAATAATAAATTATAAAGGCCTTTGTCCTAATACAGTATTCATAAGGAAGATTAAAATTAATTCAATGAGATATTTTATATCCGGTTAGAATTAATTTTAAAATCGTACAAGTACACATGCATGTAAGGACGAATGTTAAGTGTCAATGCATTGAATGAAGATCATTGCAATTTCGAACAAGGCTTGGTTCGGATTTATTTAATTATATAAAATGTGGAATTGATATATTAGCGATCTTTCATCACTGTCTCTATGTATGAAAGAGAATAAATCAGAATATCAGATGGCCTGTGCAGAAATACGGAGTCATCGATAGCTTGACGGTAAACTCTAAAAATCGACCCTTTACCCTTTAAAACTTTAACATGACTACATTAGCCATCTAGGTTAACACTGGGACTGAATTTATTTAATTATATGCTTATATTTATTGGACACTGTTGGACCTTTTCCCTTAAGGTGGAAAGAGCCGTTGAGTGACTTTCTTAAAGAGTTACTTGCTGAGCTGCTGCATAGCTGATCTACCGAGTTAAGCTGGTATCGGCAGAACTGAAGAGTTGAGGCCTGCGTTAAACGCAGATTCTTTAAAACAGATTTGTCCCACCTCCACGGTGCTTAAAGGCTAATATAGGACCGGTCCAGCATTCGACGTGTACAGGTCACGCTCGCACACGAGTCACCTGGGTTTAGTACAATCCGAGTCCTGGATCTGCACCTCCATGTGGGCGTGCGCTTGAAATTGAGAGTCTCTCCTCAAATATTTGTTCACAACATACATGCTTGTGAAACAATATAAATTAAACATTAAATCTTAAAACCTTCAATATGAGATTAAAGTTCCGTGCAAAAATCTCTTTACTTCATCTTTTTCCATTCGCCTTTTTTTCCAACAGACACATCCTTCGTTTCCACAAAATGCTTCATTAAATGAAAATTTCTTAAATTTCAGACTCGGTGGAAGTAGTCAATGGAATATGCATATACAGAGCCTAAACTATCAATTAGAATTGTAAGATTATTCATAACAAAAACTTGCGATTGAAGTTCAACCGACTCGTCATTCGATCTAAATTAAATCTGAAAACGATTGTCGACCGACACTGCCAATGACTCTCGAGAATCCATTGGCGGCGCCGACGTACACCTCCTTAATCTCTTCGGGTCACCAACCGAAGGAGAAGGAGATGGATCGATGTAGAGCCGAGGAGTGAGAGCATGTGGGCAACCTCGACAGAGCACTCTGGTAGCAGCCTCGACGTCGCTGAAGGTGTAAAGGCACCGCCACAGCCTCTTTATCCTCGTTACTCGAGATTGGATTGTTCCTTCTGCTTAGATCTAGCGACAAACATGTTGTAGGAGAATTGAGTAGCTAATTCAATTGATCCAATAGTGTAGAGATTTGATATGCTCTGCAATTGATCCCGTGCGATGCATGCACGATGTCTTTTTTTTATTGTCCGATTGATTAGGATTGCATAGTAATAAAAATTGCTTTTGTTTGCTTACGTCGTTATTATACACTACAAGAAAATCAAGAATTAGTGATGAAAATTTTCGTCACTAAATGAATTTAGTGACCGAAAAAATTCATCTTTAATTTTTTAGTCGCTAGCTCCAATTAGTGATGGAAATTTATTTCCGTCACAACTATTGTGACGGAAGTTTAATTCCGTCGCTAAACTTAAAGACGGAAATTACGTCGCTAAGTTTAGCAACGGAAATTAAATTTCCGTCGCAAAAATGGTGACAAAAAATAAATATTCATCATAGAAATAATGATGGAAATTTTATTTCCGTCCTTATTTTAGTGCCGGAAACAAAATTTCCGTCACTAAAGTTTATGATGGAAAGAAAT
>JBAMHZ010000017.1:84608-95105 GCA_037177395.1 Alpinia galanga | reverse complement strand
TGTCCCTTTAATTTAAAAAAAAATATCATAAAAAATTATCTCAACAAATGATCAAACTACGTCCTCTTTTTACCATTTTTATCACTGCACTGTGCTCCCAGGGTTTAGTAATTTACATCACTTGATACTGCAAACCGTTGATGTGTGGAATTTATAATTATTTAATATTAGTATGGAATTGAAAGTATATAATATGTTAAATTTATTGTTACGCAATCTGCACAAAATGCAGAATCTGGACTAAAATGGCATAAGAAAGTACGTACAATGACAAATAAAGGTCTTGTATGGTTGATCCGGATCCAATATCAGCTTCAGCAGACGGAACTTTTGTCTCAGTTTTCATTGAATCAACGGTGATCATAATTCAAGATCATACAGCAACACTTCTGAATAACCCGAGTGCACTGCCAAATATCTCGATCACCAGAATCTTGACAAAAAGTGAGGAGTTTTGAGCGTCGGATAAAGCACAGCTGCTCCCAATTATTCCAACACAGAGCCTGTTCAGGAAAGGCAGATCAGCCAATTGTTGTGTGCAGAGCTTGAACTATATATAAATCAGATGGATGAAAACATACCCGCACATGAGATTTGCAAACCCCACTATGATCCCAGAAGCAAACATGGCATATCCAGCAGCTCTAAGAGATTCAGGGTCATATCTCTTTGATGCTGGAACACTTTCCAGTTTGGTTTGCAGGATGATTGCAACGATCACACCACATATCGCAACAGCCTCGCAGAAGACAGTCATTTTAGTGATTATAAATGCTCCTATGAGTGATTAATTAGTACAAGGTAAGCGTTGGCAAAAAGACTGGCCATGCGACATGCAGGAACAGACGATTATAGTTTGCGGCTGCAATCATCGCAGTGGCTTGTTTGCTGTGTCTGTGCTATCAACTAAATGAAATGACAAAAGCGAAAGTGTTGGACCTCAATCACGATAGTATGAAACCATGAACCATAATAGCTCCATATCAAGGGTTTGTCTTTATAAAAATACCAGGCTAAATCTAAAAAAAAAACAATAATTTGAAAAATTAGAAACCAAGAGATGGAAGAGCCTAAGAGGACGGAGACGCCAATGGAGATAGCGATTCCGATGGAGGCGAAGATGTTGGGCGAGATCTGTGTCACAGTGTCAGCGCCCGCGACCACGAGCTAGACATCGCAGCGATCCTTTGCGAGCAGAAAGATTCCAACGACGATGGCTTTGGTGGAACCACAGGAGATGGGCGGTGTTTCTGGTGCGAGATTTCTAACAGCCGTGGGAAATATAATTTGTAATCAAGTTTCAGATTTATAAATTAAAATAATGCATATATTTGTCTATCCATATTTTTGATAAGGTGAAGTGTATCTATTTAATGTTAGTTCATGTATAAGCTAGATTCATATTAAGTCGTATCTATAATATTTATATAACTTCAGTATTTGATAAGAAGTAAGATAAGTGAAAATTTAGAATTGCAATAGCAGTCTATCATTTTTTCCCAATAAGTTGTGGTTTCAGAACTGAGGAAACATGACATTGACATAAGCTCCTATTTCCTTTTTTTCTTATACTGCCAATCAAGTTCCAATATTTGATGGAGAGCACTTTGATTATTGGAGTAGTAAAATGGAGACTCTCTTTATATCTCAAGATTTTTGGGATATTGTTGTCGATGGTTTTCCAGAACCATCGCAACAGCAAAATAATGATGGTGAAGCATGGACAGATGCTCAACAAAAGGAGTATAAGAAAAATTTAAAGAAAGATGCAAGTGCTCTAAGGTTTATTCAACAAGGACTGAGCAAAGCCATATATCCTAGAATCCATGGTGTCAAGAGAGCCAAGCAAGCATGGGATATTTTGAAAGAGGGATTTCATGGCAATGACAAGGTAACATCCATAAAGCTTCAATTTTTATGGAGGGAGTTCGACAATCTGTCAAAGAAAGATAGTGAAGGTATGCAAATCTATCTAACTCGAGTTGCTGAAATTGTGAATCAAATTAGAAGTCTTGGAGATATAATTGAAGAAAGAAAGGTTGTCCAAAAAGTTCTTCGAAGTCTTCCCTCGAAATATGATTATATTGTTGCTGCCATAGAAGAATCTAAAGATTTATCCGCATACGCTTTTCATGATTTGATGAGTTCTCTTCAAGTGCATGAAGAAAGAATTGGTAGGTCCTCAAATCAGCCACTTGAGCAAGCTTTTGATTCTAAAATGAATTTCTCTAGCCCGAATTCTAGAGCGCAGCAACAAGGTAGAGAAGGGTCTTCCCAAGTTAAAGGAGGCTTTGTTCAAGGAAGAGGAAGAGCATTCCAAGGTAGAGGATCTTTTCGAGGGAGAGGAAGAGGCAGAAAACAAAACAATCAACCAGAGAAGGAAATCCAAGTCACCAAGCTACAAACTCAAGTTTTTGCAGAATTTGTAGAAAGACTAATCATCACACAAGTGATTGTTTTTTTAGATGCAAAAGTTGCAATAACCCAAACCATTCGCAGAGGGATTGTTATTATCAAAACAAAGATAAGAAGGATGAAGCAAACTTCTCTAAAGATGAAGGTGATCAACTTTTTTCTTGTATGACTGTTCAACAACAACCGCAACATGTGTGGTACTTGGACAGCGGTTGTAGTAGCCATATGACTGGAGATAGAAGTTTATTCATAGATCTTGATCAGAACTTCAGTTCAGAAGTGAAGTTAGGAGATGGAAAATTACATCGTTCAAAAGGAAAGGGATCTGTTGCTGTCCAAACTAAAGGAGGTAACAAAAAAATTATCAATGATGTTATTTATGTGCCTAATTTGACCAGCAATCTCTTTAGTGTTGGACAACTGCTTCAAAGAGGTTATTCTGTATTTTTTGAAGATGAGAAATGCAGAATTTTTGATAAAAGAAGCAATTGCACTATTGCTATAATACCGATGAGTTCAAACAAGGTGTTTCCTTTGTCTTTATCTCTAGAAGAAAAGGTGGCCTACACAAGCGAAAATTTTGATCCATCACAACTTTGGCACTTGAGATATGGTCATCTCAATTGGAAAGGGCTGCAACTTCTCAAGCAGAAGAACATGGTAATTGGACTGCCTGAAATTAAAGCAAAAGCTCAAATTTGTGAAGGCTGCGTGTATGGGAAAATGCATCGGTCTCCTTTTCCCAAAACAACTTGGAGGGCTAAAGCACCTTTGGAGCTTATTCATGCAGATATTTGGGGTCCTTCAAGAACTCTTTCTCTTGGAAACAAAAGGTATTTCATTTTATTTGTGGATGACTACACAAGGATGATGTGGGTTTATTTTCTAAGTGAAAAGTCCGAAGCTTTTTCTGTATTTCTTAAGTTCAAAGCTATTGTAGAAAAGCATTCTGGCCATCAAATTAAGACCCTTCGGACAGATCGTGGAGGTGAGTTTATTTACACTCCATTTATGGAGTATTGCAGAGATAATGGTATTCAAAGACAGTTGACAATTCGCAGAAGTCCCCAACAAAATGGTGTAGCCGAGCGAAAAAATCGCACGATTACTGAAATGGCTAGAAGCATGATGATTGGCAAAAATTTACCCAAAACCTTTTGGGCTGAAGCTGTTCATACAACTATCTACATCATGAATAGGTGTCCTACGAAGGCAGTCTGGAATGAAACACCATTCGAAGCCTGGCACAAGAAAAAGCCAGTGGTTAATCATTTGAAGATTTTTGGCAGCATTGCATATTCTCATATCTCTACACCAAATAGAGATAAATTTGACGAAAAAGGTGAGAAGCTTATTTTTGTTGGCTATAGTGATGAGTCGAAAGGCTACCGCCTTTATAATCCTATAACTTGCAAACTTGTGGTTTCAAGAGATGTAATATTTGATGAAATGACATCCTGGAGTTGGAAAGAAAGCTCATCCAAATTGATATCTCAAGGTGATTTCTATGAAACCTCACAGGCTGATGACGAACCTGATCGTGCTATTTTAAGTCCAAGTCCAAGTCCACCAAGTGCTCGTGATCATGCTGAAAATTCAAGTGCGGAGTCGCCAATAAGGAAAACTCGATCTTTGAAAGAAATTTATGAGACATCTGAATTAGCACTCTTTACTTCTGAACCACAAAGTTTTCAAAATGCTGAAAAAGAAGAAGTATGGAGAAAAGCCATGGAGGAAGAGATTGATGTGATAGAAAAGAATAAAACTTGGGAATTAGTGGACATGCCGAAGCATAAAGAAGTCATTGGGCTGAAATGGGTTTACAAAACAAAATATCATGAAGATGGTTGCATACAAAAACACAAGGCGAGGCTTGTAGCAAAGGGATATTCTCAACAACCAGGAATTGATTTCAATGAGACTTTTGCACCAGTTGTTAGAATGGAAACTATTCGAGTTGTTCTTGCTCTTGCAACACAATTGGAGCTTCCAATATTTCAGCTTGATGTCAAATCAGCTTTTCTCAATGGAGAGCTTAGGAAGAGGTGTATGTACAGCAACCTCAAGGATTTATTGTGGAAGGAAAAGAAGATAAGGTGTATCGCCTTAAGAAAGCCCTTTACGGGCTAAAACAAGCTTCAAGAGCTTGGAATAGCAAGATTGATGGTTATTTTCTCAAGAATGGTTTTCATCAAAGTCCAAATGAGCCCTCTCTTTATACGAAGGAACAAGGCAAAGATTTTTTAATTGTATGCATCTATGTAGATGATCTAATCTATATGAGCACTAACATGGATTTAGTTGAAGATTTCAAGCGAAGGATGATGAACGTTTTTGAGATGACAGACTTGGGAATTATGAAATATTTTCTTGGAATTCAGGTGAAGCAGTCCCAAGGAGAAATCTTTATTTCTCAAGAGAAATACACTGAAGATCTCTTGAGGAAATTTCACATGGAGAGTTGCAAACCGGTTTCTACTCCTACAGCAGTAAGTGAAAAGTTGAGAAAAAATGATGGTGCAGGAAAAATTGATGCAAAATTATTCAGGAGTCTTGTTGGGTCACTGATTTATCTCACGAACACAAGGCCGGATATTGTTCAAGCTGTAAGTATGATCTCAAGGTTCATGAACGAGCCAAGTAAACTTCATTTTGCAGCTGCTAAAAGAGTCCTAAGATACTTGAAAGGAACAAAGAAAATGGGCATCAAGTATGTAAAAGAAGATCAATGCAAGCTAACTGGTTATACCGACAGTGATTGGGCTGGTTCGTTGGATGATAGAAAAAGCACTTCAGGTTATTTGTTTTGTCTTGGAAGTAAAGCTATTTCATGGAGTTCCAAGAAGCAAAGATCCGTAGCATTATCATCAGCAGAAGCAGAATATGTTGCTGCTACAGATGCAGCTTGTGAAGCAATTTGGTTGAGAAGGTTACTTGAAGATTTTCAACAAGTTCAAAAACAGCCTACTGTGATTCATTGTGACAATATGTCTGCAATTGCCATGACAAAAAATCCAGTGTTTCACTCAAGAACGAAACACATCGAATTGCGACATCATTTCATCCGAGATGCTGTGAGCAAAGGAGAAATCAGCCTGGAGTTTGTTAGAACAGATGCGCAATGTGCAGATTTTCTTACTAAAGCAGTGCATGTGGAGAAATTTCAGAAAGCTAGAGATATGCTCCAGATTACAAATTAAGAGGGGATGTTGGAAATATAATTTGCAATCAAGTTTCAGATTCATAAATTAAAATAATGCATGCATTTGCCTATTCATATTCTTGATAAGGTGAAGTGTATCTATTTAATGTTGGTTCATATATAGGCTAGATTCATGTTAAGTCTTATCTATAAATATTTATGTAACTTCAGTATTTAAAATGAAGTAAGACAAGTGAAAATTTAGAATTGCAATAGGAGTCTATCATTTTTTCCCAACACCTTTCGTGTTTATCTTATTTCTCCTATCTGTAACATTTTCTGTAGTTTTAGGAGGTGAAGAGTTATCGGAGGCATGCATGCTTTATTACATCTACCTAGTTTGAAATACCAAATCCTTTTATTGGTTCATCTATGAAAAACTTTACAGAAGAGCAACCTGCTCTCGAATAAGGCTACAATGTGGTGTATGCAGGTGGGAAGCAATTGTTGACTCCTCAACCACGACTGAGGACTGGTTTTTTCTCTGTACTAGAATCTCAGACACTACCTTCCGAGTCCATTTTGGAAGCATGTACTTCTGTAGGAGCTGCAAAATATGGCCGTGCTATTGGCTTGGATGAAAAAATAAAAGTTGATTTGATAGTTATTGGTTCAGTTGCAGTCGATCCAAGAACTGGAGCACGATTGGGCAAGGGTGAGGTAAGTTTTCCATCTTCTTGTTGCAATCAGTCTCCTTTTGCCAATTTATGCTCATTTAATATTGCCATCAGGATGTATATTTTCAGAGCTATAATCTCTGTCATCTGGCCTGCAGGGCTTTGCAGAACTTGAGTATGGAATGCTGCGATACATGGGAGCTATTGATGACAATACGATGATAGTAACATCTGGTATAAACTATAACTCAAGTTCTCCCATTTGTTTTATGATTTGTCACTTCTTTAATCCTTTTACCCACATTAGCAATCACTAAACCTTATGTATATGTTCCCAGTTCATGATAAACAATTGGTGAATGATATCCCAGTGGACAAGCTCTTGGTTCATGATGTGCCGGTTGACATTATCTGCACCCCAACTCAGGTCATCTACACCAACACAAAAATACCAAAGCCACAAGGTAGTACCATAGCTGAATTCCTCCATTTCACTTCCCTAATCAAGTTTCAATGTGATTCTAAAAAGTGACTACACATATAAGGAATCTATTGGGAAATGTTATCTCCAGAAAAGTTGGGTCAAATTCGAATTCTTCAAGAGCTGAAGAAACGCATAGAGCGAGAGACTGGGCAGCTGCTACCTACAGGGTCTTCCGAAAAGCTTCCTCCGATAGCTGCCCGCAATCGCAGACGCAGACGGTAGTTTCATGTGACACTCTATTTTTTAACTCCCTTGTTTTACGCACATTAGACTGAGTTGATAGTTTCTGCTATCACAATGTGTCCTTTTGGCCATCATTGAAATGAGTATGGAATTTTTGTTCGTAACTTGAGAATGTTGTTGAAGACTTGAAGCACAGTTGAGCGAACAAAGAAACAATATTCACTCAGAGGAAAATGATCAAATTTCACTCCAAAAAAGATTATAAATTATATTAATTCATAATGTGAAGAATAGATGGAATTTTAATCCTTTTTATTGTTTGAGCACACAACCTATTTTTTTACTAAAATAACAGAAAAATAGTTTAGTGATTGAAATATTATTTTTTTTATGTCAATGTATTTTCTTTTGTCAAGTGAAAAGGTAGAATAGTTGTAAAGTGAAGACTTTCTTTTAGTTGAATTTAGTAGTTGTTGATTTTTTTTTAATCATTGTCTATTTACTGTAAATATGGTTCTTTGTTTATATTATTCTCTTGTACCGAAGAGAACTCAACTTTTGACAAGTTATTGACTTATCCTTTTGAGTGTCTGAAATAATTTCTTCGATAATTTGGATTTATAGGATGAAAATATTATCTTACTAATGGGAATGTAGGAGCTAATACTATCGGTATATATTACTTAGTCAATTCAACATAGTAATGCTTGAATATTTTTTGATATGGTGATAAATCTTTAACATTGAAAATTGAATTAAACTTTAAATAAATAGACAAATTAATAATTTATACATTAATAATAATAATTTTTCTCATAATTTAAAAAGGACAAGAAATATTATGAATTTTTTTAAAGAGTTTTTAAGGATGTACTTGAGGTGCATACGGACAAATATTCTTTAAGTTTATGATCTACATTAACTTGAACTTTATAAACTTCATTACTCAATGTGATTATCCTCTTGACTTCAACATGGATTTATCTAATTCACTTAGTAAAACTCTCAACTAATGTAGAAGAAGATAAAATGGTACGTGAGGGTATCCATTCAATGGGTTGATAAGTTTTCAACCATATACGATTTTATTCAAGTTATTGTAGCAAAAGGCGATCCGCTCGCCCTCAGCGCCCCCGTCAACCGGTTCCACGGCCAATACGAGGGAGGTAAATCACGGTGGGGCCTTTGGCCCCTTGAACGGTTGACCAGAGCAGAGTGAGATTATGACACACGGGAAAATATTTTAGACCTCCCTCCGGGATTGACTCCTGGTCTCATTGTAGCAACACACCCTGCTCTAACCAACAGTCCGTCCCGTGGGGACCCGATTTTATTCAAGTTATGCTCTTAAGTTTCATAGGGTTCGATTTGATATCATGAGTTATTAATAATATCATTTCATTTTTTTTTTCAAATCAGCATTGTATGAGAAGATAGTAAGGTTGTCTCGAGAGCTGGATTATTTGAGTGAGCAAGTTAGGTTTAGACTCTTGTTTGTTAGGTTTAGTTGGATGTATTTTGATTGTCTTGCCATTGTACTTAAAAGAGTAAGGTTTTTTTTATTACGAGTAATAGAATAATCATAAAGCCAAGGTCGATAAGGATGACATGATTCACATTCATAAGAAGAATGTCACACTACATATTATTTTTATACGAGTCTATTTCTTTTAAAACTAAATAATATTATATAATTGGATAGGAGGTTTGATTTATTCACGTCACCTTACAGGATTCGAATGTGGTAGTGGCTTGAATTTTTATGGAATGCTTGTATGAAAATTATGTTTATGCAATTTTTGTTGTCGTTTACAATATTTATTCCCACATTTTATATATACATGAAGGATAGTAATGTGTTTCTATATGTCATCTAACATTGAAAAAAATACAATTGACTACATTAATTTTTTTAGTTTGTTCTTAGCTTTTTTTATTTTCATGGTGTTTGTTAGGAGGGTTTTTGTTTTTGTTGTTGTTGTGTTCTTCTTTTAAGGCTAAGACTCTATATAAATACCTTTGTCATTACAATTAAAACATTGAATATTAGGTTTTTTTTCTAATGGCTTGACCGTAGATCCAAAATGAATTAGGTTAGAGACTTGCTAGGTTGTGATAATGCTCTACAAGTATAGTTGTTATTTATTGAGGTGTTTAATGTGACAAAATATGATAATACTCATGTCAAACACTCCTCATACCCTCTTCCTCCCCCTGGCTTAATAAAGAGTGGTAAATCATGAGGAGTTATTATATTGGGGATTGAGGTCAGAAATCTAGTAAGATATTTCACATCCAAAATTAACTAAAATCTCATGTGGCAAATACTCATGTAGTCACAAAGCGTCAATCCATGGAGCCTTAGCTTGTTGAGGGTTTTAATAAATGCATAAAAAATATTTCATAAAGTGCTTAATCTCTTTAGCCTTTTAATAAACTTCTTCATTATGGTTGGGACAAATAATTATACTAGTCTTTGAATTTTAGGGTTCAATCCATCAATGAAGTAAATTAGAATTTGACAATGGTCTAAGTTGAGGTTCAACACATTCATAAGTTTTTAATTTTGCTTAAATATTCATTTACACTCATGTTTGATGGTTATAGATTGATCCACAAAGTATATTATTATTTTTTAAAAAATACAATTGAATATATTTTCTAATTAGAATTCATTTTATCTCTGTCCAATATGTGATCGATTCTTTTCCATTTATTCTTGGACACTTTACAAGTAATCTTTTGTTGAATCTATAAATTTGAATTTTATAAATTGTACTTGTTCAATTTTGATTATATTCTACCGGTCAAAGTAATTTTCAATCTTGATAATTCAATTGAGAAATATATTTAAATATAATTGACCATCAAAATTAGGAACATTTAATTTAACTTTATTAGAAGTATCTTTTTTGGTCTAATTTTAAATTTAGGTTTAGATCTAGGTTAAGTTTGTGTGTCGTGAAAGTGATCTATTTTGTCAATAATCATTTCATAGTTTCAACGTGAATGATACGTAGATGATGGTTGAATTATGTATGATATATGATTTGCAAACTCAAGACTTATATCTTTTACTAAATTGTCAACGACATAAGCTTTAAAACATTATAAGTCCTTGGCTTTAAATCAATATGTCTTAAGTTCATATTTCTAAGGCTCAAATCTAGTATTTACTTAAAGGACAATGCAGTTTTTTCAATATGGTGATGTAGAGATTCGACAATCAATGAGTATTATAAAATTAAAATTCACATATTTTAAGAAAATAAGTAGAAAATCTAATGAATAATGATAAAATAAATAGTAAATTCCATTAAAAGAATAATGTCAATATAAATAAGTAATAAGATGATGATATAATATATATGAATAATGAGAAAATTAGATAATGCACTTCAAGTAATTAATTTATTCAATTAAATAATAATAATTTTCAAAGAATGAACGGTGCTAGCAGATTGATATGAGCCTTTTGTTATAAAATTTGAAAGTTTATAAGTAAATTTGATCTTCTCTACTTGTGATTTTTTATATTTTAGATGGTTATTATAAGAAAATAATAATGATGACAATGACAAAGATCGATGATACAA
>JBAMHZ010000017.1:43622-63020 GCA_037177395.1 Alpinia galanga | reverse complement strand
AAGTTGGACTTTCCATGCCAAGCATCCATACTTGGACTTCTCCAATTGCCAACACCAAGTTGGACTTTTCTCCATTTTCTAAGTCAAACTTGGACTTTCCCATGACACATGTGGTCACACCATATTGTCAATACCAAATGTCAAATATGTTGTCAAACATCAAAAGTCAACTTGAGGTCAACTCGGGTACGGTCAATCGTGACCGGGGCCAATTGCACCAACACCTGGGGCTAGGGTGAATTGAGGGGGACAAAGTAGACTAGAGATAGAGAAATCAAGTGGCGGCGTGCAACAGTGTAGAAGAGAAGATCAACAGAAGATTACTGTATTAAGATGGAGAGGATGGTTTGAGCAGCGTCATGCAGCAGTCGCAAGAGATGAAAGTGGCAGACGATCTTCGCAAAAGATAGGAAAGTTGGAGTCGGTAGCATTTGCATAAAAGAGGAAATGAGATAAGGATATTTATGTAATATTTTTTGTTTAATCTTTGCTTTCCTCTATTTTCTGCCTGATTTGGGGGGGATAAAATTTTCTCTATGGCGTTATCCACGGAAAGATTAACTTTCCATACTTTTCTTAATTTTTCATGAGGTAAATAAGAGAGAACTTTCCACGGCGGAAAATTTTCCTTAGTTTTCCTTTCCATCCATCCAAGGAAACATAACATACGTAGTAGAGCGCCCAATTCATCTCTTAAATACTGTATTGATATATTTATAAAAATTTTATTCAAATAAAATAATAAATCAAAGACGCTATAGCAGCTGCTAAAACTATTCACATAAGTATTTTTTTAATTTACCTTCATAATTAATGAAACATATTTTATTTAAGGATTAGTACCTTATTAAAAATCCGTAAAATAAAGCCAATCATCTTCAAAATTAATCGGGTCAAAAAATTTAAATATTTAGTGCTATTAAAAATAAAAAAATAATAATAAAGAGACAAGGCAAACAAAATGATTGTTATTAGTATATTCTATCCAACAATACTTTAGCTATGTAAAACAACAGAGTTTTAACAGTTTAGTTGGAGATTATTTATGAACTTGGAGATTATTTAGAAAAGCCAATCTACTGACCCTGCTTTTTTTTTTTCTTCATGAAAGCCAATCTAAATGTTACATTCAATTAAAAAGAGCTTTTTATGAACTTGGAGATTATTTTTTTATTTAATCTGAAGCTAAAACTCATTAATTTTTTTAAAAGTAAAACGTACAGAACTATAATATAAATCTAAGAATTAATTTACATCGAAATAGAAAATTGTGCTCATTAAAGAGGGGATGAGCTGAGAAAAAAAACTGCTTGTAGTTTATCCATTCCAACATAGCCTCAATTTTGGTTCACTTTGGAAGTCAGCGATTTCCCGAAGCCTCTCCACTGCCAGTAGCAAACCTATAGATTTATATACTACTAGTAGAATGCACATTGAATTCAGAACAATGAATCAAACTTGACATTCTTTAATATAAAAAAGATTAGCACAGTGTAAGTTCAGACTATTGTTTTGTTTGGAGCCCACTTGAACCGCTAGTACTGTTTGCCCGGTGGTCTGATTGAGCCCGAATCCCGCTAGTTACTACAGATCTCCTTTTTCCCACACGAAGTGAAAAGTACGTTCTTAATTTAAAAGGAAAAAAAAAAAAGTCTTCAATGTCAACTGTGTGAAGTAGTTGTTATATTTATAGTTATTTATTTCTGCAAAGCAATTTTAAAAATCTTCACAATAGCTTTGGATCCACATGCTTGTAGTTTAGCTCCATGAGTGACACTTTAGAATATGCCCAAAGAAGCAGCCATTTTGGATCCACATGCTTGTAGTTTATGTCCTCATGCTTGACTCCAAGGATGTTATGTGATAATGTAATATCTAATATGTTTCAAAGAGTATGTGAGAAGATATAGAATCACCTATAAGAATTGTTTGGTTATTGAGCATGTGTTCCGAGATATCCATTTCTGAGTGGAAATATGAATGAGACATTTTGAATTGATATTATTGTTTGGGATAGTGTCTATAAAGTCAATTTAGAGCAGAGACTAAGTTTAAATGTCTCAACTAGGCAAGAAATGGGATAGGAGGGGGAAAATTACGAACAATTTCGCAATCTAAGAAGAGTTTTACCTAGGGGAGTTGAATAATACAATAAAGCATACAAGTGGCACAGTTTAAGGACTGAAGAGTCATTTGCTTAGGAAAGATAAACAAATTAGTTTATGATGTGTAGGCAAATGGAATATGCAATAGGATTATAGAAGTGCTAGTGTCCAATGAAGATATCATAGTGGTGCAAAGGTATTGAATATATATTTCCTTGTGAAGTAGAAGTCTTAGTTGTACAAAAAGGTCAAATATATATTTGAGACGAAATGATAGCAATGGATTCCTTTGATCCTACTGAGGGAGGATGCAAGAATTTGAGTATTGAATTCCAAAGTTAACTCCGGGACAGTGGGATTAAATAATAGTGAGCTCCAAGCCCCAGTATCACTATGAATTCCTCAAATCTTCTACACCCATTTGAGACCATCCCTCAGTTCATCTTCACTTGTCTTAAGACTGCATATAAGGTGATATGATTGGATGGTACAAACTTTCATGTGACTAGTGGGAAGCTGGATAGTGGATCAGATAAGTACCACTACATTTGTATCAATTTTGTTCTTCAACTGTGTTGAGTCAGGTTCACAAGGTTTTCAAATTCATTCATTTGTTTTATGTTATAAAAATATGTCTAGGTGTGTTTATTTACATTAGTGTGTTTCATATTAAATGAACTTAAATGAACTCAAGTAGAGTACAGAGATTGTACCGACCTTTGGTTCTTTAAAGCCTTGCTGGTTAGAAAATAGAGACCAACACTTCATATCAAATCAAGTGCTACCAGTCAATTTTTTTTAATATTCATATGCAGAAATAGTGCATTCCAAAGACTATCAAAGAAACCCAACATGGTCCCAGAGCAACCAATCTCATTCCTGCTAAAGCTCCTGTGTCTTTCAACATGGCTAGCCTTCTAAATGAAGATTAAATAAAAGACCAAACCTATAAACCTAAATTATCAGAACAGATGCAGTTAGGATGACTTGCTGATGTCCATTATCCTAGTGAAAGACCAAAATGATCAGAGCAAAACAAAAAAATGAAGAGGTACATTACGTTTATATGTTCACTCACCAAAACAATAAGGGAAACACAGAATAAGTAGGATCATAACATTTGTCAGCTTTACTCAGTATCAAATTCCGCACTTTGTGTTTTCTGTGAATTATGTATGGCTGGCTTCGTAAGGGCACTATATATTATAAAACTTCCCATTAAATATAGTTTATCAAACATTTAATTACTTTCATGCTATGCACTTTAGCACAAAACAGATTTCCTAAATCAAGATTGTCATAGTAATTGCCAATGGATGTTTGGTTTACCATGTTACCAGTGTTTCTTTTTTTCATACCAAGTAAAATATGTTATGTGAAAAAGCTGACGGTAATCTTTATGTGATTGCTTATGATTACCCTTGAATAATATCCAACAAACATGAGAAACAGTAATGAAACTCAGTGAAACAGATTGCTAAACAAACAGATTCTCAAAGGTGCAAACTGTAGCAACTGAAAAACGAATAAATAGGAAGAGTAGAAAGATGCAACGCAAACCAGCCAAATTCGTTCTAGACAACATGATGGTACCAGATGGAGATGAAGCTATCGACCAAAAAAGGCTGTCAAAGAACCCGCTGAAATGCCAATAATGCAGCAGAAAGAGACGACGCGAGCTCTCAAAAACAGGAGATTCAGATTCTTTGCGACCTGGAGAGCCAACGTCAAAATCTGAAGCCTCCCCAGCTCCTCCATCTTCCTGAAGAACACCATCGGCTTCACGGCCAATCGCATGAGGAACGCCACCGAAAAGGGGAAACCGAAGGCTGCTAACGCCTGGACCAAGACCTCATTCGGCGGCCGGACGGAGTATACGATCCACGCGCCGAGGCCGAGGTGGGCAACGCCAAGCAAGGCGACGACCGAACTGAGCCTGTAGATATTCCTGGCGAGTCCATCGAGAACCTCGCGCGTCTCGTTGGCGAGGGTGGATTCGTCGCGCTCTACCGTAGAGCCAACAATCTCCTGGTGCCGGAGCTCTGGGGCCGGGGGCTCGCCCTCGGGGCCGGTAGAGAAGCTTCTGGCCGCATAGCCAGCTTCAGACCTCAGGGTTTTATGCAAATATAGTTTGCGGAAGGAAGTGTAAGAATTAGGACTGTCGTTTTCGATCGAGGGGAATCTCCCGTAGAACGATCGAGATCGGAGATTGGTGAGGAGAGTGGAGAAAGAGTTGGCGTTTGCTGGAATCCACGACGCAGCAACAGGGTTTCGAAGGAGCTGGTGCGATCGGAAGAGAGGAGAGATGGGGATAGAAGAACTAGGGTCCTTGAGATTCGAGCGAATGAGGCAGAGGAGATTAGGGTTTGATCTGGTACTCCGAGACAGGAAGAAGGAAGCCATTTTTGCGCAACGAACCTTCCAGAATCGGCGTCACCGAATTTAAAGGCCACATTTTATTCAAACCCCTTAAATATACTTATTTCAAATTAAACCGCTGTGGTGCAGTTTTAAATTTTGCAATTTCAAATTCGACCCTACAATTTAATTCACGGCTCCTTGCGATTGCGAACGAAATAATGCAGCTTTTTTTTTCTTTTGAAAAGATAAAAATCGTAACAATAAAACAATATAAATTTAACGATTCATTTTCAGACACGAATAACCCACAATTAAATCAAACGCGCACCAAACACAAGCCAAGACCGGGGGGGCGACGGAGCACAGTCAACGCCGGCGAGATGAATTAGCAAGTTATTGTGGATATCCTTCTCCAGCCCATATCCTACTGCAAGTAGTAGGCGAGGAAGGCGAAGGCGGCGGCGCCGAGGGCCATTTCGGCGGCAGGGGTGACCGCGAAGGAGGCGCTGGCGGGGCCGGGGGCAGGCGCCTCGGCAGCGAGTGCACCGGTGGCTGTGGCGGCGGCGACGAGGACGGCACAGGCGATCTTTCTCATCTCCATCGAAGCGTCCTTGATTTTTTGTAACTACTTTGGCGGGAATCTAATGCGAGATGAGAAGGAAAAGAAAGAGTTATTAGAACTGTGCAGGCCTGAGAGATGCGTGGGCGGAGAAGGGGCATTTATAGCGTGTTTGTGTGTCTCGGTATGACTTCTGCTTCCACGTGGTCGGCTGTGCTTGCAAATAGATCGCAAGGTCAACAACGTTGACCGTGCCAATTATTAAATATTCATGCTAAAATACTTTAAATGACACCTAGCAAACATCTAATAAAATTAAATAATAATTAGAGAGATTATTGAAATCAAACTCATCATCGACCGTCGATCTGTCCCATCCTACTCCGTAACTACCTGTTTACCAAAGCAAACGACGGCCACTCACCTCGCTGGCCATGTACGACGGACACACCCTCAACCTCAAGCTTTTCCACGCTCATCCATGGAGGAAGCAGGAGCACAAAGGCCTACCGGGCTACAGCGAATGCATGCTCTCACTCATGTCTTAACCCACACCACCGCCTCCCCTTCCCTTCATTCTCAGCTCTTCGTCGCTACCCAAGTCCCCTGTTTCCTATCGTGGGACTACCCCCCTTTCCTCTGCCGCCCTCCCCCTTCCGCCTTCCCGCCCCTCCTTCGCTGGTCCATCGGCCTATTCCTCCGCCACGCTTCCCGTCTCTGCCTCCCCGCCTCCTCCTGGCGCTCCAAGTGCCCCTTCCAGCAACCCCCGCCCCTTGTCCTGTCCCGAGCGGTGGATCCGCCGCCGCCGCGGTGGGGGCCGGAGGAGCGTCGGGAATGCTTCCGAAAGAGGCTGAGGAGGGGGCGGATAGGTCTGAGAGTCCCTCCCTTTTTGGCTTTCGCGATTCCTAATATCGCGCTCTTATCGCTTCTCTTATGGGATCCACTCTGGTCCGGAATCGTCAAAAAGCCCCAAAACTGACACCGGTATGCTATATTTTTGCCCTAGCACTCCGTTTCTGCTGCATTAGAAACGTACGTTGGGAAAACTAAAAAATCACAACTGCCATTAGAAAGAGTAGAGAAAGAGGAACGTACACGGAAATTTTTTACTTGTTTGATAAAAATTGATGGGATGGACACACGCAGATGAGAAGATCACAATTTTGACTGTCAATTCAGGGCTTCGTATTCATTAACTGTTTGTACTCTTGAAATTGTGTGTGGAAATAATATTTTCATGAGATCTTTATTGTAAAAAAAAAAAAAAGAAGATATAACTTCATCTATGACATATCTAGTTTTGTTCCTATATTCATATAAAATTGTTTTATTTAAGATAGAATTAGTCTTTATAGTTTTATTTAGATAGAATTTTTTCACATATGTGGGTTTTGTTGTTTTATTTTTACATGGTCTGAGAGTCGCTTTTAAGTTAGGTTTCCCCCTAGCCTCCCCTATTGCTCACTTGATTCTCTGTTTTTCTCTTCTCATTCTTGATGCGTGCCTCACAAGAATTGCTTCACATGCCATCCCAATCACATAACTAAAACTGCAAGCTATATTCTTTCCTGTGTTAATTCTTAGTTACACTAATGCTTCCTTCTCAATCTCTTCTTCTACCTCAATTGTTTCAATATTGGAGGTGTCAATACTTGCACCACGCACAAATAGAGAAATTGATAGGATCAAGTACTCTAAAATGTCTTTCACTGTCACTCTTTCATTGCTTATTCACTAGCAGAAACAACTAATATTGAATCGTTCAATATGATTTTGTTGCCGCTCACCTGGTGTTCACATTGTGGAGCTTTCGTGTGTTGCTTTTCTGTTTAGATTGTGTTTCTAGTTTATATAACAAGCTAGACATAGATAATGTCTATGTTTTAGCTAGGGGGTGGGTGTTGGATAAAGTTAAAAGATATAACCTAGTCTATAACATACCTAGTCTAGTGCCTGTGTTTTAGAAGAATTATTTTATTTAGATAGAACTAGTTATATTTAAGATTTTATATCAAGTCCACAAATCTATGTAATTATTCTTTATGAAATACAGTAATATTTTATTTATACATTTATGATATGATGAAAAAAGAGAAACTGATATGTACTTTAGTTTTCTGTGTTTATGATCTAGTCAAGACCAGAAACTGATATGTAACTTAGTTTACTGATTCAATAACCTAATAAACATGGAGAACTCTTACTATTTTACCATCTGAGGAATTGCTGAATGATAAGATTTTGATTTATTTCATCAGAAGTTTTTTGTCCTTGTTCTAAAAGGTTTTATTTTCATGGGTAGGTAATTTCTGTATATATTTACTTAAATTGTTAGATGCTGTTACATTGTTCATCAAATATAGTAGGATAATATGATTTTGAAAAATTGATCACATTCTTTGACCATTAGTTTATTTTTGGTGATTTATTGTGTAATGATGAGCATCATTATGCATGATAAAACACCAAAAACTTAGGGTGCCTATCTTGGTAGCTGCACAAAAGCTAAGGTTTGTTTGTCAAAGAAGCTGTTATGGTATATATATGCAAAATGTAGAGAATTGAGGTTGTTTGTGAGGTACTGTTATGGGCATATCACAACAGAAAACGAGGCCTACTTGATTTAGCTTGAAAATCAAGGTTGAACACGGTACTTTAGTCGAAGGAAGTTTGATAGTGGAGGATGGTTATGGAGTTAGGTGACCAGAGCTTGGCTAACTTGGTAGATCGCTTCAAACAAACTGAGAGTAGTTCAGTTAGGAACTTCTAATCCAGTCCAGCTGAATTAGGAGCACTTTTTTAGTTTGAATGAAGTGGGAGCAATTCATCTTGTTTGGATGAACAAAAGGAGTTCAGATGAAGTGGGAATAGTTTATCCAAATTAGAAGCAACTCAAATAAGGTGGTTGAGGTGACATTTTTTTGTGGTTAAAGGGAAGAGGCAAACAATTTATGATGAAGGGAGGAGGTGGACAAATCCTAGTAACCGATTACTTACTGCCTTGGGATTCTCACCTGAGATGCCTCTCTCATGAGGTTGGCCCTGCAATGGTCATCCCCCTGGAACATTGTCTATTGTCCCATTTATAGGTCTCAAAGTAACTGTCCTGTCAATGATAGAGTTCACATGGTTAGGACATCTGGTTTGATTCAACATGTTGGATTTTTATTGTTTGCTTATTTAACTAGACACATGTCTTCTTCTTATCAGTTGCACTTGAGACAGATTGAGCCCTATTTACATTGTCGATCACCTTCTTTGTTGCCATTTGACAAGGCATGGAGATAATGGATTTTTTATCCTCATCACTTACTAAGGTCAAATTTCATTTATTAATGATGAAATTACCCTTTTATATGTATATATATGTACGTGTGTTAATTTAATCAGGGTAGATTAGATTAGTAATTTTTTTTCCTTTTTAGAGAACCCCCTTGCCCCCTCTATCTTCAATGCCTTGATTTTTTTATGTCTCATTCAAAGCCTATATAAAAGCATATGTAAAAGGAGTATATTTTGGATGATTAATTTATTTCTCTTATTTTCCTCCTGTTTTGCAATAGTTGGTAATAGAATTATTCTACAAATCTTCTCTTCTCCTCATCAATCTCTTTTTTCAACTTTGTTACATGCACATGTCAACTCAACAATACCATCCTTCTAAATGCTGTGAAATTCGTGTTGCTTGTCTCTAATGCACTATGTTTTGTTCATCTTAGCACTTCTACATTGTTGTTAACTTAATTATAGACCTTCATTGAAGAAGAGATTTGTCTGAACCAGAGCTTCCACATCCTGTGTCATTCTATAAAGAATAAGCTAGGCCATGACAAAGCTACTGAGCTTTCACAGGAAAGAGAAAATAAAAGTCAAAACGTGATCTCCTTATGTGACTTTTTCTTTTGATACATTCTCCATGTTCTTTAGGTTTCCTTTTTGAATTCAGTTAATCAAAGAGTAATAAAAGGAATGGTAGAACAATCTATTCAACAAGATAATTATGCAAAAATATTTAACACATACCTTCTGGTAAAGGAAAGAGATTATCTAATAATCTCCATCTGCTATGCACCGATTTTCTTTCTAATTTGCCTTTGATTGCTTTTGACATTTTCCGAATTTACATTGATATATTACCGTTTAAAATATTACCCCATGAGTATCTATTTTTACATTGTATCAACCCAACACCGATCCTTGTCTAATCCTCTTCAGAGCTTGCATGCAAGCTGAGACTGTATGTATGACCTTCCCTCCCTCATATCTCTCTTTCTTCTTCCTAGCTTTTCACTTTTCATTAAGTTACTCTTAACTACCTAACCATCTCCAGATTAGTGTTCCTGGTTGGCCACCATTATTCTCATGAACAAAATACTCACCAGCGCTCACTTGGATCTTTCCAATCTAAATAAACTCCTTTATGCACCTATATTTTTTGGTTTGTTCTCATATTTCTCAATAAGTTTTAGATGACTCGCTATGTCAATTACAATGATCATGAATGTAGAATTTTATTGGTTGCATCAATCATCATATCACTTCGTCTTAAAGACACTAGTCATTATGACCTTGTGGCTTGTTCTATCTGGTGTTAGACTGCTAAATGAAATTCGTGGACCAGTTGCAGATATCTCATTATCATGAAGTTGATATAGATCATCCTGGTTTAAATGTGTATTAATTCTAGCTTCAGTAATTTTAAAACATCTACTCTCATCTTCTTTTGATTCAATGCAAAGTGAAACTACTTGCAACTTTTTTAGTTTGAGATGGGATGTTATGGAAAGAGATTATCTAATAATCTTGTAACAATATGCTTTGATTTCATTTTGATTTGTCTTGGAGTCACCTTCGACATTTTCTTGATTTACATTGGTATATTTTCATTTAGAATATTAGCATATGTGTATTTCTTTTTATGTTATATCACAATCACAATGAAATAGTGTAGCATAGATTTGAAATATATTGAATGAAGAATTATTTCCTTCAATCATCTTCTTTTATGTATTTTAATGATATAATGATATTACGTATTTTAATGGTTAGATTTTATTCTCAAATCACAAGATGTTTAGTATGTGAAAGTTTGTTAAGACTTGTACGAATTCATATTGGTGAACTTGTTTCGATCCATTATAATCTCAATAGTCGATATAGTGTCTGGGTTGAGATAGTGTTGTGGACTTGTGGTCAATACTCAAGGTAGCTTTTACCAGCAATTTTTAAAATTCTTAGTCTGCCAGGTTCATGAATTGTTGACATCTTTACCTTTTTAACAGACTAGAATCAAAGCTGCTTCTGAAAGTTGACCTTTGTGTCTATAACTGATAGATGATTGAACTCCATTCAAAGCTGCTTCTGAAAGTTGACTTTTGTGTCTATAACTGAGAGATGATTGAACTCCATTCTCATCTCGTGAGTGTTTTTTTTATTCTGCTGCCAATTTTTTTGATCGGAAAGAGAACTTTTAGGGGAGAGTTGAGACACGGCGTGTTGTCGAGATTGCTACGTTATCTGGATCTTTGAGCTTGTTCTGTCATCACAACTACTGAAGAATAAGCAGCGTTCATTACATTACGCTGTGTTGTTTGTAAATTTGGCTACTCTTTTCTTCTTCTTTTTTTTTTTCCCCTCCTAGTTTGTCCATCTGATTGGAATACAGTGCACACTCAAAAATTGATCTTCAGATTTATTTACTCCCAACAGGATTCGAATTCTCAATTTTCTAATTTATCTTTTGAGTGTTTTACCACCATCTGTGAAAGCTATCTTTTTAAACTTTTTTGCTTGATTTTATTCTTGTCAATTGTGGACGAACAGTGTTCTTTTCATCATGAGAATCTTTCTTTTATTTTATAAATTATAAAATAAAATAAAATATGATGTCTTAAAATGTGGAGTAAAATAAAATATAAATTATAGCAGATAAAATATATTTAAAAAGAATAACTGGAGATTTTTATTTAGACTTCAACTTTTTAGAAATTTTTAGCATGAGATATTACTTATCTATAAAATTTTAAATGTAATGTCCTAAGAATCTGGTGCCCTTGGCCCGTTTGATCATCCGTGCCATCCACTTCGACCTTTGAATTATCTCTAATAAATTGCCATGCGGTGCTCCTCAATTTCCATAAATACTAGCACATAAAATTATGGACTCTCAAGCCTCACATGTTTAAATTTACCAAATGATCGCATCTACTTTAATAAATTGTTCGCATTTATTTATTTAAATATTTTCATATATCGAATAAATATAAATATTTTTTTATTAAATCATATACTAATTTTATTCATGAATATTTAATTCATTTATAAGTGTCTAATGTCGAACAGCCGTGGGCTAACAAAAACAAAATGGAGATGATTTTGTTTAATTATCATTTAACTGAATGGTTGATTCATCATGTTAAGCATCTTTTTTTGCAAGTATGTCGAACACGGGCGATCGATTTATTGTCCACGCTCGATGAATAAAATAATTTTATTTTTTATTAGTCAATTAAATAGTCGATTTAACATAATGATTCTGTTCAATTGAGGTGCCTTTTTGTTTTAAAAAAAACAAGTGTTTGATATCGAGCAGTGGATGGATAGACAGTTGTGCGTGTTAGGCAAACAAAAAAATTGTATATCAGAGTCAGTGCGGCCTTTATTTGTTCCTCGCGGTCGTCGTGGCCGTTCATTTTCAAAGTCATGGTAACGGGATCCGCCTGCTCGCTTACCCGTTGTCCTCCTTTATGCGAACGCACCCACCTTAATTCCGTGCACTGCTCGTCTGCCCCCTGATGAGATCCAACGGCAAATGTACCTCGTCGCACAATACTTTCTCCGCGGGTATCCGTGCGTCTAGTGAGAAGAAAGAGCCTCAACTCAGCGACAATAATAACGCAACTGGAATCGCAACCCAATTCCGCTCCCGCTCGCGATCGCGATCCCATCGCCGCTGCTTCTCTGTCTCCGAGAAAAGAGGGGAAAGGAGTCGCTTCGGAAAGGTGAAACCCTGCCCCCCTATCTGTAAATCGACGGAATTGTGTCTCTTTCTACTTGCTTTTTTTTTTCTTTGGCTATATTGAGAGATCTGTGCGTGTCGAATGTTGTTTTCAGGTTTCTTTTATTTGATAGATTTTGTTATCTTCGAAATTGACGCTCTAGTAACAGCCGTCATCGTCGTTGAAGCAAGGCTCAGCGTCTGGTATATAGTTCTTTTACAGATCTGCGCATTCTTCCCTTCCCGTGGTCGTTTTTGGCCAATTCACTTATTTAGGTTGGCTTAAGGCGGTTAGTTGTTGCTCCTATGTCTTCAAGCTGCTAGATTGGTAGATCTGGTGCGTCTTTTTTTGGGACCTGTTGGTGTTCGGATTTACACCGCATCTGATCATATCTTGTAGGATTTGTGGGTAATTCTATCTAAAAGACTCAGATCTATATGGAAATTGTAGCTCGTCGAGTTTTTAGTTCGTTTTATTGTCGTTCTTTTATTGATTTTTATACTTTTGAGATTTTGGCTTCATTTGTGACTTCAAGTTGTACTATGTGGATTTAACATACACAATCATGGAGCTAGTTGTGTGCTGTAGAAATTCTAGTTACAAGGTGTTGGCACACTTGGATTGCATTACTTGCAGTAGGAGGCAAAGTTTTAAAATAAATAGTGAGTCCTAGTATGAATATACAAATTTTTGTAATTCTAAGGGCTGACAACTGATAAATTACTCTTAAGAGTCCAAAGACATGTTAGAAGAAAAGTAAACCTAATTCAAAAAGACATTCAACTTGGTGCGCACAACACCTTTGTGTGTGTGTTACATGTTAGAAGAAAATAAAGCCAAATAGAAAAAATCATTAGTTCACTTAACACCTCTATGTGTGTGTGTGCGTGCGCACTCATGTGTGTTTTCTTATTTTATTTTCTCATTCTAAATGCTACCTTTTTGTTAATTTAATTATTTGTGGTTTTTTTCCGTCGGCATTGTTTTGCCTTCATTTGGGTAAGCATTCATAGACAACCTTGTGGTGAATTTTAGAGAAGAAAGGAATATTTAGTACTTATAATGATGTCATAAAGGTAATGTATGATGTTGTAGTTTTAGTGCTACAATTATTTGCATAATTTATTTTTGTATATAAGTTTTGTCAATTTTATTGAATTGTAGATTTACATCAAAGGTCAACTCTATGTCTATATTTTTTTTATGTGAGTACTTGATGAACTCACCAATCATTTTGAAGACATACTTCTTGTGAAAGAGATTTATAAAGATATTATTAATAAGATTAAAAAAAAAGACCTTGAGATGGAGAGGAGGTTCTAGAATCTTGTTGATCATTGTGTGCTCTTTAAGTTAAATGGAAAATATTATAAAATTATGATACAATTCATTATATTTTATGGATCAGAGTATTGGGCTAATTAATTAGAGATGCATGGATGAGAATGCTAAGATAGTGGAGAACTTATTAATTGTGGTATTACATTTCAATCACCTCCATGTGCTATCTACAAAACTTTAGACAGTTCAATTCTTTGAATAAAAAGGGGAAATTGATGATTGAGCAATTTTTTTAAGAAAAAAGGTCATTGATGATTGAGCCTATGAATGGAAATTGTTTTCCCTGTTAATCTATGCTATGGATTTTTTGTTTTATGTTCGGAAAGATTGACAAACTTTGATTGTGACTGGAATATAGGTCCTTTTAGTACACCATGGCAGATCAGGTTCATCACCCAACTGTAATTCAGAAATTTGCTGGTCAACTCCATCTGAAGTCCAGCTTTGTACAAGATCCTAAAGCTCAGAAGTGCAGTTTGTATAATCCTGCTCTGTATGAGAGGCGCTTTATGACCATAAACTTGCTAAATGGAGGTTTTCAGCAACCATTCATGCAGGTGGGCAATAGTAACTGTGATGCATCTGCCATGCCATCTGTATATCCCCTTTATGCTCAAGCTCCTGCTGAGAAAGGCTTGAAGAACTTTGCTATTGATTTCCTTATGGGAGGAGTTTCTGCTGCTGTCTCCAAGACAGCAGCCGCTCCCATTGAACGTGTGAAGCTGCTGATCCAAAATCAGGACGAGATGATTAAGGCTGGTCGCCTCTCTGAACCATACAAAGGAATCACAGACTGTTTTGGCCGAACAATTAGAGAAGAAGGTGCTTTGTCTCTGTGGAGAGGAAACACAGCTAATGTCATTCGTTATTTTCCCACTCAGGTATTTTTGTTTAACACATTTCCTCAATTTTCTCACAAAATCACTATTAAGATTCCTAATATGGGAAGCTCCACATTCCTTTCTTTGTTTCCTTTTAACTTGGTACGGTTTGCTGTTTTCTTTGTACTTGGGTATTTCCTTTTAGCTGTCAGAAACTGTGTTTGTATTTGTTGCATGTTTTTTCTCACTGGAAGTCTATCAACTAGTTATTTTACTGTCGAGTTGCAAATATGATTCTTTGAATGTTTAGCAGAACTTATACTGTTGTGACCTCAGATGTTAACTATAACATACTTTGCCAGCATAGTAAATTAAATCAAATCTCAAATATATGTGCATATTGCTTAGAACTCTTTATGCTTCTTGAATTTTGCTGTCAATATCTGTAGAATAAAGTTGTCAAATTGAGGTTCATATCATGTTTCGGTGAATTGGATTGACTAACAAGTACTACAATAACAACCATCAAACCTTATACCATTAGATGAGATCGACTATATGAATCCTCCTACACCATGGGCTCTATCCCCTATTATATTATCATCAATATTTCAATAAATTTTATCTTGTTTTATCGTTGTTAATCAAGTCTTCTTAGGTCTTTCTTTTTCTTATTTGATTTGCATATTTGTAATAGTTATATATAGTTGGATTGACTAACAAGTCGTAAAGATTAAATAATAAATTATATTAATATTTTAAAAAGGAATTATATTTTAGTTTGAACAATTTTGACGTCCAAGAATATGTAGAATGATGGAATATTCAATTTTATAACATAGTAGTATAAGAGAAGTTAAATTTGATCCATGACAAAAATATATAGATTCATGTCTTGTATTGATGAGAATATAAAATTGATGGTTAATTTATTTCACTAAGAATTGCAATGAAATGAGAAATTTTATCGTCAAATGCTTTTGAAATAGAAAATCGTCGTTACCAAATCGTTGACAAATGTAAGACAATTTTGATACATGACTTTCTAAGTCATTTTCAATTCCATGCTCATTGCCATTTTGTGTGTATTTTGTATGTGTATGATTTTTTTTCCTTTATAATGTTGTTTTTGAAATTCCTCTCCCTTTGATCTTTATATTTCTATTGGATGACATAAAGTCTATCTATTCTTTCTTTTATAATGTTTTTTGCTTTAAGTTTTAGTATATCATGTGTTGATTAAATTTTGTTAATGTGTTAAATTTAGTTTCAGATATCAGATTTGTATTGGGTTTGCATGGAATCATCAAATTGTTTTCATTTCATATTCATATGTAAGAATCATATCATTTTACATGTGAACCATAATGTATAATATTATACAAATTGTGGTCTATTGCTGTTTGATCTATTTTCACAAGTAACTATTGCAATTGAAAATGTTTTATGTCCGAGGTGAAGCATCTGTTATTGATGGAATAAATTTTACCCGAAGTTTTCATTATTTCATGTTTTAGTATAACTTGCAGGAAAAAGTTTTACGCATTAACATGATATTTTATGAAAGTGGCAGAAAATATGCATTTCTTTTCTATTTACCACCCAAACAATATTTGCCTTTTTGTTTCGTCTCTAATGATGTACTAAATATATTTGCTGTTAGGCACTGAACTTTGCATTTAAGGATTACTTCAAAAGGATGTTTAACTTTAAGAAAGACAAGGATGGATACTGGAAGTGGTTTGCTGGCAATCTTGCGTCAGGTGGGGCTGCTGGTGCTTGTTCTTTGTTCTTTGTTTACTCTCTGGACTATGCCCGTACCCGGCTTGCAAATGATGCAAAAGCAGCAAAGAAAGGAGGAGAAAGGCAATTTAATGGTCTTATTGATGTTTACCGAAAGACCTTTCGGTCTGATGGCATTGCTGGACTTTACAGAGGATTTAACATTTCATGCGTTGGGATTATAGTGTACCGTGGTCTCTACTTCGGAATGTACGATTCATTGAAACCAGTGGTCCTTACTGGAAAGTTGCAGGTAATCATTGTCTTTTTGTTTTTAAAAAACACATGTAGGTACTTTTTCTTATTTTAGCCTAAAAACATATAATATTAGATTGGTAGGGAAGGCTGGAACTATCTCTTACTTTGTTTCATAGTATTTGACAGATATATGTATCTACAAGTATAGTTGAAACTATTAGAGTTGGAAGTCTGAGAGGAATAGGAAGGCTAAATTAAAATAATAACACAATTACAAGTGATGTAATAGATTTGTATGTTACCAGTTATAGTCTTGCATAAAGTTGAATAGAAATAAAATCTATGCATCGATTCTAGATATTTTTGAGATTAACACAATTCTTAATTTTCGCATTCAATCTCAATTTGACTCATGCTCAGTAGTTTGAAGTTATACATACAAGTCCATGTCTTTCTGTTATTAGAAAACATAATTTCATGGTTTGTGTGCACCAGACATTCAAAAACACATCAGGAAAATGGTGATATGATGGCGCTTACTTCAATTGGGCTAGTTGTCATAGGACCAAGCTTACTCTATATTTTGGGGAAAAAAAATTAGCAAATGGCAAGATTTTTTGTAGTTCGGATTTGGAAAAACCACTTATACTCACTAGCATCAAATTGGCTGCGGTTGTGATTGCAGGATAGTTTCTTTGCTAGCTTCGCGTTGGGTTGGCTAATCACCAATGGTGCTGGCCTCGCATCATACCCGATTGACACGGTTAGAAGAAGAATGATGATGACCTCTGGAGAAGCAGTCAAGTACAAGAGCTCGTTGGATGCTTTCTCACAAATTTTGAAGAACGAGGGTGCCAGGTCGCTGTTCAAGGGTGCTGGTGCCAACATACTCCGTGCCGTTGCAGGCGCTGGTGTGCTTGCTGGTTACGACAAACTGCAGTTGATCGTCTTCGGCAAGAAATATGGATCCGGCGGGGCTTAGAGAGGCAGTCTCTTTCCAAGATAACGACGAATTCTATTTAAGTAAACATCCATCAGTTTACGAAATTCTTAGGCTTAATAATTTTTGGTAGTGGGAGATTTTTCCGAGCATTTTTCCAGTGGAGTTTTGTTCTCCAAAACCTCGTTTAAGTCACCGTTGTCGGATGCAGATGCTGCTTTCTTGATTGTTGGTTGGCAGACGGATCCTTGTCGCAACGACTCTCCCCCATTTTTCCTACAAAATGTTGCTAAAAGGTTTAGATTTTTATAATGCTAATTGTGCTTGTCGTTGATATTGACTTTGTTTCTTTTGCACCACTTAATAAACAAATAAAGTCCTGGTGAAAATCAAGTTTTCATATAAGTTGTATATTTATGGGGATCCATCGTCTGCACAGTTTGATTTTCCCTAATTAAAACTACATCAAATCCTAGCACCAAGCAACTTTTAGCTCACAAGTTATTAAGTTTAACGTCTAGATCTCAATTAAGATCTCATCTAGTAGAGTACAAGTAAAACAAACTCATGGATTCTTAGTTTTCACAAATTAGCAGACAATAAACAAACTCATGGATTCTTAGCTTTCACATCCATGATAAATAAATTACAAATAAGCTGCTATTGTTTCTCACATATGGATTACAGTACACAAACCACAACCAAAACCCAGCCTTTTCTTCTGATCTAGTGGGAGGAGGGTTGACACTTGATCATCATCCATCTTCCTCCCTTATTCTGTCTTTTTCTTTTTAAAAAAAATTGGTCCCATGTTTGTGTTGGTCATGAGCTGGGGGCTTCATGTCCATGGCCATCGGAGCTGTCCCTGGCTCTAATACGAGTGCCTCGGACGACACCAGGAAAAATTCCAACGAGAAAGAGGCTGACAACGGCGAGGAGAGGCAGATGAGCGAAGCCAGTCTCTGTGCAACTGAGGAGGAGGAGGAAGGCAAAGGAGCTCAAAGCACTGACTTGGGTCCAAGAATTAGCCTTGAGTCCGAGATCGAAAAAGACAAGGTGCCTCACTTCCATTTTCTTCTCTGCAGCCTCTGACTCGGAATTTCCGTCTACTTCCTCCATAGCAGTGTCAGATATTACTCGTATCTGAGACTATTTGTCGGTCGGTGCAGATGACGAAAGCCTCCGGAGGTGGAAGCAACGGCGGAGCCCGGAATTAGCATCTATCCGCACTAAAATTGACCTTTAATTATTCAATTTAATTTTTTTAATGTAATATTTCATTAATTTGATATCCTAAATTTTCCTCTAATATTTATCCTCTTTAAATAAATAAAATTATTCTTTTTCTAGTTAAATAATTTGATTCTACTATATTTTAAATTTAAATATGCATAAATTATATTTTAAATTTATCTAATAAATAAAAGAGAAGAAGAAGACCGTCTATCTTCAATATTAATTTAACGAAATCTTTACATTTTAGATTAAAAAAATATATATACATAATATAATATAACACTTTAACTTTACATGTCTAAAAATTATCTTATTTTTTGATAATATTTCTCGAGATTATAATAAATTATTAAATGATAAATACATAAACTAAATATGATAATTGAATCGTATAGAAATCAATTCAAAATTTACTCAGCTCATCGACTACGCTAATTATTAGGTGCTTAAGAATTTTTTCCTATGAAATCCTGTGCACTTACAAATAGGATAAGAAAATAAAAATAAAAAGTAACAACATTAACTACCCTTATTAAAAGGTATATTGCAACTTTCAAAATTAATTTGCAAGACATACGTATCGAAAGATCTCAATTTATGGAAAGAATATTCACATTGTCCATTGAGGGACATTTAGATGTCACACCATTGAACTAAGCGAACAATATATGAGTAGATAACATTTTAATTTCAATTATCATTCAGAGGCATCAAAACCACACTGAACAAGGAGAAATGAGGTAAATGCTAAATTAGCTACACAATTGTTCTTGATCTTGCTCCCTCAGAGCAATAATGTAATCACACGTATTGATTCCCAGTGGCACATCTATGCAAAGCATTAGAAGGTAATTTAAAAGTGTTAACTTTCTCCAAGATTGATGAACCAATAGCATTGCATGATTCAAATGTTGTTATTTATTTCCCACTCTATAGAAAATCTATTATATCTAAATTGCAATTTGTGAAAATTCAATTGGCACATAGATTTTAGCACAACTCAATACATGTGGATAAATATAAAGAATATAATCTTTTTGAAAATAGTCTATTTGCT